>JAVJIX010000284.1:585000-610000 GCA_036785185.1 Paratrypauchen microcephalus | reverse complement strand
AGCTAAAACAGGAAGTGCAATAGCGACTATCCACCTATGCGACACGAATCCTACACACTGGGGCTTTAAATGTGCTGAAGTCATCTTGTCAAGAGTCTCTTATTATCGTATTCCTAGTCTGGCCAGTAGAGGGCACCAAAAATACAGGTGAGCCGGTCGTGTCTGCTGCACTCATTTAATAATGTCCAGGTGGGCAAACCAAACCCAGGGATGCAAAGGGCAAACACAGAGACACCGGTGAGTAAATTTACCTGCAAAATGAGTTTTTAAGAATAGTTAAGACCCTAAGCACACAATAGTGTAAAAATAATTCATTCAAGTGAACATTCAGTTTAATTTAAGTATAGTTAACAGCATAATGAGAAGCCTTAGTTAGATTGTGAATGCAACTGGCTGATTTATTTTGCAAAATGTCCAAATTTAGGTTGACAGCAAATTGATAAGCACTCTACCCTCTTGTACCAGCCACAAAACAACTGTTGTTGCCTCCAGACCTTTAGAGCTGTGAAAGTCTTCCAGATCAGTGTTCTCCAAACTGTTCCACAAAGGGCCAGTGTGGCTGCAGGTTTTCTTTCCAACCAAACAAGACCACACCAACTGTTTGAAGACTGAGATCAGTTGATTAAATGAGTCAAGTCTGGTGTGCTGCTGCTTGGTTGGAAAGAAAACCTGCAGCCACACCGGCCCTTTGTGGAACAGTTTGGGGAACACTGCTCCAGACCTTTAGAGCTCTGAAGGTCCTCCAGACCTTTAGAGCTCTGAAGGTCCTCCAGACCTTTAGAGCTCTGAAGGTCCTCCAGACCTTTAGAGCTCTGAAGGTCTGAAGGACTTGTGCTGTATCAGGGCTTGTGGAGAAGACCAGGTCGTTGACAATATCGGGATCTCTTACAGCAGCAGAATCGACAAATCGCCGCTGTCACTGAACAAACTTGAATCCATCTCATACGGATCTCCTCGAGTTTTTTCATATAACGCTTCATTTATTTGGCATCCAACTTTTCTCTGTACAACTGGTCAACTGTGTCAGAAGTTTTGGATTCCGATGTGGAAGGTTTCTTGTGAAATTTAGATTTTTAATTTCAGCACAGTTGATTTATAAGCGCGTTTACTTTGAGTGAGCGATATCTCCAACATGGCCGCACATCCGGGTCAAGGTTGGATTTTTTGAGTCTGTGGCCTTGTCTCAATTCTCAGTGTGCACAGTTCGGAGTGTGGTTTTAAGGTCACTTCCGGCACGTCAACTGCTGTCCCATTTCGTTTTTGTCCCATGCGCAGTTAAGAAGGCCGCAGTCGTTTCCATGGAAATCGGGGCGTGGACCAACTGCGTGAAAAAGCACACTTCACACAGTCATATATCCCAGCATGCACCGCACGCTACTTCTTCTACGGGAGAAAATGGAGTCTGCGGCTGCATCTGGTAGTTGCGGGACCTCTCCCATTTCGCCGACGCCCATGCGGTCCTTGGAGTGCACTCAGGGCTATGCAAGTATGCACAGTCCGGAGAGCCCTTAAAACCACACTCCGAACTGTACACACTGCGAATTGAGACACAGCTCATGAAAACACACTATTGTGGCCTCTTTCTCTGTAACTGCAGCTGCGAGCCTCGTCATTTTGGTCTTAAAAATGACCAAAATTAACCAACTCTACATGATCCTGGTGTTTTTATTTTGCTATTTTGTCGTATTTCGACAGGAAAAATCCTGTCCATTTGCTCATTCCTTCATTTGACTGGAGACGAATGTTATGGGTGAGGTCGCAGTCCTTTAAAGCCCCAGTGTGTAGGATTCGTGGTGCATAGGTGGATGGTGCTATTGCACTTTCTGTTTTAGCTACGGCAGACCTCGAGGGTCACCCGGGCGCACCGTAACGCGGACAGCTCTCGTACCCGCGCACGAGCCGCGCGCCGCTACTGTATAAATAAAACGCGGTCCCGTTTTTTTGTTTTTTTTTCCTCTCATGAAAACACACATTTCCGATCGTGTACCATGACACTCTACACATCAAATGAAACCTTACAGTCTCCTCTTTTTGACTATGCAATTCATTTCCCTGCACAACAATCACTCCCCGAGCACATGGGGCTTTTATACGGAAAAGCACAAAACAAGGTTAGCTTACCTTAGAATGCTTTGCACAGGTCAAACTCTGTATTTCACCATAAACTTGGTCTCAATCTGTCCGTAAGGATCCAGCAAATAAAATCCAGTAAAATAAATTTAGTCCAAAACACGTGTTAGGTCCATTACGACGTCTGATCCGGCAGCATGCTTGTGTTGTTTACCCAAAACCACGAGCCTTGCCGAAGGCGAAGGCGGAGCCCAAATGTCCTTCTGCGGCTCTCGTATTCAAAATGGCTGCCTCTGCATGGGGAAGATCCCCCTTTTATGTGACTATATCTAAGTCCAACAGAATACTTTGATTTCATGATGGAAGTGAAAAGGCTTGGAAAACACTGTATTTTTGAATGGGTATCTTCAATTTCAGAAATTAACGGGTAAAAATCTTACACACTGTCCCTTTAAGTCCAAGTCTTTATACCGTCTAGAATCAGGGCCAATCCACAAACAAAATAAAATAAATCAACCACAAAAACAAAACAAACCTTTAGTATTACCAACATAGCCACATGTTTTATTTATATTTCAATTACAGCAAAGCCTTGAGGTCTGTATGAGTTTGTGCGTGTGCTTGTTATACAAACACAAAGCACTGTTTTAAACGACTCTTTCTCCTGTTTGTATGTAAATATAACTCACTGTGTAGGTTAAATGTCCTTCACCGTGCAGGAGTGATTTTATTTGAGCGTTTAATGTTTATCAAATGTTTATCTTGTGTTTCTTTTTTGCCCGTTCACAAGCGCAGCACATCCTGAGACCTCCGAACGATGGGCCTCACTGCACAATGTCATCCGGTGGTGACCCAGCCCAGCTCCTCCCTGGTTTTAAAGACTCTAATTTCACACGTTTCTCACGCGACGCCTGCGTCTGTCTGAGGTACATGATTATTCGTCTGTTGTCATAAGTGTTGAAACCATCTTAACCATCTAAACTAGCGATAAACATAAAAAAGAAATACACAATAACTTCTATAACTGATAACTGATCAGAGCATCCCAATAAATACTTAAAGATGATTGGTCAAAGCATCACAACCATCCAATCCAGGTTTATTCGTAAAGTGCTGCACAGATGGACACAACAGAAATTAAGTTATTAAATAAAATAAAGCATAAAATAAATTATGTCCAAAACGATGGGCTTAGAGGGGCCAGAGGCGGTGTCAAAGTCGGGGTGAAGGTCGGGCCGGGGCCAACATTTGGAAGCAAAATAAAGCGAAGATGACAGAGTATTACCTGTATCTTCATTATCGTCACAAAAAAAGTAAAGGATGGATCTCCAGTTCTGATCAGCTGAAGATGTAGCCTCTGTAGCTTCTTTCTTTCTTCATCGAACGCCTCATCCCGTCTCTGTCGGAACATGATCATGAGCGCGAGCAGAAGTTCCAGAGCGTTCATTATGAGTGTTGTAGTGTTCGTAGACAGAGGTATCGGCAGTAGTTGTTGGTCTGATACTTGGTCATATACAAATCGTCTTCTGTCATCGTGCGACTGAATTGCCCGCCTATCCCGCCTATCGGAGAGGCTGGTAGCCCAACAGTAAGAACACAACCGGTCTCAGGGCATGGGGCTATTAGCACCGAGGTGACCCCCTAGTGACCCGGCCCAGCCTGGCCCGACAGTCTGAAAGCGGCTACTGAGGTCTGAGATGTAAAACAAACAATAAAATCAACAGCAGAACAAGAAGAGAGAAAAAAAAAAAACACTTGCAGATGCTCAAACCTCTTCCCTTCTGCACGTTTGCCAAAACAAAAAGTCTTTCTTTCTGCTAAAATAGTCTGAAGTTCGTCTGTCAGTGTCGCCATGTTTGTTTGGTTCTTTTGGGGTCTTCTGCTCAAACCACAGTTCTGCTCTGTGATTGGTCAGTCAGAACTTGTGAGAATTCATCTTGCTGGCAACAAAGTCCCTGCCCGTAATTTTCCATTCATCAAACCAAAGATGTTCGTTTTGTCTTCTTATGTACTTTAACTTGTGTATTTACCTTGTCGACATGTTTCCGCTGCAGTCATCGCAGACAGTTCTGAAGATGCAGCAGAACCCAAGAAGTTAGAGAACCATTCACATTCTGTAGTTACCCAGAAGGACGCATTTCTCTGGTTCTTTTTGGTGGACAGGCCAGTGTTGGGACCCTCAAGCCCGACTGAGGGGCTGGTGAGGAGGAGGAGGAGGAGGAGGGGGCAGGTGAAGAGGAGGAAGAGGAGGAGATGGATGGACTGTGCTGGCTCATCCAACTCCGATTCTCCTCATGTAAGCAAAGTTTGTGATGAAGAGCGATGGCAGCAGGTCCGCAGGTCTAACCCACACAGCAAAGATATTTTCATTTGGTTTTTTGCAACAAGAAAATTTGAAAATCTGATCTTTAGAAACGCTTTCCAAGTCCCGCCAAGAGACTGATTCTGTATCCAGATTATAAACGCCTGCAGTTATTTTCACAAACCAGGTCAAAAACACAACAAGTCCGACCTTAACACTGGTTTCATGTCTTTGTTTAGCTTGAAATGTTCCACAGAATTACACTAAAATCGTTCAATCTTGGCCTCGACATGAACCGCTTGTCTCCATGAATATTGATAAGTTTAATGCCATACTGTGGAATATTCCAGGCAAAGCAATAACATCTGGGGGTATAATAAAATAAATACAATGTAAAACAACAAGTTAAGTTTGGCAAAAGTATCAGAAATCAGATACTAATCGATACTAAAACTAGATACTCGTTTGAGCAGGTATCAATACTAGAGAAGTCCCATTGACAGGACAGAAATGAAGCTTTCCCGAATGTGTTTAGAATAGTCATGGGCGGATCGATACCAAAGTATCGATATATCGATCCTGATGGGGTATTGAATATGCATCGATCCTGGTATTAAAATATCGATACCAAGTCATGTTTTCTTACTGACTTAACTTTCAGTTTATTTAGTTCAAATTCATATGTGTTTTGTTCATTATTCAACCATTGCCAGTTGTCAGGCACTACTTTTCCTTCCGCGTTCTCACCAAACGTGGGGTCGTACGTCATCCCGCGATAGACTCACTGCTGTGAGATTTCAGTCAGAGCGGCGCGGGGCTGCGGGAGCCATGGGAGACCGCAAGTGATGTGTGGTGTGGAGTTACTTCCACACCGTGGATGACAAAAGTGCAGTGTGTGCCAAAAAATGATCCGATATTGTGGCAATACCACAAATTTAAATAAACACTTGATCATAAATCATAAACCTCAGCATGACGAGATGCTACTGACCAAACGACGACAGGAGGCTAGTCAGGCAGCTCCCTCCAGCACAGCAGCAACAGCAGTACGACAGAGGTCAGCTGCCGAGGCGTTTGAGAGAGGGAGAATCCAGGGAACCATCAAGCATGTAGAAGACTAAGAGTAGTGTATGTGAGAGGAGAATGTATGTGAGAGTGAGAATAGTGATACTTCATTTGTTGTCTTTTTTCATAGGCTGCAAGTGCCCAACTTACAATAGATTTATTTATTTATTTGATAGGGACAATGCACATTAATTAACATAAGTATAAAACAAATGTAAATATGCCGAATTTTAGCTACAAAGCTAGTTTTCATCCACAGTCCCTCGGCAGGCAAATACATAAAAATACAACGTGCAATACAAGCAGCACAAACAAAAGTCTAGTGGTCACATTTGATGTCTGCATTGCCATTTTCATTTCATCAAAGATTTTTTTTCAGATATCTGGTGTTAGAATGTGGAGCTAAGCCCCCTGGTGGAGCTTTGCGAAGCCAAGGTATCTAGTTAGAGCCAGGTTAGTGTTTTTCTGTAGTATTAAAAAATGTATGAAAGTATCGGTATCGATATCGCGATTCTAACCCTGGTATTACTTGGTATCGTATCAAAACAAAAATAACAGGTATCGCCCATCCCTAGTTTAGAACCATCTGGACCTGATCAGAAGTATAAGAGCACAGTGGTCCGAAGTCTTTCTGGACAGTGTGGGACTCACATCGACATTTAAGGAACACATTAAGCGCCTCACAAGAACTGTTAATTTTCTTTTCTCTGGGTCACGGGGCAGCAGTCCAAGCAGTGTTCTGCTGCCCAGAACACAATGCACCAGCCCCCATGAATCCTCCTGCGGGTGGTGGGTCCACAGGAGGACGGCTCACGTCACAACAGGCCTTGATTTATCTTCTGCCATGGGGCCCCCAGTGTCCGCAGACACTGGGGGCGAGGTGGGGTTAAGTGTCTTGCCCAAGGACACAACGGCAGCGCTCATCTGTGGGATCTGGGATCATACGCGGTCAACCCGTCAAGAGCAGGATTCGAACCGCCAACCCCTGGATCACGAGGCAAGCGCTCTACCAACTGAGCTACTGCCGCCCCCAACTGTTAATTTTAACTTAGGGAATTTTAGTCGAGATCCTTTATGACTCTGTATGCGGCACGAATGTTTTTACACTCCATGACTCTGTCTCATATAGAGATCTGCAGAACCACATGGGCACAACACTGAATCACTTTTTTAAAACAGCTGGAGAAATATTGGACAAGAAACCATTCTCAGTTCACCACTGCACA
The DNA here is from genome assembly GCA_036785185.1 of Paratrypauchen microcephalus. Taxonomy (NCBI): domain Eukaryota; kingdom Metazoa; phylum Chordata; class Actinopteri; order Gobiiformes; family Gobiidae; genus Paratrypauchen; species Paratrypauchen microcephalus. The sequence goes on along the minus strand of JAVJIX010000284.1, from coordinate 603,337 downwards.
ATTTTAGACAAGTACAAGTTACTGAGTGGGTAGCGCTCATGCTTCACAGCAAGAAGATTCTGGGTTCGATCCCCGGGTCGCCCTGGCCTTTCTGTGTGGAGTTTGCATGTTCTTCCCGTGTCTGGGTGGGTTTCCTCCAGACACTCCAGTCTCCCTCATAAACCCAAAACATGTTCCAGCTTAGGTCCTGGCCAAGCCGAGCAATAAGATCATGGAGATGTTCCCCGGGCGCCTGAAAGACGAGCTGCCCACTGCTCCTGAAGGATGGGTCAAATGCACAGAAATAATTTCTTCTTCTTCTAATTTTTTTCTTTTCAAATCTGGACGTTTTATATGTTAAAGGTTTGCTCCTCCTCCGTTACAGGATTTTATTAAAACAAGGACCCGGGGGAACTGTGAGGTCCCACACAGACCCCGGGGGAACTGTGAGGTCCACACAGACCCCGGGGGAACTGTGAGGTCCACACAGACCCCGGGGGAACTGTGAGGTCCACACAGACCCCGGGGGAACTGTGAGGTCCACACAGACCCCGGGGGAACTGTGAGGTCCACACAGACCCCGGGGGAACTGTGAGGTCCACACAGACCCCGGGGGAACTGTGAGGCCCACACAGACCCCGGGGGAACTGTGAGGTCCACACAGACCCCGGGGGAACTGTGAGGTCCACTCAGACCCCAGGGGAACTGTGAGGTCCACTCAGACCCCGGGGGAACTGTGAGGTCCACACAGACGCTCTACATTTGGACAAAGTGTCTCTCAGTCAGAGGTTCTAAGTTCTGGAACTCTCTCCCATCATCAATAAGAGAGACTCCAACACTGGACACTTTAAATCACACTTGAAACAGCGACTAAAGGAAAACCAGACCTGTGACACTTTTAATGTTTAACTGCTGCTGTTGACACTTATTTTTATTTTTGTTGTTTTTGCTGCGGCGTCACCTGTCCAGGGACGACAGATAAAATGAACATTTTTGTAATAATCTGGAGTATTTACACTGAAGTGTTGTAGATGTTCATTAATATGCACTGTCCCTATTAAATAAAATAATAAATAAATAAAAACATAGACTAGTATACACCCATGGACCTGGTTTAGACCTGGTTTAGACCTGGTTTAGACCTGCTTTAGACCTGGTTTAGACCTGGTTTAGACCTGGTTTAGACCTGGACCACTGAGGGACTACACAGCTATAAGAACACATGGGAATAGAAAAGAAAGTTCTACCATTTAATGTGAAAAATCACATTCTATTGACTAAAGAAGAAATACTCGGAAGACTTTTTTTTTTTTTTTTATCATCATCGTGGTATTGTATCGGAATCTCGAAATTTTCCAAAGAATCAAAATCCAGTTTAAAATTTTAGTAAGCTTCCCAAGAAGACGTTTCTAACTAAAGAACTATTCTATTCTAACTTTAAAGTTTCCTGGTGGAGGATCCATGAAACACTTTTCTCTATGGACATAGAGTTGTTATTGCTTTGTCTGGAATGTTCCACAGTATGGCATTAAACCTTTCTATCTTCACGGAGACCAAACCAGATCAAGTTACAGGTCAGATCTGTGGAGAGGCGTCAGAATACCTGTTTTTCTAGGTATTTTTAGCTAAATGTCATGAATAAATGTAAAGTAGAGCTGTTTAATGTGACACTGTGGAACATTTCTGGCAGAGCAATGACGTATCCATAGAAACAAGGAGGTGACGGACCCCCTCCCCCTCCAACCGAAAAGTTATCAGACGTGTTTGTAACTTCAGCCACGGTAAAGTCGTGTGGAGACAGTTAAATAAAACCACTAATCCCAAATGTTTTCATTAGAGCTAATTTTGAGCTTTGGATAATTTGTGTAAAATTATGAAAAATAAAACAGCAAATCAGCAGCACACGGAGAGATGATCAGGCACATTATAATTACAAATTTAAAAATCTGGCAACTTTGTTTTTTATTTTGCTTCCTGAGTGCAGCAGCCCGTAGTGTCGGAGAGAAGACTTAGAAAACTAATAATATGAGAAGATTGTCAGTCTTTCGTTGATTTAATTACAGGTGTTTTAAAGGTCCAGAATTAAACGAAACAGACTCTTTAGCAGGGCTACGTTTAGATCATGTTGTCATCAAAGGGCCGGATGTAAAGTTAAGACTGTAACGACCACTCTGTATGTCAGGGGTGCCCAACCGGTCGATCGCGATCTACGGGTCGATCGCGGGCCGAGTGTCAGTCGATCGCCTGTGGATACGTTCACACTGCAGGGCTTAATGCTCAATTCCGATTTTTTTGTGAAATCCGATTTTTTTGTGAGGTCGTCCACATTTCCAATTAAATGCAACTTGTATGTGATCTCCAGTGTGAACTGGGACTAAAACCAGGACTAAAACACATCTAAACCAGGTCTAAACCAGGACTAAACCAGGACTAAACCAAGACGAAACCAGGTCTAAACCAGGACTAAACCAGGTCTAAACCAGGACTAAACAAAGACTAAACAAAGACTAAACCAGGACTAAACAAAGACTAAACCAGGACTAAATCAAGACAAAACCATGTCTAAACCAGGTCTAAACCAGGACTAAACCAGGACTAAACAAAGACTAAACAAAGACTAAACCAGGACTAAACCAGGACTAAACAAAGACTAAACCAGGACTAAATCAAGACAAAACCATGTCTAAACCAGGACTAAACCAGGTCTAAACCAGGACTAAACCAGGACTAAACAAAGAATAAACCAGGACTAAACCAAGACAAAACGAGGTCTAAACCAGGACTAAACCAGGACTAAACCAGGACTAAACAAAGACTAAACAAAGACTAAACCAGGACTAAACCAGGACTAAACAAAGACTAAACCAGGACTAAATCAAGACAAAACCATGTCTAAACCAGGTCTAAACCAGGACAAAACCAGGACTAAACAAAGACTAAACAAAGACTAAACCAGGACTAAACCAGGACTAAACAAAGACTAAACCAGGACTAAATCAAGACAAAACCATGTCTAAACCAGGACTAAACCAGGTCTAAACCAGGTCTAAACCAGGACTAAACCAGGACTAAACCAAGACGAAACCAGGTCTAAACCAGGACTAAACCAGGTCTAAACCAGGACTAAACAAAGACTAAACAAAGACTAAACCAGGACTAAACAAAGACTAAACCAGGACTAAATCAAGACAAAACCATGTCTAAACCAGGTCTAAACCAGGACTAAACCAGGACTAAACAAAGACTAAACAAAGACTAAACCAGGACTAAACCAGGACTAAACCAGGACTAAACCAGGTCTAAACCAGGACTAAACCAGGACTAAACAAGGTCTAAACCAGGTCTAAACCAGGACTAAACCAGATCTAAACCAGGTCTAAACCATGTCTAAACCAGGACTAAACCATGTCTAAACCAAGACTAAATCAAGACTAAACCAGGTCTAAACCAGGGTCTAAACCAGGACTAAACCAGGACTAAACCAGGACTAAACAAAGACTAAACCAGGACTAAATCAAGACAAAACCATGTCTAAACCAGGTCTAAACCAGGACTAAACCAGGACTAAACAAAGACTAAACAAAGACTAAACCAGGACTAAACCAGGACTAAACAAAGACTAAACCAGGACTAAATCAAGACAAAACCAGGACTAAACCAAGACGAAACGAGGTCTAAACCAGGACTAAACCAGGACTAAACAAAGACTAAACCAGGACTAAACCAAGACGAAACGAGGTCTAAACCAGGACTAAACCAGGACTAAACCAGGACTAAACAAAGACTAAACCAGGACTAAATCAAGACGAAACCATGTCTAAACCAGGACTAAACCAGGTCTAAACCAGGACTAAACCAGGACTAAACAAAGACTAAACCAGGACTAAACCAAGACGAAACGAGGTCTAAACCAGGACTAAACCAGGACTAAACCAGGACTAAACAAAGACTAAACCAGGACTAAATCAAGACGAAACCATGTCTAAACCAGGACTAAACCAGGTCTAAACCAGGACTAAACCAGGACTAAACAAAGACTAAACCAGGACTAAACCAAGACGAAACGAGGTCTAAACCAGGACTAAACCAGGACTAAACCAGGACTAAACAAAGACTAAACCAGGACTAAATCAAGACGAAACCATGTCTAAACCAGGACTAAACCAGGTCTAAACCAGGAATAAACCAGGACTAAACCAAGACGAAACGAGGTCTAAACCAGGACTAAACCAGGACTAAACCAGGACTAAACCAGGACTAAACAAAGACTAAACCAGGACTAAATCAAGACGAAACCATGTCTAAACCAGGACTAAACCAGGTCTAAACCAGGAATAAACCAGGACTAAACAAAGACTAAACCAGGACTAAACAAAGACTAAACCAGGGTTAAACCACGTCTAAACCAGGACTAAACCAGGTCTAAGCCAGGACTAAACCAAGACTAAACCAGGACTAAACCAGGACTAAACCAGGTCTAAGCCAGGTCTAAACCAGGACTAAACCAGGACTAAACCGGGACTAAACCGGGACTAAACCGGGACTAAACCAGGACTAAACCAGGTCTAAGCCAGGTCTAAACCAGGACTAAACCAGGACTAAACCGGGACTAAACCGGGACTAAACCAGGACTAAACCGGGACTAAACCAGGACTAAACCAAGACTAAACCAGATCTGGAGATCACATACAACTTGTATGTGATCTCCAGTGTGAACTTTAAACGCCCCAAAAGTGTTCCACATGTGTACCGGAGGACACGACGAGGTCATGCGCAGCGAGTGTGCTCGATATTTATGGAAGTCGCCTACAGTTGCTGTCGTAGTTGCTGTTTTAAGGAGGAGAAGGAAAAGGTTTTTGGCCACGGCTTTTTGCGGGGCAGTGGTCGACCAGGTTTAGGTTGACTAAACCAGGCCTAAACCAGGTCTAAACCAGGACTAAACAAGGTCTAAACCAGGTCTAAACCAGGTCTAAACCAGGACTAAACCAGGCCTAAACCAGGTCTAAACCAGGACTAATCAAGGTCTAAACCAGGTCTAAACCAGGCCTAAACCAGGACTAAACAAGGTCTAAACCAGGTCTAAACCAGGTCTAAACCAGGACTAAACAAGGTCTAAACCAGGTCTAAACCAGGACTAAACCAGGACTAAACCAGGACTAAACCGGGACTAAACCAGGACTAAACCAGGGTTAAACCATGTCTAAACCAGGACTAAACCAAGACTAAACCAGGTCTAAACCAGGTCTAAACCAGGTCTAAACCGGGACTAAACCGGGACTAAACCAGGACTAAACCGGGACTAAACCAGGACTAAACCAGGACTAAACCAGGTCTAAACCAGGACTAAACCAGGACTAAACAAGGTCTAAACCAGGTCTAAACCAGGACTAAACCAGATCTAAACCAGGTCTAAACCATGTCTAAACCAGGACTAAACCATGTCTAAACCAAGACTAAATCAAGACTAAACCAGGTCTAAACCAGGGTCTAAACCAGGACTAAACCAGGTCTAAACCAGGTCTAAACCAGGACTAAACCAGGTCTAAACCAAGTCTAAACCAGGTCTAAACCAGGTCTAAACCAGGTCTAAACCAGGACTAAACCTGGTCTAAACCAGGACTAAACCAAGACTAAACCAGGACTAAACCAGGACTAAACCAGGTCTATACCAGGACTAAACCAGGTCTGAACCAGGACTAAGGTGTGTGTGGGGGCTGGGGTTAGGGTTGGATCTCGGCACACCATCAACCTCAAAAGTAGATCCTGGTTAGAAAAAGGTTGAGCACCCCTGCTGTATGTAATATCAATATGTTACAAATGAGTCTGGATTAGATTTTTCACAAGTTTCAAATATTATTTAATATTGAATTAATTTGAATTGATCTATTGACTATGTTTTATCATTGCTGCTCGTCTCTAAACACAAGTTCAGTCAAGTGATCATGAACTGCAAAAAAAAAAATCAACAACAAATCAACAATCAAACATTAAATGGACATAAAATTCTCCTTCATCAGCGACATCGTCTCGTTATATAAAACACAAACCGGTTTATCTCCTTGAAGTACAAACGTATTCACTTTCCCATTTTTCCTGAAATAGCCATCCTTCAGTTTTTCTTCATCAGTCCTGGTTCAGTCCTGGTTTAGTCCTGGTTTAGTCCTGGTTTAGTCCTGGTTTCATCCTGGTTTAGTCCTGGTTTAGTCCTGGTTTAGTCCTGGTTCAGTCCTGGTTTAGTCCTTGTTTAGTCCTGGTTTAGTCCTGGTTTAGTCCTGATTTCATCATGGTTCAGTCCTGGTTTAGTCATGGTTTAGTCCTGGTTTAGTCCTGGTTTCATCCTGGTTCAGTCCTGGTTCAGTCCTGGTTTAGTCCTGGTTCAGTCTTGGTTTAGTTCTGGTTTCATCCTGGTTTAGTCCTGGTTTAGTCCTGGTTCAGTCCTGGTTTAGTCCTGGTTTAGTCCTGGTTTAGTCCTGATTTCATCGTGTTTCAGTCCTGGTTTAGTCCTGGTTTAGTCCTGGTTTAGTCCTGGTTTAGTCCTGGTATAGTCCTGGTTTAGTCCTGGTTTCATCCTGGTTCAGTCCTGGTTCAGTCCTGGTTTAGTCCTGGTTCAGTCTTGGTTTAGTTCTGGTTTCATCCTGGTTTAGTCCTGGTTTAGTCCTGGTTCAGTCTTGGTTTAGTTCTGGTTCAGTCCTGGTTCAGTCCTGGTTCAGTCCTGGTTTAGTCCTGGTTTAGTTCTGGTTTCATCCTGGTTTAGTCCTGGTTTAGTCCTGGTTTAGTCCTGGTTTAGTCCTGGTTTTGTTTTGTCCATTTTGTTGCCTTTTCTCAGCCAGAGTGCATTGTGGGAGATAAAGTAGCGCCCAGAGTCACAACATACAGACCTGGATTCGTGTTTTGTTCAAAACGCTCTGTTCCACTTTGTGATGTCATGAAGTGGTAGTTTTCAAGTTAACAGCAAATTTTTTTTTGGTCAGTAGAAATGGGCAATTCCAGAGCTGAAACTATCCAACTGATTCTAATGAAGGTGTGTGTTTAAAACACAGTGGAGCACTTCCTGTCTCACCACATGACATCACAAGGTGGAACAGAGTGTTTACAGCATAAATCTGCTGGGTTTGTGTGTTAAGTGTATCAGAAAATAGCGTAATATGGGCCCTTTAACGCAACAAACCCCAAAATAAAACGTCTTAGTACAATGAATACACTGGCCTCTTCGTAGATCTAACCCGTAACTTTGTCAGGACGTCGCCTACTTGTGTTGTATGTTTATTAATGCCATATTTTGGAACATTTTCGATGGACCAATAACAAATGTCAGACCCACCATCAGAAACAGAGAAACTTCAAAACTTAAAATGAAACAGAAATGATCCGAATGAGCCTTTACTGTCTACACTTTACTGTCCCCAGAGGAAAATGTTCTTTCTTTCTTGTACTTCTTCACAAAACGCAGCGTTCAGACTGTTTATTTACTGAATTATCCACAACGGCACCAACACTGGGGATACATACATATATGGAAACTGCAAAATGAGAACAATACTTCATCCTTTATTAACAAAACTCAGTATTTGTATTAACCATGAAGATCGAGAGGTCTACAGGCACTTTTACAAAACACGACTTCACTCCATGGAAATATTAGTGCTTTGTCTAGAATGTTCCACAGTATAGATCAGGGGGGGGCAATTATTTTTCCCCAGGAACCAAATGAGAAGCAGAAAATATTGTGGAGGGCCGGGCCAAAAGTTTGAAGTCTACTCTGGTTACCTGCACTTTTGTACATTGTACTTTGTATTTTTATTACATTTTATTACATATTTTTATTATATTGTTTACTTCTTCCCCTGCACTTTTGCAGCACTTTTTACCATGTACTATTATTGCAGTTATTAGTACTTCTGACTATCTCAGCGAGTCAATGGTTCTTCTGATCCTAAACATTTCATTGTTTTGTTGACCTTGTGTTGATTCTGCATATGACAAATAAACAATCTGGAATTTGTTATTAATTGTATTTCTATGTTGAAATCAGTAAATGTCGTTGTTTACAGAAGCTGGTAAATTCTGTGTTATTATTAAGTAGTAGTGAGGTTTTACAAAAACTGAATTTATTCAGTAAAATAATTCAAAACAATGGTAAACGTGAAACATTTGGAACTCTTTTTCAGTCACATTAACCCCACAATGTTTTCTGAGTTTAACTTTCTTAACTTTGTGTTAAGACACCACAATGTTTTTGTTTGCTAAATAATAGAATACAAGATATACAACTGCCAAACTGTAGAAAAAAAGTCAAAGTTAACATGTTTTAGTGTTTTCTTCTTGATCAGTGAGAGAAATGTCGCCTCTGTTGAGCTTTAACAAGTGCATCAAAGTCAGGTTCATGTTTGAGGTGGAGATGTGAAGTCCCACAGATGATCATCAGGACAAATGCATCAGTACATTTGGATTATGTACAATTTTGAAAGTAGGTTTTATTTTCTTAATTCCAAACAACCTTTCACGGGTCGGTCAGAGTCGGCTCGTATTTGGCTCCCGGGCCTTGAAATGCCCGGGTCTGGTATAGAGTAAGGCTGCATCCCATTACTCTGCCTTACCCCTTCCCCTTTATCTACGTCTTTGTCTTGCCCCTCGATACCCAGCTGAGAGGGCTCGGGGTACGAATGTTCCCCTAAGAAATGGGACGTCACTCGATTACCGTTTGCGTCATCGTCCCTCGCCTCTACCTGAGCTGCTACGTCTACAGAGACGACGACTGACGCAAACAAACGGAAACAAATGTCAAGGATTATCGGGTAACTCAGCTCGACATAAAAAGTAACTTGTTTATACATGAAAGTTTGATGAAAACGATAACCTCGGCTAAACAGACACCGCGTCAACAGTTCACTAAAAGTATCGTAGAACATGAGCGTCATAATTGTAAACCTGCTAAACTGTTAATCGATAATTACAACTGTTGAAAATACATTTATGAGACTCCTCGGCTGATCCATGTGACGCTGCCATCCTGATCCCAAAACCTGCCTGAGCTTGTAGTCGTACCCCTTCATTTCAAGTCCAGTCGAGAGTTTACTTCGTTTCAAGGGGTATGTAGCCCGAGGTCATGGCTCTAGCCCTTGATCAAAATTAGAATGGGGACACCCCTTGCCCTCACATGAATGCGTAAAACCAAGGGGTAGGGGTAAGACGAAGGGGTAAGACAGAGAAATGGCTGGTGGCTGGTGAGGCACTGACGTCGTCACAATCAGATTTACAAATGTGTAAACCAGGGCCAGTTTCTGTCCCTGTAAGTGACTGGAGCTCGGAATATTTTTGATGAGAAGCTGAAAATTAATTATTATTGTTCAGTGCATTTTCCAGAGCACTGAGTAGCGTCATAAATTAAAATAGCGACGTGCTGAATGTGAGCAGTGGACCGCTCATGTTTAACGAGGCTTCTTTGCAAATTTTTCAGGTCACAATATCCATGAGTCCAGACATCGTCACAGCAGGTTGAGAAAAGAAGGAAAAGAAGGAAAATCAGAAAAGGCGATTTCTTACCACGCTGTTTGAAAAGAGCGAGTCTTTTGAAAAGAGTGAGTCTTTTGTCCCGTAGTCTGGAGCAAACCTTTAGCTCCGGCGCTGGTTTTCCTTTAATTATAACCTCCTGCTTCCACCCAAAGTCCAGTTTAGAAAACTGCTCGAGCTTTAATATGAAATCTTCCTCCGTTTAAAAAGTCGGGCCAGATAAGAAGAAAAAAGTGACCGGATTATTAAACTTGACTTGCTAACTCTAAATTGTATCTTGTGTCACTTATTCTAATCTGCTGCTCCAGGAGTTGCAGAAGAATCCTGGACTCACGAGTGCCTCTACCATGAGGCCAGGGAACTATAGGGATGGGAATCGAGAACCGTGTTTCAATTCCACGGAATCAATTAGCAGTTTATCTAACGATTCTCTTAACGATTCCAGCCAGCATGAATTACGTGGGATTGATACGTGCTTCGCCGCTTCACTGATACCGAGTTTATATACTATTTTCGCATGACTAGAAGAACGTTTGTGAAAATGGACTTTTAACTTCCACTTGGACACGTGACACGTTCGGGAGACGTTCGGGACAGGTCCGTTTCTCTGGAGTTCGTGTACAAATCGTGTCGGATACTTAGCAGCAGAAAGTCTGGGATATAAGTGCATACGCAAAAACACCTGGAGACATGCGAATTATCCGAAAACAGAGCGACACGGGATGAGTCACATTATTATCATATTATTTCTGCATCAAATGGAGATATTAGGTGAAAGCAGCAGCTTGTGTCAACATTAACCTGTGTGCTATACCGGGACTAAACCAGGACTAAAACAGGACTAGACCAGGACTAAAGCAGGACTAGACCAGGACTAAACCAAGACTAAAACAGAATTAAAGCAGGACTAGACCTGGACTAAACCAGGACTAAACCTGGACTAGACCAGGACTAGAACAGGACTAGACCAGGACTAGACCTGGACTAAACCAGGACTAAACCAGGACTAAACCAGGACTAAACCAGGACTAAACCTGGACTAGAGTTTGTTCTTTTTTCCCCAAAGTAGAATCAATAAAGAATCGAATCGTTAAGCAGTATCGATAATGGAATTGTAATTGTAAAAATCTGATCAATTCCCATCCCTAGGTAACTACGTGCCTCACCCGGTGCCTTTTCACCGCCGCTTTAACCCAGTGCCTTTTCACCCGGCGCCTTTTCACCGCTTTAACCCGACCCCTTTTCACCGCCGTTTTAACCCGGCGCCTTTTCACCGCCGTTTTAACCCGGAGCCTTTTCACCGCTTTAACCCGGCGCCTTTTCACCGCTTTAACCCGGCGCCTTTTCACCGCCGCTTTAACCCGGCGCCTTTTCACCGCCGCTTTAACCCGGCGCCTTTTCACCGCTTTAACCTGACCCCTTTTCACCGCCGTTTTAACCCGGAGCCTTTTCACCGCCGCTTTAACCCGGCGCCTTTTCACCGCCGTTTTAACCCGGCGCCTTTTCACCGCCGCTTTAACCCGGCGCCTTTTCACCGCTTTAACCTGACCCCTTTTCACCGCCGTTTTAACCCGGAGCCTTTTCACAGCCGCTTTAACCCGGCGCCTTTTCACCGCCGTTTTAACCCGGCGCCTTTTCACCGCCGTTTTAACCCGGCGCCTTTTCACCGCCGCTTTAACCCGACGCCTTTTCACCGCCGCTTTAACCCGACGCCTTTTCACCGCTTTAACCCGGCGCCTTTTCACCGCTTTAACCCGGCGCCTTTTCACCGCCGCTTTAACCCGGCGCCTTTTCACCGCCGCTTTAACCCGGCGCCTTTTCACCGCCGCTTTAACCCGGCGCCTTTTCACCGCTTTAACCTGACCCCTTTTCACCGCCGTTTTAACCCGGAGCCTTTTCACCGCCGCTTTAACCCGGCGCCTTTTCACCGCCGTTTTAACCCGGCGCCTTTTCACCGCCGCTTTAACCCGGCGCCTTTTCACCGCTTTAACCTGACCCCTTTTCACCGCCGTTTTAACCCGGAGCCTTTTCACAGCCGCTTTAACCCGGCGCCTTTTCACCGCCGCTTTAACCCGGCGCCTTTTCACCGCCGTTTTAACCCGGCGCCTTTTCACCGCCGCTTTAACCCGGCGCCTTTTCACCGCCGCTTTAACCCGGCGCCTTTTCACCGCCGCTTTAACCCGGCGCCTTTTCACCGCTTTAACCTGACCCCTTTTCACCGCCGTTTTAACCCGGAGCCTTTTCACCGCCGCTTTAACCCGGCGCCTTTTCACCGCCGTTTTAACCCGGCGCCTTTTCACCGCCGCTTTAACCCGGCGCCTTTTCACCGCTTTAACCTGACCCCTTTTCACCGCCGTTTTAACCCGGAGCCTTTTCACAGCCGCTTTAACCCGGCGCCTTTTCACCGCTTTAACCTGACCCCTTTTCACCGCCGCTTTAACCCGGCGCCTTTTCACCGCCGTTTTAACCCGGCGCCTTTTCACCGCCGCTTTAACCCGGAGCCTTTTCACCGCCGCTTTAACCCGGTGTCTTTTCACCGCCGCTTTAACCCGGCGCCTTTTCACCGCCGTTTTAACCCGGCGCCTTTTCACCGCCGCTTTAACCCGGCGCCTTTTCACCGCCGCTTTAACCCGGCGCCTTTTCACCGCCGCTTTAACCCGGCGCCTTTTCACCGCCGTTTTAACCCGGCGCCTTTTCACTGCCGCTTTAACCCGGCGCCTTTTCACCGCTTTAACCTGACCCCTTTTCACCGCCGTTTTAACCCGGCGCCTTTTCACCGCCGCTTTAACCCGGCGCCTTTTCACCGCCGCTTAAACCCGGCGCCTTTTCACCGCCGTTTTAACCCGGCGCCTTTTCACCGCTTTAACCTGACCCCTTTTCACCGCCGTTTTAACCCGGCGCCTTTTCACCGCCGCTTTAACCCGGTGTCTTTTCACCGCCGCTTTAACCCGGCGCCTTTTCACCGCCGTTTTAACCCGGCGCCTTTTCACCGCCGCTTTAACCCGGCGCCTTTTCACCGCCGCTTTAACCCGGCGCCTTTTCACCGCCGCTTTAACCCGGCGCCTTTTCACCGCCGTTTTAACCCGGCGCCTTTTCACTGCCGCTTTAACCCGGCGCCTTTTCACCGCTTTAACCTGACCCCTTTTCACCGCCGTTTTAACCCGGCGCCTTTTCACCGCCGCTTTAACCCGGCGCCTTTTCACCGCCGCTTAAACCCGGCGCCTTTTCACCGCCGTTTTAACCCGGCGCCTTTTCACCGCTTTAACCTGACCCCTTTTCACCGCCGCTTTAACCCGGCGCCTTTTCACCGCCGCTTTAACCCGGCGCCTTTTCACCGCCGCTTTAACCCGGCGCCTTTTCACCGCCGTTTTAACCCGGAGCCTTTTCACCGCCGCCTTAGCACAGAATCTGTCACTGCTGAGCTACAGGACAGTCAGTCCATGTGAGGCACCATCGGCTGGTGAAAATAACTTTATAGCAGAAATCATTGGATACATAGAACCATTTATTTTTTCATTTTACTTTATTTTCCTCCGTGATGACGGCCTCGTCACGTCACTGCGCTATACAGTTCAGATCTGTGGAGAGGCATCCCTATCCACAGAATTATTATTGTATTTTTGACCAATAAAAAAAGTCATACCACGGAATATTCCAGGCAAACCAATAAAAAAACAGGAAAAGTTGACCAGTGCACCTTTAAATCGTACCGTGGCGTCATAATTTCAGATGGAGCAGGGACCTATAATAAAACTCTACTGGAGAGTTTTTAATCCAAAACTCCAAACTTCTGATCCACAAATTTTTCTCCTTCTCATTATTTATTTGGGATCAGCTCCACAAATGTGTCATATTTATCTTGTCATGAACAAATCATTTGACTTTTGTGTATTTCTCCTGACAGAGAAGACGCTGAAGTGTGTCTGTTTTTGTTTCCTGTGGATAGGCCCAGGAATTCCAGAGAAATGAACCAGAAACCAGGTCAACAAATCAACATCTGACAGTTACAAACTCCACCTGAAGAGTCTCACCTGGTGCATTGTGTTCTGTTCATCTGTTTCCAGCTCTGTTTAAAACACAGACTTTTGTGATGTCACGTGAACGCACCCAATATTTCACATTACATTTCAAAATCAATCCTCAAACATTATTTATAAAGCACTTTTCATACAAAATGTAACACAAAGCGCCTTACAGTTTTTTTTACAATCTGAGCCTTCTTTCGGCAATAAAACAAGTAGTTTTACTCACCCATAGCACTTTTGTGTCATTTTGAGCAGTTTCGTAGAAGTTATGTTGGGGAATATATTATATGCCCCGAGCTATGGCTAGAAGTCGCGCTAGGCTAACCGCTAATCTAAAACATCTCTGGAAATGCTCCATATGACACCAAAGTGCTATGGGTGAGTAAAACAACTTGTTTTATTACCGAAATAAGGCTCAGATTGTTTAGAAAAACCTTTACTTTTCCTTTATGGATTAGAAGACTTTTTATTGATCTCACACAGGAGAAATTGTTTCTGCATTTGACCCGGGGACCATCCCCATGATTTTGTTGTTTAGTCTTGGTCAGGACCTCAGCTGGAGGATTTTACCTGGAGCATGTTTTGGGTTGATGGGGGAAACCGGAGTGCCCGGAGGAAACCCACCCAGACACGGGGAGAACATGCAAACTCCACACAGAAAGGCCTGGGCGACCCAAACCTTCTTGCTGTGAAGCATGAGTGCTAGCCACTAAAAAACACACTAAAAAACACAACATTTTTCTCCATATTACACTACTTTAAAATGAAAACACTCAGTTCCACCTAATGTGGTGATACAGGAAGTGCTCCACTGTAATGATAATAATTAAAGGAAAAGTAACGTTTTTTTACAATCTGAGCCTTATTTCGGTAATAAAACAAGTTGTTTTACTCACCCATAGCACTTTGGTGTCATATGGAGCCCCGTGCGGGCTCCATCTGACACAAACTTTAGCACTTTTCAAATCATAGAAGCTCGATGTCTTAGTCTACGATTTCGTTTGAATCAAAAGTGGCCTGTAATCCCAGATTTATCCATAGTTTACAGCTTTGCGTTCCATGTTTGGGTCCCGGGAGCTGAGAGCACAGTCCGCACATGCGCACTGGCCTCATCTGCTCGAAACTATGGATAAATCTCGGATTACAGGCCACTTTTGACCAAACGAAATCGTAGACTAAGACATCGAGCTTCTATGATTTGAAAAGTGCTAAAGTTTGTGTTATTTGGAGCCCGCACGGGGCTCCATCTGACACCAAAGTGCTATGGGTGAGTAAAACAACTTGTTTTATTACCGAAATAAGGCTCAGATTGTAAAAAACATGACTTTTCCTTTAATGGCAGCAGTAGCTCAGTCGGTAGAGCGTCTCTCCACTGATCCAAAGGCTGGCGGTTCAAATCCTGCTTTTGACCACTGACTCACAGGTTGGCAGGTATGATTCCAGCTCCCAGAGATGAATGCTGCCATTGTGTCTTTGGGCAAGACACTTAACCCACCTCACCCCCAGTGTGTGTGTACACTGGTGTGTGAATGGGTGAGTGGTTCCTTGTTGTAAAGCACTTTGGGAGCCTTGAAGGTGGAAAAGCGCCGTATAAAGATGTGACCAATAATAATAATTGCATTTATACAGCACCTTTCATGACACCCAAAGCTCTTTACAGCTCATTGTTCATTCACTCCACACTTGGTGGTGGTCAGATACTTTCTGTAGCCACAGCTGCCCTGACGGAAGTGAGGCTGCCAATCTCCGACCACCTCCAACACTCACGCACACTCCACTTTCATACTAGGCAATGTGGGTGAAGTGTCTTGCCTAAAGACGCGACAAAAGTTTTTTTTTGTTTTGTTTGTTTTGCGACTGGCGCCCTCCTGTGGCACCTGAAATTCCCAGCGGTCTCCCATCCAAGTACTAACCAGGCCTGGGCTTGCTTAGCTTCTCAGATCTGATGGGATCAGGCTTTTGACAAGCCGGTATGACCACTGTGTTTTTAAACTCCACACACCTTCACTAGAATCATTTGGATCATTTCAGAGTTACTCAGACATGTGTGAATGAAACAAAACACAACTCCAGTTTGTTTTATGGAGGAAACAACGTTATAACACAGTTTAACGCGCACAAGAGTCCTTTTTGTGTAATATAGGACCTTTAAAACTTGTTTCCAGTCCCAGAGAACGGTACTGACCAGTCTCCTCCTCCGCCCTCAGATCTCTCCACACTCCACTGAGAAAGTTCAAGACACGGCACAGCTTTGACTGACAGCTCTGCCATCTTTATGCATAAGTCCCGCCTCCCCTGACGCAGAGGTGGTCCCCGGGGGGAGCTCGAGCTGAGTTCTACCCAGGATCAGGGCCCCGAATCCAGGGAGGAGCTCGATATTTCATCTCCAGCTCTGGTTCTGTACCACGGGAGGGGATTTCTGTTATAAAATATTTTGTCTAACAGTGCGGAGAAACCGTCAATATTTCATCTACCTTCATACAATGAGTCGTTGGAAAACTTTTACGTCCAATATTCCATTAGACGGATTTTTTCTAGGCTTGTTGTAAGTTGTGTCCTCATCAAAACAGCTAAAGTCACACGTCTGTCCTGCTCTGAGGCGCGAAACAATATTAAAGGGCCCATATTACGCTATTTTCTGATCGACGTTATGATGTTTCTTCATCACAAACACACCTGGAGTTGTGTTTTGTTTCATTCACACACGTTTAACTCTGGGTTCTTCTCTCAAACTGAAAAACGCTCTTCTCCACCTTGCGATGTCACGTGGTAATACAGGAAGTGCTCCACACACCTTCACTAGGATCATTTGGATAACTGAGCTCGGATAACTGAGACACGTGAGCTCGGCGTCGATGAGGGTGAGACGTTGGCGATGGCAGCGACGAACTGACTCGACGCAAAAAGACGACAGAAGCTTTCAGAGGCAATAAAAGCACGTACTCCGAACTTGAAAACGTTCTTGTAGACGTGGACTGTTTATGTTTATGGTTATTTGAGCAACTTGCAGGTTCCGTTTAAATGAAATTTCACAAATACAAACTCGAAATACAAACCAATACAGTGGTACCTCACCTTACGAAATTAATTCGTTCCAGAAGTGGTTTCGTAACGTGAATTTTTCGTAAGTTGAGGAGCTATTTCAATGGAAAAAGCCTGATTCGTTCCAAGGCCCCGATCCAAGTTTTTTTTTAAATAGTGTAACTTTTTTTATAGTGTAACTTTTTTTATAGTGTAACACTGTGTTCTGCGTAGAGACTGTAGACCCAGGACTAAACGTGGACTATACCAGGTCTAGACCAAGGTCTAAACCTGGACTAAACCTGGACTAAACCAGGTGGATTAAAGCGCCGCGCGGGTCTATTTCCTGGTTTCGTTTGGAGTCACGGCTGAGGCGAGCAGCGAGGGGGACCACACGAAGTCTGAGCGCATGAACGAGACCCGTGCTCAAACCGTGCCTCCTCTAGACCTCCTCTAGACCAGGTCTAGACCACTGCGGCTCTTGCATGCGTTCGTTCATGCGCTCAGACTGCGTGCGGTCCCCCTCGCTGCTCGCCTCAGCCGTGACTCGAAATGAAACCAGGAAATAGACCCGCGCGCGACGCTTTAATCCACCTGGTCTAGTCCTGGTCTAGTCCAGGTTTAGTCCTGGTTTAGTCCAGGTTTAGTCCTGGTTTAGTCCTGGTCCAGTCTTGGTTTAGTCCAGGTCTAGACCTGCTGGCAGCCCCGCGCCCGGGTCATGCTGCGCTATCACACGTGTCCGCGCGCAGTTGAAAATCTATGAAAGTTTGAGTGTTTAAACGAGAGACAAATGTGAGAAAAGTTTAAATCCAGTCTGAGAAAAGCGTAAAATGTGTGTGGCTGAGCGCACATGATTTGAATTTTTGAGATTTCGCGTTTCGTAACTTGGAATTTTCGTTTGTTGGGTCTTTCGTAAGGTGAGGTTCCACTGTACAAACTTATATCACATCTCTGCAGTTTATTTTGCTCAAAATGGAGCAGGTGGAAGTATAAACTTATTTACTCCTGCTACATATTCCATACTGACAGCTATTATAATATATATAATATAATAATATAATACAATACAATATAATATAATATACATTTCTCATCATTGTCCTGTACAACTCTTGTGTTTAAACATTTAACTGTTTGTTTTAATTCTATGATTGAAGTATGTTAATTACTTCAGGTCATCCAGAACAATACTATAAAAAAAAAAAAAAAGTGCTCCTCACGTTCCACGGTGGTTGGTCTCTCACTCTCACCCAGCTCGGGTCCTCTACCAGAGGCCTGGGAGCTTGAGAGTTCTGTGCAGTATCTTTGCTGTTCCTGTACTGCACTTTTCTGGACTGAGATGTCTGATGTTTTTCCTGGGATCTGTTGTAGCCACTCCTCCAGTTTGGGGGTTATAGCCCCGAGTGCTCCGATCACCACGGGCACCACTGATGCCTTCACCTTCCAGGCCTTCTCCAGCTCTTCCTTGAGCCCCTGGTATTTCTCTAGTTTCTCGTGTTCCTTTTTCCTGATGTTACCATCTCTTGGTATTGCAGTGTCCACCACCACGGCTCTGTTCTGTTGCTTATCCACCACCACTATGTCTGGTTGGTTCACCATCACCATTCTGTCAGTCTGTATCTGGAAGTCCCACAGGATCTTGGCTCGGTCATTCTCCACAACCTTCTGAGGTGTTTCCCACCTTGACCTTGGGGTCTCCAGTCCGTACTCTGCACAGATGTTTCTGTACACTATGCCCGCCACTTGGTTGTGTCGCTCCATGTATGCTTTCCCTGCAGCATCTTACACCCTGCAGTTTAGAC
>JAVJIX010000284.1:537500-580000 GCA_036785185.1 Paratrypauchen microcephalus | reverse complement strand
TGGAGAGACTAATGACAGAGAGAGGGAGGAGAGACGAATGACAGAGAGGAAGGAGAGACTAATGAGAGAGAGAGAGGGGGAAGAGAGACTAATGAGAGAGGGAAGAGAGACTAATGACAGAGAGAGGGAAGAGAGACGAATGACAGAGAGGAAGGTGAGACTAATGAGAGAGAGAGAGGGAAGAGAGACTAATGAGAGAGGGAAGAGAGACTAATGACAGAGAGAGGGAAGAGAGAGGGAAGAGAGAGGGAAGAGAGACTAATAACAGAGAGAGGGAAGAGAGACTAGTGAGAGAGAGAGAGGGAAGAGAGACTAATGAGAGAGTGAGGGAAGAGACTAATGACAGAGAGGGGGAAGAGAGACTAATGACAGAGAGAGGGAAGAGAGACTAATGAGAGAGAGAGGGAAGAGAGACTAATAAGAGAGAGAGGGTGGAGAGACTAATGACAGAGAGAGAGAGGGAAGAGAGACTAATGAGAGAGAGAGGGTGGAGAGACTAATGACAGAGAGAGGGAAGAGAGACTAATGAGAGAGAGGGGGAA
The DNA here is from genome assembly GCA_036785185.1 of Paratrypauchen microcephalus. Lineage (NCBI taxonomy): Eukaryota > Metazoa > Chordata > Actinopteri > Gobiiformes > Gobiidae > Paratrypauchen > Paratrypauchen microcephalus. Next base: position 579,458 of record JAVJIX010000284.1, on the reverse strand, counting down.
GAGAGACTAATGACAGAGAGAGGGAGGAGAGACTAATGAGAGAGAGAGAGGGAAGAGAGACTAATTAGAGAGAGAGGGAGGAGAGACTAATGAGAGAGAGAGAGGGAGAGAGAAGAGAGACTAATGAGAGAGAGAGAGAGGGAAGAGAGACTAATGACAGAGAGAAGGGAAGAGAGACTAATGACAGAGAGAGGGAAGAGAGACTAATGACAGAGAGAGGGAAGATAGACTAATGAGAGAGAAAGGGAAGAGAGACTAATGAGAGAGAGAGAGGGAAGAGAGACTAATGAGAGAGAGAGAGGGAAGAGAGACTAATGACAGAGAGAGGGAAGAGAGACGAATGAGAGAGAGAGAGAGAGGGAAGAGAGACTAATGACAGAGAGAGGGAGGAGAGACGAATGATGGAGAGAGGGAAGATAGACTAATGAGAGAGAAAGGGAAGAGAGACTAATGAGAGAGAGAGAGGGTGGAGAGACTAATGAGAGAGAGAGAGAGAGAGAGAGAGACTAATAACAGAGAGAGGGAAGAGAGACTAATGAGAGAGGGAAGAGAGACTAATGACAGAGAGAGGGAAGAGAGACTAATGACAGAGAGAGGGAGGAGAGACTAATGAGAGAGAGAGGGAGGAGAGACTAATGAGAGAGAGAGAGAGGGTGGAGAGACTAATGAGAGAGAGAGGGAAGAGAGACTAATGAGAGAAGGTGGAGAGACTAATGAGAGAGAGAGAGGGAGGAGAGACTGTGAGAGAGAGAGGGTGGAGAGACTAATGAGAGAGAGAGGGAAGAGAGATTAATGAGAGAGACAGGGAGGAGAGACTAATGAGAGAGAGAGGGTGGAGAGACTAATGAGAGAGAGGGAGGAGAGACTAATGAGAGAGAGAGAGGGTGGAGAGACTAATGAGAGAGAGAGAGAGGGAAGAGAGACTAATGAGAGAAAGAGAGAGAGAGAGGGAAGAGAGACTAATGAGAGAGAGAGAGAGAGGGTGGAGAGACTAATGAGAGAGAGAGAGGGAGAGTGGGGGGGAGACTAATGAGAGAGAGAGGGAGGAGAGACTATGACAGAGAGAGAGAGGGAAGAGAGACTAATGAGAGAGAGAGGGAGGAGAAACTAATGAGAGAGAGGGAGAAGAGAGGGAAAAGAGACTAATGACTGAGAGAAACTGGAGGAGAGAGGGAGGAGAGACTAATGACTGGGAGAAACTGGAGGAGAGTGAGAGGAGAGACTAATGAGAGAGAGGGAGGAGAGAGGGAGGAGAGAGGGAAGAGAGACTAATGACTGAGAGAAACTGGAGAAGAGAAGGAAGAGAGAGGAAGAGACGAAAGACTGAGGAGAGACTAATTACTGTGAAACTGCACAGGGGAGAGAGGGAGGAGAAGAAACAAATCTCTGACACAAAGGGGATACAGGATGAGGAAAGGAAGGAGTGAATGAGGAGGAGGAAAAAGGGAGGCGAGGGGGCAGAAAGAAGGAGGAGGAAGAGAGAAAGAGGGGGAAAGAGAAGGGAGAAGGGACATGGTGGAGAGAGAGGAGGAAAAGGGGATGGAGGAGGAAGGAGGAGAGTGACACAGAAAGTGAGGGGAGAGTGAAAGGTGAAAAAGGAGGACAAGAGGAGAGAGGGAGGAGAGGAGGAGTAAACAGTGAACCATGTTTGTATGGATTATTGATTGAAAACACAAGGTCAGAGGAAGATTTCAGCTTTAAAGGGCCAAAAAACACCAAAACCACTTTATTTCTACTGTTTAACTGTAAATGGGTTTAAAATAGAAGCATAAACCTGCCCCTGGCCTTATTTTGGCATTTTAGGGTCTGTACTCTTTAAAGTTCAAAGTTCAAAGTCAGTTTTATTGTCAAAAAACATATGTACAGGTTACGCACACACAGGATTTGAAATTGCAGCGCCCCCTAGGCCCACAGTGAACATAAAACATGTGATAAACAAGACAATAAACACCAGGACTAAAACATTACATATACCTGTGGCTAAAGTACAGTAAACTTGTATGAAATACAAATAAGTAAAACACACAATGTGGAGCGGAATAAAGCTCAAATGTGTCATTTAAGCAGCAGTGTCATTGTCATTTAAGCAGCAGTGCCAGTGTCATTTAAGCAGCTGTGTCAGTGTCATTTAAGCAGCAGTGTCAGTGTCATTTAAGCAGCAGTGTCAGTGTCATTTAAGCAGCAGTGTCATTTAAGCAGCAGTGTCAGTGTCATTTAAGCAGCAGTGTCAGTGTCATTTAAGCAGCAGTGTCATTTAAGCAGCAGTGTTAGTGTCATTTAAGCAGCAGTGTCATTTAAGCAGCAGTATCAGTGTAATTTAAGCAGCAGTGCCAGTGTCATTTAAGCAGCAGTGTCCTTTAAGCAGCAGTATCAGTGTGATTTAAGCAGCAGTGTGATTGTGAGAGAGTTGAGCATCCTGACAGCTTGGTGGATGAAGCTGCCTTTCAGTCTGCTGGTCTTGGCCCTGAGGCTCCTCAGTCTCCTTCTTGATGGCAGCAGACTGAAGAGGCTGTTTCTGGATGTGCATTAGAGGGTTATAACCTTTTTTTACAATCTCGATACCCTGTACCATATGTTGGTGAACTTTTGCTAGTAATGAAAGGAATTGACATTCATTTGGTCATATTTTTGAAGAAAGTCCCCCCGAACTCAAAATGAAGTTTTCGTAAAGCCTGTCAACAACCTCTACTGCAGGGGTGTCAAAGCCATTTTGGTCTGGGGGCCGTAGCCAACCTACTTTGTTCCCAAAGGGGCCGGATCAGAAAACTCATGGCAAATATACCCCAAAAATATGAATAAGTCCAAATATTTGTGCAGAGAAACACAAATCTATTACAGACTGCTGTTTCTTCAGTTCAGCAATAATTCGTTTATCTTCTGTCTTCTCAATTCTCCATTCAAATGTTCAAATTGTTTGAAATGCCGTGTTTCGTAGTGGTGTTTAAGATTATATTCCTTGAGCACCGCCACTTGTTGCAAACACACCGAGCGTACAGGTTTCCCATTCACCTCCGAGAACAAATTAGTCAATTTTTCTTGGAAAATCCTGCACTCGGTGTCCACTTTTCTCATTTTTGACATTTTGCTGATGAGGGCGTCACGTCGACAGTCAAAACGATGCTTCTTTAAGAGCGTTTGGAAAGAGGCGAGTCTTCATTTGTGCTGCTCTGGTGGGAAAAGCAAAAAGCAGAAAAGAGGCGCAGAAAATTACCAATATTTTAATAGAAAATTAAAATATAATAAAAATATTTTAATAGAAAATCAGCCGAGGGCCAGATTAAAGGTCTTGGAGGGCCGGATCTGGCCCCCGGGCCGCATGTTTGACACCCCTGGTCTACAGGCTTATACAGTGAAAAGCTGTAGGCTACAATATATCACTACTAAACGAGACAGATTTCCCCAAATGTACATGTCTTATAAAGTGAAAGAATAGAGTATATTATGAGGCAGTACAACTTATTGATCCATTTTCAGTCAGATTGATTGTAATGGCCCTTGTGATCACTTAGCACGGTTTCACATTCCATATCATTGGCTGTAATGTGTATTTAAAGGAGAATTAACTAGGGCTGTCAGTTTAATGTGTTAATTAGATTAATTAATTACACTGCTAATTAACGCGTTATAAAAATTAACGCAATTAATTATGAGTGCAATGCGTGCGCATTTTAAATTTGGCGTGCGGGGCCTTTGAATGGCGAGTTTATTTATAAAAACGTGACGGAGCAGGTCCGTCTTGTCCCCGGGGAGAGCACGTGAAGACGCGCGAGCCTGTTTCCGTATCTGAGGCTGCACACTTAGAAGCGTTAGTTTTGCCCATCCGAATCACACTAAACCCGATCATTTACTCACCCCGCGGTGCCTCCTCCCTCCTCCTGTGGTGCGATGGTCCGGACACATCCACACTGGGAGTTTAAATCCTCCTCGCGGGTTCCGGGGGTCATGTGAGCCATGAGTAATTTACATGGACAATTATTTGTATTCTCTGTATATTTGAAGCTTTGTATATTATTTATTGACGTTGCATGAAAGCTGCTGTACGTGCTCACCTTTTGGCACCACAAATATTCACCATGTATTAGTGGAATGGTGTAATGAATGAGCTTTTGAATGAATGTTACGTAATATGGGAGGTGAATGGGGGTGTACAGCAGTCTTGTCTTGGTTACACTGGAGGTAACGTGCACGGAGAGAAAGATAGCGAGAGAAAGACTGAAAGACTTAAAGGGGAGGTCTGCAGTGTTTTCACTGTACCACTGTAAATCACACGTTTGACACCTTTTTTGCACTGTGAGAGAGCACAATAAACCACCTAAAAAATTATTTTTAAAAATGTGATTAATTAGATTAATTAATTACAAATCCTGTAATTAATTAGATTAATTTTTTTAATCGCCTGACAGCACTAGAATTAACGTTTTTTACAATCTGAGCCTTATTTCTGTAATAAAACAAGTTGTTTTACTCACCCATAGCACTTTGGTGGAGCACTTCCAGAGATGTTTTAGATTTGTGATCTTCGTAACGTGAGTTCTCGGGGCACATGTTTGCGGTCTCCAAATAACACAAACTTTATCACTTTTCAAATCATTGAAGCTCAGTGTCTTAGTCTACACTTTCGTTTGAGTCAAAAGTGGCCTGTAATCCGAGATTTATCCATAGTTTGGAGTAGAGGAGGAGGACAGTGCGCATGTGCGGAGTCACAGTTTATTTCGTTCTCAGCTCCCAGGACCCAAACATGAAACGCAAAGCTGTAAATTATGGCTAAATCTCGGATTACAGGCCACTTTTGACTCAAACTAAAGTGTAGACTAAGACATCAAGCTTCTATGATTTGAAAAGTGATAAAGTTTGTGTTATTTGGAGACCGCAAACATGTGCCGCAAGAACTCACGTTATGAATATCGCAAATCTAAAACATCTCCGGAAGTGCTCCAAAGGACACCAAAGTGCTATGGGTGAGTAAAACAACATGTTTTTTTTTTTACCGAAATAAGGCTCAGATTGTAAAAAAAACATTTATTCTCCTTTAATACTTTTTTGTTTCGGGGGGACTTTTTTAAAAGAGTGTTGAAAACGGAGTTTGGTTTCTTCAATTATACCAAAAAGTTCATCCAAACATGATGCAGGACTTTGATTTTGGAAAAAAAATCGCGTTGCTGTCACTCTCCCTTGACAGTTTGCATTCGCTCGCTCTCACTGACCGACGCTGTCACTCATAGGTCAAGCCCCGCCCCCACACCGTCACGCCACCAAATTTTGACTCTGGGCGGAGTGAACTGTAGCACCGGCTCTTTAAAGAACAGAACAGAACCTTTCCGTGTCTCTTCCTCTGTTTTCAATGTGTATCCGGGGTTCAGTTGGTGTAAATATGACCATTTTGAACACATGGGGGCGCTGTGGAATCCCTCCTTCGTCCACGAATGACACAGCAAACAAACAAACAAACAAAACAACTGTGAATTTGCTATTAACAAATATAACTTTATTAAAAAAAACAATAAAGGTCTTGCAGTGAGGGCGTTCAGCAGGAGAAGGAGACACAGGGAGGACCTCGTTTGGGTCAGTCACTCCAGGACCTTATTGAAATCAGGTCAGAACCAGGACTGAACCAGGACTAAACCAGGACTAAACCAGGACTAAACCAAGACTAAACAAGGACTAAACCAGGACTAAACCAGGACTAGACCAGGACTAAACCAGGACTAAACCAGGACTAAACAAGGACTAAACCAGGACTAAACCAGGACTAAACCAAGACTAAACAAGGACTAAACCAGGACTAAACCAGGACTAAACCAGGACTAAACCAGGACTAAACCAGGACTAAACCAAGACTAAACAAGGACTAAACCAGGACTAAACCAGGACTAGACCAGGACTAAACCAGGACTAAACCAGGACTAAACCAGGACTGATCCAGGACTAAACAAGGACTAAACCAGGACTAAACCAGGACTAAACCAGGACTGAACCAGGACTAAACAAGGACTGAACCAGGACTAAACAAGGACTAAACCAGGACTAAACCAGGACTAAAACAAGACTAAACCAGGACTAAACCAAGACTAAACCAGGACTAAACCAGGACTAAACCAAGGCTAAACCAAGACTAAACAAGGACTAAACCAGGACTAAACCAGGACTAGACCAGGACTAAACAAGGACTAAACCAGGACTAGACCAGGACTAAACCAGGACTAAACCAGGACTAAACAAGGACTAAACCAGGACTAAACCAAGGCTAAACCAAGACTAAACCAGGACTAAACCAGGACTAAACCAGGACTGAACCAGGACTAAACAGGTCAGAACCAGGACTAAACCAGGACTAAACAAGGACTAAACCAGGACTAGACCAGGACTGAACCAGGACTGAACCAGGACTAAACAAGGACTAAACCAGGACTGAACCAGGACTAAACCAAAAAAAGTACAAATAAAAAACGGTAAAACTGTCAGTAAACTTTGTCTTCTGCATTTGACCCATTGTCCAACACTGCCTGGGGACCCACCTCCCTGATCTTGAGCGAGTCTTAATCCAAGTGACCAGAGGAAACCCCGACACTGGAGAACATGCAAACTCCACACAGAAGCTTGCTCTTGTTTCTGTTGTGTCCTTGGGCAAAACACTCCACCTTTTAGTAGTAATAATTCCACTAGTTTTGCTTTAAAACTGTTATGAAACTGAATTCTTAAAATGTTAGTGTTCATACATTTTTCAGATTTTCATACTGTTTGGGAACCTTCTTGGGCTCATTTGGCGGCGCTTAATTATTCATTGTGTTACAAATTGTTCTTTTTGGAAGTTTTTGTTGGCAATCTGAACTTTGGTTTATGAATAATTTCAAGGTCCTGTATTTCACAGAATGGACTCTTGTGAGCTTTAAGTCATGTGATAACGCTGCTACCTCCTCAGAAACAGACCTGGAGTTGTGTTTTGTTTCATTCACACAAGCGATTCTACATCTCCAACACTCAAAACGGTCTGATCTAGGGCTGGGCAGTATAACGGTTCATACTGAATACCGGTATGAATTTTTCATTTACCGCAATACCGGTGAGTGTGTGCGTACAACACGTCGGCAACACAGAGCAGCGGAGCATCGCGCTGGAACGTCGTGCCGGAACGTCGTGCCGGGGAATTGTTTTGCAGCGGTGGAAGCGTAAGTTGTGTCCCAATTCAAGGGCTGTAGCCTCCACTGCTTTTTCGATCACTTTTTCAGCGGCTCCGAAGCCTGCAAAAGCTGCAGCCCTCAAACTAGCCTCCGCAGACCGCAAGGGGCATGGGACAGGTCCACAGAGCCGCTCGCTAATGCTAACAACACGCACCACGCAAATTACGCACACGGATCAATAACCCTCGAAATGGGACACGGCTACAGTGTGTGTTGAGCGGTGAACAACATGGACGTTAGAAACAGAGGAACTTATACCGAAAAGAGGAACCGTGTCAGGTGTGTGGAAGAACTTCGGCTTTAAAAAATCTGACGCTGATCAAACAAACATTCTGTAATGTTGTCAGGCTAAAGTTGTAGCGACTCAGACGTCGCTCAAAGACGCGTTTGCTAAGAGGACCGCCTACGACAAGAAAAGCAAACGGTGGAACGATATTACCAACGCTGTTACTGTCCACTTCACCAAAGACATGGAACCACTTAGTCCTGTTGAGAAAGGAGCTTCAAGGAGAACAATTTTTCCCGAGGAGCGGGGGGGGGTGGAGGAGTTTTTTTCGCTGAAAACGCACGGTGCCTGCATAAACTGAGCCACACAGACCGATTTTCTGGGCACACAAAAAAAAAAAAAATCTGCGTGAGAAATGCCATGTGTGAGTGTGTGAACACGTCGAATTGCATGTGTCACACTCTCAATGCGTGAGACTTGAGAACCTGTGTACGGAGTTTTTCTTTATTAGTTCGCTGGCTGTCGAGCCTCACATAGTCACGTGTCGTCCTTTTGTTTTTTTTATCTAAACTTTCTCACAGGGTTTTATTTTATTATTATTATTATTATTATTATTATTATATTATTATTACTTGTATAACTCCACTGTGTGGTCTTAACGTGCAATATCGTTTTTTCAATACTCTCCCTGTCACTGTTTTATTATTATTACTGATTTGATTATTACTTATTTTATTATTATTATTACTTATCTTTATGCCATTCTTGCTGCACTTTTCTTTCTTGTTCAAACTGTCCCTACCTGGAGCTACTGTGACAAGTAAATTTCTCCTGCGTGAGATCAATAAAGTCTTATCTTATGTTGTGAATAAAATAATTTAAAGGGACAGTGTGTAAGATTTTTACCCGTTAATTACTGAAATTGAATATACCCATTCAAAAATACATTGTTTTCCAAGCCTTTTCACTTCCATCATGAAATCAAAGTATTCTTTTGGACTTAGATATAGTCACATAAAAGGGGGATCTTCCCCATGCAGAGGCAGCCATTTTGAATACGAGAGCCGCAGAAGGACATTTGGGCTCCGCCTTCGCCTTCGGCAAGGCTCGTGGTTTTGGGTAAACAACACAAGCATGCTGCCGGATCAGACGTCGTAATGGATCTAACACGTGTTTTGGACTAAATTGTTTTACTGGATTTTATTCGCTGGATCCTTATGGACAGATTGAGACCAGGTTTATGGTGAAATACAGAGTTTGACCTGTCCAGAGCCTTCAAAGGTAAGCTAAGTAACAAACCTCGTTTTGTGCTTTTCCGTATAAAAGCCCCATGTGCTCGGGGAGTGATTGTTGTGCCGGGAAATGAATTGCATAGTCAAAAAGAGGAGACTGTAAGGTTTCATTTGATGTGTAGAGTGTCATGGTACATGATCGGGAATGTGTGTTTTCATGAGAAAAGAAAAAAAAAAAGTGAATGGGCCGCATTTTATGTATACAGTAGTGGCGCGCGGTTCTTGCGCCGGTACGCGAGGCGCCCGGGTGACCCTCGAGGTCTGCCGTAGCTAAAACAGGAAGTGCAATAGCACCATCCACCTATGCGCCACGAATCCTACACACTGGGGCTTTAAGCTTTATGGAGTCAAAACACGTTTTGAAGATATTCAAAAATTAGTTTTGCATGATTTTTAGTCTGTATAAAATGTTATCTCAGAATAAAAAAATAAATAAATTGGTGTCGGTTAATATCGGTTATCGGCCATATCAGCAGCATTAATATCGGATATTGGTATCGGCTAAAATGTTCACATCGGTGCATCCCTAATTTTAGTGAAGGTGTGTGGAGTTTGAAAACACAGTGGAGCACTTCCTGTATCACCACATGACATCACAAGGTGGAACAAGGTGGAGTGTTTTCAGTTTTGAGAGAAGAACTCAGCTTAAATCTGCAGGGTTTCTGTGTTAAACATGTGTAAATGAAACAAAACACAAGTCCGGGTGTGTTTGTGATCTGTTATAATGTTTCCTCGTCACAAATCGTGTAATATGGAACTTTTGAGCAAAAAGTTACTGCAAATTGGACTTTTAATCTAACAGAGCTGAAAAACAATATTATTTTGAGATGCTTTTTAAACCGCGTGACCTCGTTTGCCCATTTGTACTTGATTGCACTTGTGGTTAGGTCCTGGTTGTGCGTTAATGTTTCCTCGCAGACTTTTACACTTTTGGACTTTGGCGCTCCTTCACTGAGTGAGTCCTCGTTACGTTAAAGGATGTTAAAAGTCCAACAGTGAAGACCTCCTGCTCCACAGCCCCATCGCCATCACGAGTTTGGGCTTCGGCGAAAACTGGATTTAAGTGAAAAACATTTGTTCAGAAAAAGTGGAGAGTACTTATGAAAATGGTTTTATCCATTTATTTTAAGCACTTCGTATCACGCTGTTTTCTGACCTCGGTTCTAATGTTGTTTCCTCGTTTTTTGTTTTTTGTTTTTGTTTCATTCACACATGTTTAACACACAAACCCTGCAGATTTAAGCTGAGTTCTTCTCTACAACTGGAAACACTCTTTTCCACCTTGTGATGTCATGTGGTAATACAGAAAGTGCTCCATTGTGTTTTTAAACTCCACACACCTTCACTAGAACATTTGGATCAGTTCAGCCATTGCCGATTTCTACTGAACCACAGTAAAGGAAACTTTCAGGTTTCTTGACAAAAAGACTTTACAGTATCACTACTGTAATATCTTAAAGGGATAGTGTGGTTTATTTTTATTTGTTAATCTGTATGGGTTCCCCTCTAACAGTAGGCTGTGCAAAGAGGCTCCTGAGACAGACCAGCACATAACTGCAGGGTGTAAGATGCTGCAGGGAAAGCATACATGGAGCGACACAACCAAGTGGTGGGCATAGTGTACAGAAACATCTGTGCAGAGTACGGGCTGGAGACCCCAAGGTCAAGGTGGGAAACACCTCCGAAGGACCGAGCCAAGATCCTGTGGGACTTCCAGATACAGACTGACAGAATGGTGATGGCGAACCAACCAGACATAGTGGTGGTGGATAAGCAACAGAACAGAGCCGTGGTGGTGGACATTGCAATACCAAGAGATGGAAACATCAGGAAAAAGGAACACGAGAAACTAGAGAAATACCAGGGGCTCAAGGAAGAGCTGGAGAAGGCCTGGAAGGTGAAGGCATCAGTGGTGCCCGTGGTGATCGGAGCACTCGGGGCTGTAACCCCCAAACTGGAGGAGTGGCTACAACAGATCCAAGGAAAAACATCAGACATCTCAGTCCAGAAAAGTGCAGTACAGGAACAGCAAAGATACTGCGCAGAACTCTCAAGCTCCCAGGCCTCTGGTAGAGGACCCGAGCTGGATGAGAGTGATCACGGGTCACGGGGGTCCAGGTCCCCCGCGGGTGGTGCTTCCATGGGAGGTTGGCCCCACGTCACAGTTAACCGGCCTTGATGTACTTGTGTCATGGGGGCTCTTCCAGTGTGCAAACACTGGGGGCGAGGACACAACAGCAGCACTCATCTGTGGGAGCCTGGTATCGCACCCGCCAACCTGACCGCTGGATCCCACCGCTCAACCCATTGTTGATTTGAACCGCCAACCTCTGGATCAGTGGGCAAACGCTCTGCCAACAGCTGCTGCCGCCCCTAAAAAACTAACAAGTAAAAAAAACGACTAACCAAGTTAACACGGGAGCATTGACCAGAGGAGACTGTACTGTATAAGTTTATAGTCGGGGGTCTGTCACCCGCTTGTTTCTATGGAGACGTCACTGCTCTGCCTGTACGGTGTGGTCTGCTGGAGCAGCAGCGTCACAGAGAGGGAGAAGAAGAAACTGGACAAGGTCATCAGGAAGTCCAGCTCAGTCCTGGTCCTGGGCTGTCCTCTGGACTCGGTGCAGCAGGTGGGGGACAAGAGGGTCCTGGCTAATCTCATGTCTATGCTGGACCATGAGTGACTGCGTGCGCATGGAAAAGTCCAAACCGATTGCAAACTGATTGGGATCGTAACGGTTGCATGTGCACAGGGATTGGATTGGATTGGGATTGGTTTCCCCAATCCCCCGGGAACCCCTGGTTTAGGCTGATAGCAAACCACTTGGCGTCGCCATGTGCACGATTTCGGATCGGATTTGCGTACTGAGCATGTGCCAGGGATTTCACTCGGAAGTGGTAAGAGCGGTAGGAGGTGCCGACGGCGTCGTAAGTAGCGATTGTTGTGGCCGGATTTTCAGACGAAAACATGGCTGCGAAGAAAGCAACAAGCTCGTACTCCTGGACAGACTGACTCTTATTCCTTTATTGGGCTTAGAGCAAATAACGCATTTCACCTCCACAGCGTCATCAGGTAGAATCGAAACGCGTTGCTCTAAGCCCAATAAAGGAATAAGAGTGTGCAGTAAATTTCGTCTTTTCTGGAATTATTCAATGTTCCTGTTGTTACCAGCACCTGGGAGCTGTGCGTGGAGTTTTGAACTTTTGAAATAACGCACAGGGCACTTTTACAAACATTCTGAGTTCTCTATTGTGACCTCATAGTACCAGAAGAGAGTGTGTGTTTTTTTAACTGTTCTATAACTTGTAAATATTAAAAATCAGAGTGGAAATTTACTTAAGTTGTTCACTCAGACAGGACAAAACAGAGAGTGGAAGAGACTACAGAATTTAAGCTAATCATTACAAAGACATACAAAATGAAAGTGTGGTTGTGTAATTTCACTACCCCAGATCTTACATAAATGAACGATAAACCCATAGCTACAAATTTAATGCCTTTATTTGTAGCACAAAAGTTGCAAGCAAGTGTCGTATTAACGAAACCAAAAACACTGTTTTTTCGTTCATACGAAAAACCAAATTCTGCAAAATGCACAACACGTACACCAACGCCGCTCCGTCAAACTCCTCGCACAGACGCTCGTGTTGTGTTTTTATTGAGTATCCATCACCCGAAGTAGTTGGACTACAGCGCCACATAGTGTCGCGGAGCGGGCCAGGTCGCTGACCTGAATCTGATTGCGTGAGCTTCATGTGCACTCGAATTGGACGACAGACCATCCGCCGAGTAACGGGAGAAATCCAAACCAATCCTAATCCAATACTACCATGTGCACACAGTCAGTGTCGCCCCCTGCAGGACGCTCTGTTGGCTCTAGAGAGCAGCAGCAGTGACAGACTGATTCACCCTCGCTGTGTGAAGGAGAGGTTTCGCAGATCTTTCCTTCCTGCTGCTGTCAGACTGTACAATGATCAATGCTAGTCATGTTCATCTCCATAGCAACCATGTGTCATCTCCATAGTAATAATAACAATGTGCAATATTATTTAAAGTCACTTTACCTGCTACTTTATGTAACCACCACTGCCCATCACTGCACTGTTCACAATCATCTGAGTCACTTTATTGTAGTGATATTATATATGACTGAACTGGAGTCACTTTAACTGCTGTTTGTTCACTGCTCAGAATAAAGACATTTATTGTGCAGTGTTCCTGTGCCTTTTAACCTTACACTGTTGTGTTTTTTTAGTTGATTGTACATACTTATTATTATTATTATTATTTATCTTAATTTTGATGCATGCTCATATTTTCCTACTGTTTCTGAAACTTGCTTTGTGACACTGCAATTTCCCCAGTTTGGGACAAATAAAGGATTATCTGATCTTATCTTAATGTTCCACAGTGTGACATTAACAGCTTTACTTTACATTTATCCATTTACAGGAGGTTTTACAGCTCAAAAATCCCTAGAAAAACAGACATTCTGACTGTGAGCGGGTTCGCCTCTCCACAGATCTGACCTGGAACCTGGTCTGGTTTGGTGGGAGTCAGTTTAGTGACGTGGGCCCTTTAAACCTGGAGTCTGTGGGTTTTGTGTGGTGACATCATCAGGCTTTGGCAGCGCCGACACAAACACGAAGAGTTTGGCTCAGAACTGACGGAACCCAGTCACTTTGTCATTAAAATGTGGACAGAAAATCTCCTCTGTTTATACACAACCTGTTCAAAAGAGGAGAGGAGGAGAGAGGGAGAGAGAGGAGGAGAGGAGGAGAGGAGGGAGGGAGGGAGGAGGGAGAGAGGAGGAGAGGAGGAGAGGAGGGAGGGAGAGAGAGGAGGAGAGGAGGGGAGGAGGGAGGGAGAGGAGGAGGAGGAGGAGGAGAGGAGGGAGGGAGAGAGAGAGGGAGGAGGAGAGGAGGGAGGGAGAGAGAGGAGGAGAGGAGGAGAGAGGGAGGGAGGAGGAGGGAGGGAGAGAGAGGGAGGGAGAGAGAGGAGGAGAGGAGGGAGGGAGAGAGAGGGAGGGAGAGAGGGAGGAGAGGAGGGAGAGGAGGAGAGGAGGAGAGGAGGAGAGGAGGAAGGAGGGGAGGAGGGAGGAGGGAGAGAGGGAGGAGAGGAGGGAGGGAGAGAGAGGGAGAGAGGGAGGAGAGGAGGGAGAGGAGGAGAGGAGGAGAGGAGGAAGGGAGGGGAGGAGGGAGGGAGGGAGAGAGGGAGGAGAGGAGGGAGGGAGGGAGAGCAAGGGAGAGAGGGAGGGAGAGAGGGAGGAGAGGAGGGAGAGGAGGAGAGGAGGAGAGGAGGAGAGGAGGAGAGGAGGAGAGGAGGAAGGGAGGGGAGGAGGGAGGGAGGGAGAGAGGGAGGAGAGGAGGGAGGGAGAGAGAGGGAGGGAGAGAGGGAGGAGAGGAGGGAGAGGAGGAGAGGAGGAGAGGAGGAAGGGAGGGAGGAGGGAGGGAGGGAGAGAGGGAGGAGAGGAGGGAGGGAGGGAGAGCAAGGGAGAGAGGGAGGGAGAGAGGAGGAGAGAGGAAAGAGGGAGAGGAGCGAGAGATGAGGGAGGGAGGGGGAGGCAGGGAGGGAGGGAGGGAGGGAGGGAGGGAGGGAGGGAGGGAGGGAAAGAGAAAGGAAAGAAGTAAAAGGAGAGGAAAGAGGGGAGGGAGGGAGAGAGAGGAGAGAGGAAAGAGGAGAGAGAGAGAGAGAGAGAGAGAGGGAGGGAGGAAGAGAGGGAGAGGAACGAGAGGAGGGAGAGGAGGGAGGGAGAGAGAGAAAGGAAGGAGGAGGGAGGAAGAGAGAAGGGAGGGGGAGGGAGGGGGGAGAGAGCAGAGACAGAGAGAGATCGAGGGGCGAGAGAGGGGAGACAAAGAGGAGGCAGAGTGGAGAGAGGAGGGAGAGAGAGGGAAGGAGAGAGGAGACAAGAGAGGGAGGGGGAGAGAGAAAGAAAAGAGAGGAGGAAAAGAAGAGGCAGAGTGGAGAGAGAGAGGAGAGAAAGAGGAAGGGAGAGATTTTCAGGGTCCACAGCAGAAGGCGTGTAAGGCTGGAGGGTTTGGAGAGCTCCGGCACCTCGCCTCACAACAACAAGGTCCCAACTGCCCCCAGGACACTTCCACATGTTCAGGAGCTGCAATCGCTCTCTCTCTCTCTCCCTCTCTCTTTCACTAACCACCCCATCTCCCCCTCTTCCCTCCATCTGTAACCCTCTTTCATTTCTTCTCTATCTCTGCACTCTCTTTCTCTCCATCTCTCCTACTTTCTCCCCCTCTAATTTCTCTCTCTCGCTCTCTTCTCTCCCTCCTCTTTTCTCTCTCTTTTTCTCTCCTCTCTTTCTCTGTAACCTGTCTCTTTGTTTTGGAGTTTTAATCTCTCTCTCTCTCACACCTCTCTTCTCTATGTCTGTCACCCGTCTCACCCCCCTCTCTCTTCACCCCTCCTCTTCTCTCTCTCTCTCTTCTCTCCACTCAGCTCTTTTTCTCTCCTCTCTTTCTCTGTAATCTCTCTCTTCTCTTTGTCATCTGTTTTGGAGTTTTAATCTCTCTCTCTCTCACACCTCTCTTCTCTATGTCTGTCACCCGTCTCACCCCCCTCTCTCTTCACCCCTCCTCTTCTCTCTCTCTCTCTCTCTCTCTCTCTCTCACTCAGCTCTTTTTCTCTCCTCTCTTTCTCTGTAACCTGTCTCTTTGTTTTGGAGTTTTAATCTCTCTCTCTCTCACACCTCTCTTCTCTATGTCTGTCACCCGTCTCACCCCCCTCTCTCTTCACCCCTCCTCTTCTCTCTCTCTCTCTCTCTCTCTCTCTCTCTCTCTCTCTCTCTCTCTCTCTCTCTCTCTCTCTCTCTTCTCTCCACTCAGCTCTTTTTCTCTCCTCTCTTTCTCTGTAATCTCTCTCTTCTCTTTGTCATCTGTTTTGGAGTTTTGGTTCGTCTGTTCTCTCACATGACCACAGGGGGCATCAGAGCTCCCTTCAGGGGTTTACGAGGAGCAGAAGAACAAGAGAGAGAGAAAAGAGAGAAAGAGGGAGAAGCGAAGAAACAAAGAGCAGAACAACAAGTGAGGGAGAGAGAAGAGAGGGAGAGAGAGAGAAAGAAGGGGGGAAAGAGGGAGGGAGACTGAAGAAATAAAGAACACAACAACAAGTAAGTGAGAGAGGAGAGAAGAGAGGGAAAGATAGAGTGAGAGAGAGAGGGAGAGAGAAAGATAGAGGGAGAGAGAGAGTGAAAGGGAGAGAAAGAGAGAGGGAGAGAGAGTGAAAGGGAGAGAGGGAGAGAGAGAGTGAAAGTGAGAGAGAGAGGGAGAGAGAGAGAGTGAAAGGGAGAGAGTGGGAGAGAGAAAGTGAAAGAGAGGGATAAAGAGAGGGAGAGAGAGTGAAAGCAAGAGAGAGAAAGAGAGAGAGAGATGGACAGAGAGAGTGAAAGGGAGAGAGTGGGAGAGAGAGGGAGAAAATGAAATGGAGAGGGAGAGAGAGACTGAAAGCAAGAGAGGGAGAGAGAAAGTGAAAGAGAGGGAGAAAGAGAGGGAGAGAGAGTGAAAGAGAGAGGCAGAGAGAGAGTGAAAGAGAGATAGAGGGAGAGAGAGAGAAAGAGAGAGAGTGAAAGGGAGAGAGCGGGAGAGAGAGAGTGAAAGAGAGAGGGAGAGAGAGAGAGAGTGAAAGAGAGTGTTATTTATTAGATTTGATATATGTTGTACACTGCACTCTGTAAAGCACTTTGTGATTATATCTGTGAAAGGTGCGATATAAATAAAGACTTACTTACTAGAGAGGGAGAGAGAGTGAAAGAGAGAGGGAGAGAGAGTGAAAGAGAGAGGCAGAGAGAGAGTGAAAGAGAGATAGAGGGAGGGAGAATGAAGAAACAAGGAGGGCAACAACACCACAGAAGAGAGGGAGAGAGGGAGAAAATATATATAGAGAGAGAAACTTAGAGAGAGGAGAGATAAAGAGGTGAAAGGAGGTCGAGGGGACGATACAGAGAAGAGGTAGAAGAACGAGAGAAAGAGAGGAAAAGGAGAGGGGGGGAGCAATAAAGAGAAAGAGAGAGATAAAGAGGAGAAAGGAAAATAGTGTCACACAAAAGCACAGAGTTTATCTCCAAACACATTTCCTCCACAGACGAGAGGATTCTGTGAGTTTTACAAATCTGAACATCTGAGATACAGAAAAACAAACAACCAGGGCATCAGGTTTAGATCGTTTTCACACCACCAAAGTCCCATAGTTCACCTGCAAATTTTATACCTTCCTGCCTCTCTCTCTCTACCTCTCTCTTCATCTCTCTTCCCCCTTGTCTCTCACTTTTTCTCTCTCTCTATACCTTCCTGCCTCTCTCTCTCTCTCTATCTCTCTTCCTCCCTCTCTCTCACTTTTTCTCTCTCTATACCTTCCTGCCGCTTTCTTTCTACCTCTCTCTTTCTCCCTCTATCTCACTTTTTCTCTCTCTCTATACCTTCTTGCCTCTTTCTTTCTTCCTCTCTCTTCCTCTCTCTTTCTCCCTTTTTCTCTCTCTCTATACCTTCTTGCCTCTTTCTTTCTACCTCTCTTTTCCTCTCTTCTCTCTTTCTTCACCCCCTCTCACTTTTTCTCTCTGTATACCTTCATGCCTCTGTCTCTCTACCTCTCTTCCTCCCTCTATCTCACTTTTTCTCTCTCTCTATACCTTCTTGCCTCTTTCTTTCTACCTCTCTCTTCCTCCCTCTATCTCACTTTTTCTCTCTCTATATACCTTCTTGCCTCTTTCTTTCTACCTCTCTTTTCCTCTCTTCTCTCTTTCTTCACACCCCTCTCACCTTTTCTCTCTGTATACCTTCATGCCTCTGTCTCTCTACCTCTCTCACTTTTTCTCTCTCTCTATACCTTCTTGCCTCTTTCTTTCTACTTCTCTCTTGCTCCCTCTATCTCTTCTCTATTTCTCCACCTCCTTCTCTCCCTCTCTCTTTATTTTTGTCTCTCTATACCTTCCTGCCTCTTTCTCTCTACCTCACTCTTCCTCCCTCTATCTCTTCTTTAGCTCCACCTCCCTCTCTCTCTATACCTTCCTGCCTCTCTCTCTACCTCTGTCTATCTCTTTTCTCTCTTCCTCCCTCTGTCACTTTTTCTCTCTCTTTATACCTTCCTGCCTCTTTCTCTATACCTCTCTTTTCGTCTCTCTGCCTCTCTTCCCTCTCTCTTCCCCCTTGTCTCTCACTTTTTCTCTATATATACCTTCCTCCCCCTCTCTCTCTATATATCTCTCTCTTCCTCCCTCTCTCACTTCCCTCTCTCTTCCCCCTTGTCTCTCACTTTTTCTCTCTCTCTCTATACCTTCTTGCCTCTTTCTTTCTACCTCTCTCTTTCTCTCTTCTATATTTCTTCACCCCTCTCTCTCTCACACTTTTTCTCTCTATATATACCTTCCTGCCTCTCTCTCTTCTCTCTCTCCACCTCCCTCTGTCTCTCTCTCTCTCCACCTCCCTCTCTCTCTCTCTCTATAACTTCCTGTCTCTTTCTCTCTACCTCTCTCCACCTCCCTCTGTCTCTTCTCTCTCTCCACCTCCCTCTCTCTCTCTCTCTATAACTTCCTGTCTCTTTCTCTCTACCTCTCTCCACCTCCCTCTGTCTCTTCTCTCTCTCCACCTCCCTCTGTCTCTTCTCTCTCTCCACCTCCCTCTGTCTCTTCTCTCTCTCCACCTCCCTCTCTCTCTCTATAACTCCCTGTCTCTTTCTCTCTACCTCTCTCCACCTCCCTCTCTCTCTCTCTATAACTCCCTGTCTCTTTCTCTCTACCTCTCTCCACCTCCCAAGTGAACTCACATCTATAAAGAAGCCTCGTAAGTTTCGTTTCTTTTAGGGGCCGTTTAGACGAGGACGATTGCGACTGAAAACGACAAAATATTCTATCGGAAGTGTCTTTCGTTTACACGGCTCTGAAACCGCATAAATCTGAAGACTCCTTCAGAGTGTGGAGTTCTGAAGACGGCCCGGGTCACGTCTCCGTCTAAACGGTAAGAAGCGCAAAACATGTTCACGTCGCATACACCTGATGAGCCGAGCCGGTAAAAACAATAACAAACATGTCTGACTACCCTGATACCGCGAATATTCAAGCAGCTCTAGTCGACACACAAGAGTCACTTCAACAACTGTATAACATGTGTACGGAGACCAGAGGTGAACAGAGACGAGTAAAATAAACTAAGAGAGAGAGAGAGAGAGAGTGAAAGAGAAAGAGGGAGAGAGAGAGTGGAGAGAGAGAGGGAGAGAGAGTGAAAGAGAGAGAGAGTGAAAGAGAGAGAAAGAGAGTGAAAGGGAGAGAGAGAGAGTGAAAGGGAGAGAGCGGGAGAAAATGAAATGGAGAGGGAGAGAGAGAGTGAAAGAGAAAGAGAGAGGGAGAGAAAGTGAAAGAGAGAGGGAGAGAGAGAAAGAGAGAGAGAGAGAGAGTGAAAGGGAGAGAGAGAGAGTGAAAGAGAAAGAGAGAGGGAGAGAGAGAGTGAAAGAGAAAGAGAGAGGGAGAGAGAGTGAAAGAGAGAGGGAGAGGGAGAGAGAGAGAAAGAGAAAGAGAGAGGGAGAGAGTGAAAGAGAGAGGGAGAGAGAGAAAGAGAGAGAGAGAGAGAGTGAAAGGGAGAGAGCGGGAGAGAGAGGGAGAAAATGAAATGGAGAGGGAGAGAGAGTGAAAGAGAGAGAGAGAGGGAGAGAGAGAGAAAGAGAGAGGGAGAGAGAGTGAAAGCAAGAGAGAGAGGGAGAGAGAGGGAGGGAGGGAGAGTGAAAGAGAGAGGGAGAGAGAGAGTGAAAGCAAGTGAGAGATGGAGAGAGAGAGAAAGAGAGAGAGAGTGAAAGGGAGAGAGCAGGAGAAAATGAAATGAGAGGGAGAGAGAGTGAAAGAGAAAGATAGAGGGAGAGAGAGAGTGAAAGCAAGTGAGAGAGGGAGAGAGAGAGAAAGAGAGAGAGAGTGAAAGGGAGAGAGCGGGAGAGAGCGGGAGAAAATGAAATGAGAGGGAGAGAGAGAGTGAAAGAGAAAGAGAGAGGGAGAGAGAGAGAAAGAGAGAGGGAGAGAGAGACTCAAAGCAAGAGAGAGAGGGAGAGAAAGAGAGAGAGAGGGAGAAAATGAAATGGAGAGAGAGAATGAAAGCAAGAGAGGGAGAGAGAGAGGGAAAGAGAGGGAGAAAGAGAGGGAGAGAGAGAGAAAGAGGGAGAGAGTGAAAGGGAGAGAGGGAGAGAGATAGTGAAAGCAAGAGAGAGGGAGAGAGAGAGAGAAAGAGAGAGAGAGTGAAAGGGAGAGAGCGGGAGAGAGAGAGTGAAAGAAAAAGAGAGAGGGAGAAAGAGACTGAAAGCAAGAGAGAGAGGGAGAGAGAGAGAAAGAGAGAGAGGGAGAAAATGAAATGGAGAGAGTGAAAGCAAGAGAGGGAGAGAGAGAGTGAAAGAGAGGGAGAAAGAGAAAGAGAGAGAGGAGAGAGAGTGAAAGCAAGAGAGAGAGAGAGAGAAGGACAGAGAGAGAGAGAAAGAAAATTAGAAATTAGAAAATGACAATTTTGCGCATGCTCGCCGACATGCCGCCGCTCTATCACAGTGCCACCTAGCGGCCTGGCATGCATATTCAATCGAATTCACCCACTTATGCGTCTTCGTATAAACAAACATTTCCTGTTGAGAACGCTCGTCTAAACGCGGATAAAAATTGAAGACGAGACGCCACTTTTGCGTCTTCTGTTTTGATCGTCGCCGTATAAACGAAGCCTCAGTTTAGTTTCGTCAGCCTCGGTTTCCCATAATGACCCAGACAGAGGAGAGTTTGAACGTCGTTTCAGTTTTTGTTTCATGTGGAAACGTCCAAGAATGACAGAAACATGAAGCGGACAAATCCACATCTGACACATTCTGATGTTTCTGGTGATATTTACACTTTTCTAATGTTTCCTCCTCAAACACCTGGAGTCGTGTTTTGTTTCATTCACATGTTTGAGGAACTCGTTATTATCCGTCTGTTTACATCATCATCATCATCATCATCATCATCATCATCATCATCATCATCATCAGGGGCGTCAGACATGCGGTCCGGGGGCCAGATCCGGCCCTCCAAGACCTTTAATCTGGCCCTCGGCTGATTTTCTATTCAAATATTTTAACTAGAGCTGTCAGTTTAACGTGTTTTCAGTTTTCCTCCCTCTATCCTCTTTCTCCACCTCCTTCTCTCCCTCTCTCTTTCTTTTTCTCTCTCTCTATACCTTCCTGCCTCCTTCTCTCTACCTCTCTCTCCGTCTCTCTTCCTCTCTTCCATCTCTCTTCCCTCTTGTCTCTCACTCTCTCTCTCTCTCTCTCTCTACCTTTCTGCCTCTCTCTTCCTCCCTCCCTCTCACTTTTTCTCTCTCTATACCTTCCTGCCTCTCTCTCTCTCTCTCTCTCTCTCTATACCTTCCTGCCTCTCTCTATCTCTCTCTCTGCCTCCCTCTCTCTCACTTTTTCTCTCTATACCTTCCTGCCTCTCTCTCTCTACCTCTCTCTTCGTCTCTCTTCCTCTCTTCCATCTCTCTCTTCACCCTTGTCTCTCACTTTCTCTCTCTCTCTCTCTCTCTCTCTATACCTTCCTGCCTCTCTCTCTCTCTATCTCTCTCTTCTTCCCTCTCTCTCACTTTTTCTCTCTCTATACCTTCCTGCCTCTCTCTCTCTATCTCTCTTCCTCCCTCTCTCTTTCTTTTTCTCTCTCTCTATACCTTCCTGCCTCTTTCTTTCTACCTCTCTCTTCCTCCCTCTATCTCTTTCTCTCGCTCCACCTCCCTCTCTCTCTCTATACCTTCCTGCCTCTCTCTCTACCTCTGTCTATCTCTTTTCTCTCTTCCTCCCTCTCTCTCACTTTGTCTCTCTCTATATACCTTCTTGCCTCTTTCTTTCTACCTCTTTCTTCCCCCCTCCATCTCTTCTCTCTCTTCCTCCCTCTCTCACTTTTCTCTCTCTCTTTACCTTCTTGCTTCTTTCTTCCTCTCTTCCTCTCTTCTCTCTTTCTTCCCCCCCTCTCACTTTTTCTCTCTGTATCCCTTCATGCCTCTGTCTCTCTTCCTCTCTCTTCCTCCCTCTATCTCACTTTTTCTCTCTCTCTCTATACCTTCTTGCCTGTTTCTTTCTACTTCTCTCTTCCTCCCTCTATCTCTTCTCTATTTCTACACCTCCTTCTCTCTCTCTCTCTTTATTTTTCTCTCTCTATACCTTCCTGCCTCTTTCTCTCTACCTCACTCTTCCTCCCTCTATCTCTTCTTTAGCTCCACCTCCCTCTCTCTATACCTTCCTGCCTCTCTCTCTACCTCTTTCTATCTCTTTCTCTCTTCCCTCTCTCTTCCCCCTTGTCTCTCACTTTTTCTCTCTCTCTATACCTTCCTGCCTCTTTCTTTCTACCTCTCTCTTCCTCCCTCTATCTCTTCTCTTTCTTCCTCCCTCTCTCTCACTTTTTCTCTCTCTCTATACCTTCCTGCCTCTTTCTCTCTACCTCTCTCTTTGTCTCTCTTCCTCTCTTCCATCTCTCTTCCCCCTTGTCTCTCAGTTTCTCTCTCTCTCTATACCTTCCTGCCTCTTTCTTTCTACCTCTCTCTTCCTCCCTCTATCTCTCTCTTTCTTCCTCCCTCTCTCTCACTTTTTCTCTCTCTATATACCTTCTTGCTTCTTTCTTTCTACCTCTGTCTTCCTCTCTTCTCTCTTTCTTCACCTCCTCTCTCACTTTTCTCTCTCTCTATAGCTTTCTGTCTCTTTCTCTCTACTTCTCTCTTCCTCCCTCTATCTCTTCTCTCTTTCTTCACCCTCTCTCTCACTTTTTCTCTCTCTCTATACCTTCCTGCCTCTTTCTCTCTACCTCTCTCTTCCTCTCTCTCTCTTTCTTTCTCTCTCTCTCTCTACCTTCCTGCCTCTCTCTACCTCTCTCCACCTTCCTCTGTCTCTTCGCTCTCCACCTCTCTCTCTATATATAACTTCCTGTCTCTTTCTCTCTACCTCTCTCTTCCTCTCTCTCTCTTTCTTTCTCTCTCTCTCTCTACCTTCCTGCCTCTCTCTACCTCTCTCCACCTTCCTCTGTCTCTTCGCTCTCCACCTCTCTCTATATATATAACTTCCTGTCTCTTTCTCTCTACCTCTCTCTTCTCTCTCTCTTCCTCCCTCCATCTCTTCTCTCTCTTCACCTCCCTCTCTCCCATGTCGACTCTCACTTGTTCCTCAGAGTAAATAAAGCCTCGCTTGCCCTCCTGACCTCCGTCTTTTACTCCTTGGTTCAGTTCATTTTCTTTGGGCGAGGGAGCGCTCGTTCTGTCCCAAACCTGTGCCCTCTCCATCCATCACACACACCCCGCTCTGTCGCTTTTCTCTCCATCCATCCCTCAGCGTTCTGTCGCTTTTCTCTCCATCCATCCCTCGGCGTTCTGTTGCTTCTGTCGTTCACCTGAGGTGGGCCTGTGCTGCGATAAACGAGTTTGAGATGTCCCTGTGAACGAGTGGAGCGAGGGAAGAGAGAGGAGAGGAAGAGAGAGAGAGGGAGAGAGAGGAGAGGAGAGGAAGAGAGAGGAGAGGAAGAGAGAGAGAGGAAGGAAGAGAGGGGAGAGGAAGAGCGAGAGAGAGAGGGAGGGACAGAGGAAGAGAGAGGGAGGGAGGGAGGAAGAGAGAGGAGAGGAAGAGAGAGGAGAGGAAGAGAGAGGGAGAGAGAGAGGGGGAGCGAGGGAGGGAGGGAGGGAGGGAGGAAGAGAGGAGAGGAAGAGAGAGGAGAGGGAGAGAGAGGGAGGGAGAGAGGGAGGGAGGAAGAGGGAGGAAGAGAGATGAGAGGAAGAGAGGGAGGGAGGGAGGAAGGAAGAGAGATGAGAGGAAGAGAGGGAGGGAGGAAGGAAGAGAGATGAGAGGAAGAGAGAGGGAGGGAGGACAGAGAGAGGGATGGAGAGAGCAAGAGAATGAGAGAAGCGGAGGGGAAAAGTGGGAAGAGAGGAGTAAGAGGGCGGAAGGGAGGGAGAATGAGGGAGAGAGAAAGAAGGGGTTCAGAGAGAGACAGGGGCAGAGATAGAGAAAGAAAGAGGGAGGGAAAGAATGAGAGCTGGGGGAAAGAAGTGAGAGGGAGAGAGAGGGGAGTGGGTGGGATGGAGAGAAGGAGAGAGAGGAGAAGAAGAGAGAGAGAGTAGAGAGCAAGAGAATGAGAGGAGAAGCGGAGGCAGAAAAGTGGGAAGAGAGGAGTGAGAGGGAGCAAGAGAGAGGGAGAAGGAGGGAGAGAGAAAGAGAAGGGGTTTAAAGAGAGAGAGAAGAAGAGAAGATAGAGGAAACAAAGAGGGAGAGAGAGAGGAGTGAGTGGGATGGAGAGAAGGAGAGAGGGGGATGTAAGGAGAAGGAGGTAGAGGAGATAGAGTGGGAGGAAGAGAGGAGAGACAGAAGAGGGTGAGGGGAGGAGAGAGGGAGAGAAGGAGGGAGGGAAAGAAAAGAGTGAGAGAAGTGAGATGAGGAGAGTGAGGAAAGGAGAGAAAAGGAGGAGAAAGGGAGGAGGAGGAGAGGATAGGGGAATGAGAGAGTGAGCGTAAGAAAGGAGGAGAGTAAGGAGAGAGAGAGAGAGAGAGAAGGCGACTGATAGAGATGGGGGAGAGAGAGAAAAGGAGGAGTGAGTAAACATCACGTCGGGTTTTTCACAGGATCATGACACAAATGGAAACAGATGGAGAGATTGTGTGGAGTGAAAGACGAGAAGAGAGACGAGATCTGTCGTTACTGCTCCATTCATCCCTACGGAAGAGAGAGAAAAAGAGAGAAAGAGAGAGAGAAAAGAGAGAGAGAGAAAAGAAGGAGAGAGAGAAGGGAGAGAAAAGAGAGAGAGAAAAGAGAGAGAGAAAGAGAAGGAGAGGGAAAGCGAGAGAGAAAAGAGAGAGAAAGAGAAAAAGAGAGAGAAAAGAAAGAGAGAGAGAGAAAAGAAAGAGAGAGAGAAAAAAGAGAGCGAGAGAGAGAATGGAGAGAAAAGAGAGAGAGAGAAAGAGAAAAGAGAGAGAAAAGAGAGAAAGAGAGAGAAAGAGGGAGACAGAAAAGACAGAAAGATAGAGAGAAAAAGAGAGAGAGAAAGAGAGAGAGGGAGAGAGAGAGAGAAAAGACAGAGAGAAATAGAGAAAAAGAGAGAGAGAGAAAGAGAGAAAGAGGGAGAGAGAGAAAGAGAGAGAAAGAAAGAGGGAGAGAGAAAAGACAGAAAGATAGACAGAAAAAGAGAGAGAGAGAAAGAGAGAGGAGAGAGGAGAGAGAGAGAAAGAGGGAGAGAGAAAAGACAGAGAGAGAGAGAGAAAGAGAGAGAAAGAGGGAGAGAGAAAAGACAGAGAAAGAGAGAAAAAGAGAGAGAGAAAAAGAGAGAGAGAGAAAGAGAGAGAAAGAGAGAGAGAAAGAGAGAGAGAAAGCAAGAGAAAAAGCAAGAGAGAGAGAGAAAAGAGAGAAAGACAGAGATAAAGAGAGAGAGAAAATAGAGAGATAAAGAGAGAGAGAGTGAGAGAAGGAGACAGATAGAGATAGGGGAGAGAGAGAAAAGGAGGAGTGAGTAAACATCACGTCGGGTTTTTCACAGGATCATGACACAAATGGAAACAGATGGAGAGATTGTGTGGAGTGAAAGACGAGAAGAGAGACGAGATCTGTCGTTACTGCTCCATTCATCCCTACGGAAGAGAGAGAAAAAGAGAGAAAGAGAGAGAGAAAAGACAGGGGGAGAAAAGAAGGAGAGAGAGAAGGGAGAGAAAAGAGAGAGAGAAAAGAGAGAGAGAAAGAGAAGGAGAGGGAAAGCGAGAGAGAAAAGAAAGAGAGAGAGAAAAAAGAGAGCGAGAGAGAGAATGGAGAGAAAAGAGAGAGAGAGAAAGAGAAAAGAGAGAGAAAAGAGAGAGAGATCTGTCGTTAACAGATCTGTTGTTGACAAAATATTTGATCGGAAGTGTCTTTCGTTTAGACGGTGTCGGCGTTTTCTGGGCTTAAAAACGCAAAAAACTGAACCCGCCCTCCAAAGTGGAGAACTTGAATCCGCTCCGCCGTAGCGTTTTCGTCTACACTGCTCAAGACGCAAAACTCTGGTCAGATGTGCGGACGTGGCATATGCGTTTACGTCACATCGGTCCATGTATCAGTGGACTTTGGCAAGACCTTGTTGCGCCTTCGTTGCTTTGTCGTCTAACGTCTTTCTGTAGTCTTTTTTGCTACCAATAGCAAAAAAGTTTTGCTATTGGTAGCAAAACTTGTTGCTACCAATAGCATGTTTTGTTTTGCTTTTTGCGGCACAGATGAGAAGAAGGTAGATTCTACGCATGTGCACGGACATAGTGATGATGTATCACAGCGCCACCTAGCCGCCTGGCATGCATACCAGCCTCTAGTATTCTGGCTGCTGGCTCCTCCCCTACAAACCACCTATCTTCTTTGGAAAATAAATCTTGGTTACTTTTTGCATTCTTTTTCACCTTGCGTCTATTATTTGGGTCCACATCTGCGTTGCCCGAACAAGCGAGTCGTTTTACTGTAGACAGGAAACAGCTGATAAGAGATCGCAATCACAGCTTTATATCCTGTGGTGCCGCTGCAGTCTTTCCGATCGCAGATTTAAAATCTCATCAGATTCTCCTCGTGTGTTTTTCGTCGCACGTTTAAAAATCGCTTAAGACTGAACTATCCTGTAGTGTTCGCGACCTTTGGGCTTTAATCTGAGCTTCATTTGAACACAATCTGAACATGAACAACAGACTTGGTTGGAGCTACAAAAGATGAGCTGGTTTGTGCTGTTATACACTGTTATAAAAGTCTCTCACACATAGGGTTGCAAAATTCTGGGAATTTTCAAAGTTGGAAACATTCCATGGGAATTTTCAGGAATTAATGGGAATTTTTGTGAATTAATGAGAATAAGTTGGGAATTACCACCACCACCGTGTCCCCCTGCGGACACTGGTCGCCCCCATGGCAGAAGATACATCAAGGCCCGTTGTGACGTGAGCCGTCCTCCTGTGGACCCAGCACCTGCGGGAGGATTCATGGGGGCTGGTGCATTGTGTTCTGGGCAGCAGAACACTGCTTGGACTGCTTCCCCCGCGACCCAGAAAATGGAAAAGCGGAAGAAGATGAATGAATGAATGAATGAATGAATGAACTGGGAATTTCAAAGTTGAAGGTTAAAGGCATCAATATATTTGGGAAAAACGGTCACATGTCGGGATTCGTGAACACGAGAAAATCGCATTCGAAGCAATTTTTTTTTCTAAATTTGTGATTTTCATTTTTTTTTTAGAATGTACTAGATGAGATCATGAAGAAGCCACTCCATGTTTCAGATAACAGCACCAGTTGCTTAAACAGGACTAAAACAGGACTAAACCAGGACTAAAACAGGACTAAAAAAGGACTAAACCAGGACTAAAACAGGACTAAACCAGGACCATCTTTAACGCGGCTTTTCTCAGCTCATCGTTTTCAGAATGTGCGGCGTTCAAATGGCCACAAGTTCTTCAAATGTTGTCAGATTTCCATGTGTAAGGCATCGTTGGAAAGCTCAGAATCTCCACTTTCAGAATCTGACACCTCCGGGATGAATTGTGACTGTTTTTTCCATGGCCGGTCACAAATGTGCTAGAGCTAGCTTACTGGGAAACCAGATAAATCATGTGAGTCATGTGTTTTAATTGTCTCCCTTTTACAATAATGCTGCTGATGAAAAAATGTTGGTATATGACTCACAATAATTCCCATAAATTCCCAAAACTTCTATGCAAAGTTACCAATTTGAAAATCCCCAAAATTCCCACAAAAAAGTTTCCATGGAAATTTTCCAGAAACTTTTCCGAAACTTACTGGAAATTTTCGGCCCCTTTGCAACCCTACTCACACATACAATTACAGTCACAGGCTAGCATAAACCAATAGTTTTACAGTTAGTCTCACCTTTTTGCTTAAAGGAAAAGTAACGTTTTTTTAAAATTTGAGCCTTATTTCGGTAATAAAACAAGTTGTTTTACTCACCCATAGCACTTTGGTGTCATATGGAGCATTTCCGGCTCCGGCATTTCCGGTTTTAGATTAGCGTTAGGCTAACGCCGTTAGCTTAGCGCAACTTAGAGTCATAGCTCGGGGCATTCCCCGAGCATGTAATATGCCCCGTGCGGGCTCCAAATAACACAAACTTTAGCACTTTTCAAATCATAGAAGCCCGATGTCTTAGTCTACGATTTCGTTTGAATCAAAAGTGGCCTGTAATCCGAGATTTAGCCATAGTTTACAGCTTTGCATTCCATGTTTGGACCAAACGAAATCGTAGACTAAAGACATCAAGCTTCTCTGATTTGAAAAGTGCTAAAGTTTGTGTTATTTGGAGCCCGCACGGGGCATATTACAGCTCGGGGAATATATTATATGCCCCGAGCTATGGCTATAAGTCGTGCTAGGCTAACGGCGTTAGCCTAACGCAAATCTAAAACATCTCCGTAAATGCTCCATATGACACCAAAGTGATATGGGTGAGTAAAACAACTTGTTTTATTACCAAAATAAGGCTCAAATTGTAAAAAACGTTACTTTTCCTTTAAAATCTAACTTCTAAACAGGTTATTTATTTATTTAAAACAAGGACAGTACACAGACAAAATTAATCAAAGAGAAAAAAGGTGCTCTGTGCCAGATTTAGATCCAAGCTCCATCTGCAGTCCTTGGGCAGGTACAAAACACATTCCAGAGCTATTTACATAAAGTACCTCTAACATCAAAAACCGTGTCTGCTTAAAATAACCCCGATCTAATTCATTAATTCTACTTTCCATGAATACAAAATCTCAAATTCATCACTATCTCTAAAAATACTCAAATTCACAGTCATCAATATCCTCTAAAAAGTACATTTTTCAAATTCATCAATGTCGTTATGTTCCACAGGACAATTCATCAATATTACCATGAAACTGTCTCCTGAAAATGTGCTGTTTAAATCCATTTTGTATTTTATCTTGAGTTTTCAGACATCGCAGAACTTTTTGGGCAGTTTTTACTAAAGTGCGCGTTGTGTCACCAAGGTAACGTAAGTATCAACTGTCAGGTTTCGTGCTTGTTTATAATGTTTTGGCTGATGCATTTCTGTGGACGTTTTTTTTACTATGTCCGATAATAACTTTTAATAACGTTTGTTTGTTAATGGAAGTTCAATTAGACCACCTGACCCCCCCCTAAGCGTCATCGTCATCGTAACGTAGACAGAGCTGCATACGTTCGTACTTTTAAGCTCTAAACTTTTCACATTGCTTTTGTATTCATGGTTGAATGAATTCCGCTTTAAATCACAAAACAAACGTTGACAACAAGAGAGACGATGTTTGCAGAGATAACGAGCCGTATCCGCGGTGCTGCTTTAATGAAGCTACTCGTCATTTCACTTTGGTTTTCTGCTCCACACACTTTTTTCCTTCAGAAGTTCTTCTTGTAAACTTGCTGTCTGATGCCGTTAAGTGTTTTATATTTATCCTCCGCGGCTGTAAACTTTCCAAAGTCCATCACGAGTCTTTCCTCGAGATCCTGGACACGACGCAGGCCTGGGCGGGTAATCGGGCATACGGGACATTTTCCCGATGGGTCGACACTCCTAGGGGCCGATGCAGTTTTTTTGTTTTGTTTGTTTTTTTTACTTGGAGACCGGTAAAAGATTTAAAGGTCCCATGACATGGTACTTCTTGATGCTTTTATATGGCGCCTTAGTAGTTCCCTAATACTGTAAATGAATCCTTCTTCAAAATCAAGCCTCAGTACATGAGAGAGCCTCATGAACACAGTCAGAGTCATAAATATCTCTCTGAAACACTTTATTCTGGGCGTTGTTGCTTGAATGCAAATGAGGAGGACAGAGACGGGCCAGTGCAGCGGGTGGGGGTGTGGTCAAATACGCCGCTGTTTCCTGGATTAGCGGTGCGATGTCCCAACTTCTGTGTTTAAAGTGCGAGGGAAGATAGGAGAAGCGTCCCATGAAAATAAACACTTTAGACAAATTTCCACAGAAAATAAAATGAAACCACTGCTGTTTCAGACGTTCGGAGGCTCGGATAAAGGACATCCGAGCCTGGAAACACTCTCACGTGTCTCCAGGCAAAAAAAAAAAAGAAAAACGCATCTCGCAGTGCGTAGCTCGTTGTGGTCCAAACTCTCTGGGCAGCCCAAACGGGCGATTCTGAACAAGGAAACATTCTGACGTCACACTCGGGGAAAGGTTTCCACCCCCCGTCTGGATGTCCACCCACCGTCTCTGGAAATCACACCCAGAGAATTTGGACCTCAAATGAGCTACGAAATGCGATACGTTTTTTTATTTGCCTGGAGACACGTGAGAGTGTTTCCAGGCTCGGATGTCCTTTATCCGAGCGTCCGAACCTCTGAAACAGCAGTGGTTTCATTTTATTTTCTGTGGAAATCGTTTTTTTTTTTATGGAAATCGTCTCATATCTTCCTCTGCGTTTAAACGCGGAAGTGGGTGACAGCGCACAGCGCACCGCTAATCCAGGAAAAAGCGGAGCATTTGGCCACAACCCCACCTGCTGCACTGGCCTGTCTCTGTCCTGCTCATTTGCATTCAAGCAACAACGCCCAGAATAAAGCGTTTGAGAGACATATTTAGCCTCATGAAGACAGTCAGAGTCACATCTCTCTCTCTAAGGATTCATTTACAGTATTAGGGAACCACTAAGGTGCCATATAAAAGCATCAAGAAGGACCATGTCATGGGACCTTTAAAAATCTCACTATAGACGCTGCAAAATGTTCTAAAATAACAGACATATTCTCTGGAGGGGCTGGAGCCTCCACGTCCTCTGCAGCCCAGGCAGAAGGTGGACAGGGAGAGGAGCAGCCAGAGACTGTGGACAGGGAACCCAAGGGAACCTGAGGGAACCTGAGGGAACCTAAGAGAACCCAAGAGAACCCAAGAGAACCCAAGGGAACTCGATAGAACCTGAGGGAACCCGAGGGAGAGGAGGAGCAGCCTCCTCTGAGGAGCTCCTCTGAGGGAACCCGAGGGACAATACCAGGACTTTTAGGTGATGGACAAGGCATGAAAATCGCTCACCTTTCGGCAAAATTCTCCATTTTGAAGCCAAAAACAGGTGACCTACATGAATTGTGTAGATTTGATGAGAAAAGGATTTTTTTGTGTGCAAGATGCATTTTAAATAAACCGTTGAATGTGTAGTTAGGGTGAGTTTGCTGGTGGTTTTTGGGATTTTTCCTTTAAATGTTGTGCCCTGGTTTCCCCTCGGCCAAGACGTAACAATAGTAAAATCCTTTACTTCGGGGAACACAAACATAAATTAGTCGGTTGTGCTCCGATAATTATGAGGGGCCGGTCTAAGCCAAAAATGCCAGTGCCGTTTTTTTGTCCCAGTCCAGTCCTGATGCGACGCTCGGTGTTTACGTGACTGTCGTGGTTTCAGAGAACGTATTTTGGAAGGGCATCTAAAGTTTATTTTGACACCACATGCTTATTTCCTGTAAAAAGCCTGCCCAGTTCAGGTGGAGATCAGGTGTTTAGTCCCACGTTGATGTTACAGATTGGTCCTCATTCATTTTTAAAACATGTAGACATTGTGTGAACATAAAAGCGTTCTGTAAAACTATTTTTGCATCTGCACAAAACCACGGAGAGACCTGAATAAACTTTGAATGCCATTCTTGTTTTTCCCTCATGAATGAATTGTGTGGTAAATTTCCATTGAAAATCCCTCACTTTGCAGCTGCCGTATTATTGCACCGAAACACAGAACAATACACAATCAATACGAGCCATCATAAACAATACAAGCACAACGCTAACAGCACAATGCATCGATCACGTCATTCGTCATTTTCCTTGAGCTGCTCGAGGAGTTTATTTGTGTCTGTTGAATGGGGTCAAAGGTCATATTTTCCGTGGGGTTAAGTGGAGACAGAAGTGGTAAAGAAGTGTGAATGGAATTTGCTTAAATTGCTGTTTAATTGTTGGATTGCAGATTTCTTGACCTGGTTTATTGCTCATATAGCTTTATTTACTGGTCTATTCGCACACATTGTAAGAGAATTTAAAGGAAAAGTAACGTTTTTTTTACAATTTGAGCCTTATTTCGGTAATAAAAGAAGTTGTTTTACTCACCCATAGCACTTTGGTGTCATATGGAGCATTTCCAGAGATGTTTTAGATTAGCGTTAGGCTAACGCCGTTAGCCTAGCGCGACTTCTAGCCATAGCTCGGGGCATATAATATATTCCCCGAGCATGTAATATGCCCCGTGTGGGCTCCAAATAACACAAACTTTAGCACTTTTCAAATCATAGAAGCCCGATGTCTTAGTCTACGATTTCGTTTGAATCAAAAGTGGCCTGTAATCCGAGATTTATCCATAGTTTACAGCTTTGCGTTCCATGTTTGGGTCCCGGGAGCTGAGAGCACAGTCCGCACATGCGCACTGGCCTCCTCATCTACTCGAAACTATGGCTAAATCTCGGATTACAGGCCACTTTTGACCACACGAAATCGTAGACTAAGACATCGAGCTTCTTTGATTTGAAAAGTGCTAAAGTTTGTGTTATTTGGAGCCCGCACGGGGCATATTACATGCTCGGGGAATATATTATATGCCCCGAGCTATGGCTATAAGTCGCGCTAGGCTAACGGCGTTAGCCTAACGCTAATCTAAAACATCTCCGGAAATGCTCCATATGACACCAAAGTGCTATGGGTGAGTAAAACAACTTGTTTTATTACCGAAATAAGGCTCAAATTGTAAAAAACGTTACTTTTCCTTTAAGTAATTTATCCTCCACAAACATCTCTCAGTTTAACATCGACTCACAGTAGCTGTAGTAACAGCTCATCTTCCTTTGGCAGAACATTATCTAAACTGTGGCATATTGCTGACTAAACGGTGCTTACTGGCCTTCATCACATTTGCTTTATAAACCTCCTCGTTTGGAAGCCTAGTGAAACAGTAAATTGCCAGTAGTTTTAACCATTTAAAGAGGAGACAATACGCAAAATTGACTTTTTTACAGCTTTCTATCGTCTTATAATGCCGTTCACTCATCAAAAACATACCTAAAGAGGTTTTGGGCTACGTTCACACTGCAGGGCTTAATGCTGAATTCCGATTTTTTTCGCGAGGACGTTCACATTTCCAATTAAATACGACTTGTGTGTGATCTCCAGTGTGAATGTTAAACGCCCCAAAAGTGTCCCACATGCGCCTTGGAGGACATGATGACGTCACACACAGCGAGCGTGTTCAGTGTTTACGGACGTAAACATGGACGCTCTGAGTGAGCGTCTGGCTTTATTAAAGTGTCTGTCCTACCGGAGCAGCACATGGACAAGACGTTTGTTTTAAAGAGGAGATAAAGAAGGAGAAGAGCGAGGTTTTTGGCCACGGCGTTTTGTGGGGCAGTGGCAGCGACCTCCATCCAGAGGAACATGTGGGAGTCGCAGACAAGAGTGGTGGATTACTATGTGCTTCACCGCTTCACTGACACGGAGTTCATACTAAATGTTCGTATGACAAGAAGAACATTTATGTACATTTGTGAGCGTCTACTTGTACCACTGTCATGGGAGGAAACACGGGCAGGTCGGATGAACGCGACCTGACCGTTCAGACTGAAGTCTCATGTCAAAAGGGGGGGTTGGCAACCTTTACCACTCAAAGAGCCGTTTGGAGCCGTTTCACACAGTAAAGAAAACACTGGGAGCCACAAAACCCTTTTGAAATTTAAAATGAAATAACACTGCATATACTGGCTTTTTTTTTGCCTTTGTGCCATAGAATTATATTTTGAACATGAATGAACTAAAATAAAATACATTTTAATTAAATACAGTGGTCCTTCGCTATATCGTGGTTCACTTTGTGGCCTCGCTGTTTCGCAGATTTTTTTATTCCAAATTTTTTTTTATAGTGTATCAACATGCATTCCTGCGTCCTGATTGGCTGAGGGACTGTAGACCTTTGCTGATTGGTCAGTCCTTCTCCTCCGTGTCTCCTGTACAGAATGCGTTCAGTTTGTCATATTTATATAAATGTTGGATCACAGTGTGACTCTGAAGTGCTGTATGTTTGTTTCTCCCCGACAAAACCCGCCACAGCGAAGCGGCGCCAGGACGAAGAGGCTCGGTCAGAAGAACTGTGAAATACACACCAAATACACTTTGGTTTCCTTCTCTAATACTGTGCTTTTTTGTTGAAAATCTACGAAAGTTTGAGTGTTTAAACAAGAGAGAAATGTGAGAAAATGTTCATTCCAGTGTGAGAAAAGTGTAGAATGTGTGTGGTGAGGCGTTTACAGCCTTAAAACATGGAGAAGAATTGTAAAATATAAAGCTGACGACTTCGCGGATTTCGCTTATTGCGGGTTATTTCTGGAACCTAACCCCCGCGATAAACGAGGGACCGCTGTAGAGCATTTCAAGGTAACATGGTGATCTGCGTTAATTCCCTTCGACATGTAATAGCTCCTCTTTAGACTGCGGTGCTCGGACCTCGGCAGGTACAAACGCAGAGCTGAGATAAGAGAGAGGATCATTTGTCAGAGTGAAAATAGTGAAAATAGCTCCCCTGGGGTCTGCGCGTACTTCCTGTGGTGTTTAAGAAGAAGAAGAGTGCGTATCTGCCTGACCTCTGACCTCTGGGAGTGTCTGCGTGATCATAAACACGAGATTATCACCGCACACTCATTCATCACGGAGAGCGACGGAGAAAGAGGAGAGCGAGAGAAGAGGGGGGTGGAGAAGAGGAGGGTACAGAGAAAGAGAGAGGAAGTGGGGTGAAGAAAAAGAGCGACAGAAAAGTGAGGAAACAGAGATGGCGGACAGAGAGACGGAGTGAGAGAGAGGAGAGAGACAGGGGTGGGGGTGGAAGAGAGGGATGGAGAAGAGGAGAGGGTAGGTGGGATAGAGGAGGGTACAAAGAAAGAGAAGAGAAAGAGAGAGGAAGTGGAGTTAAGAGAAAGAGCGACAGAAAAGAGAGGAAACACAGATGGCGGACAGAGAGACAGAGTGAGAGAGAGGAGAGAGACAGGGGTGGGGGTGGAAGAGAGGGATGGAGAAGAGGAGAGGGTAGGTGGGATAGAGGAGGGTACAAAGAAAGAGGAGAGAAAGAGAGAGGAAGCGGGGTGAAGAGAAAGAGCGACAGAAGAGAGAGGAAATGGATGTCGGACAGAGAGATGGAAGGAGATGGAGGACAGGGTGGAGTAGAGGAGGGTACAGGGAAAGAGAAGGGAAGCGGGGTGAAGAGAAAGAGCGACAGAAAAGAGAGGAACACAGATAGCGGGGAGAAACAGAGACGGAGTGAGAAAGAGGAGAGAGAACGGAGTGGGTGGTGGAAGAGAGGGATGGAGAAGAGGAGAGGGTGGAATAGAGGAGAGTACAAAGAAAGAGAAGAGAAAGAGAGAGGAAGCGGGGTGAAGAGAAAGAGCGACAGAAGAGAGAGGAAACAGAGATGGCAGAAAGAGACAGAGACGGAGTGAGAAAGAGGAGAGAGAAGGGGGTGGGTGGTGGAAGAGAGGGATGGAGAAGAGGAGAGGGTGGAATAGAGGAGAGTACAGAGAAAGCGAGAGGAGAAAGGAGGGGAGTAAGTAAGGGGGTCGAGAGAAAAACAGAGAGAGAGAGAGAGAGGAATGAGGAAGAGAGTGGGATGAACACGTAGAATGGAGGAATAAATAGAGAGAAAGAGAGTGCACATCCTCACTTTTTACACAGGGAATAGTTAAAAGTGCTTATGACGGGTTAGACTACACTAAAACTACTTCACAGGATATAAATACTGCATTTTTGCATCTGCAACATGACATAAAGTCGGTTACGTGAAAAGTCCCTCAGTCGTCCAGGTAGAATCCATGATCAAAGGAGAAGTTCAATTTGTCAACTGGACAAAGTTTGTTTGGTTGAAAGAGACAGATTAGCTGATGGTTTCAGAGTGTTTCAGTGTAGTGAGCGGGCTGATAGATATGCTAATACAAGACGCCAGAGGAATTCGTAAAACAAAAGAGAGTAGCGGGAACAGGTCAGAGCTTTGTTCAGGGTAATTAGCTCCTCCCTTGCAGCTAGATATAAACAGGGTCGAACCAGCATGAGGGCCAGAGCTGACGAAGCCTCTCGGATGAGCGGCGAAACGTTTTCAACCAAACAAACTTTGTCCAGTTGACAAATTGAAACTTCTCCTTTGATCATAAAGTCGGTTATTTTGTGTAAAATGTTCAATTTTCATGCGCACCAACAAGAAGACACTTCAGCAACTCTCTGGAGGGCTTTAAAACGGCTTTAGAATCTGTGTGGAGGGTAGAATCCCTCAGGCGTCTCGGTGGAATCCATGGGAAAAGAAAAAAATTTAAAATTCAACGCAGATTGGCAAAAGGAGAAATCCAATTTGTCACGGTACCAGAGTGGTTAGCGCTCTTGCTTCACAGCAAGAAGGTTCCGGGTTCGATCCCCGGGTCGCCTGGGCCTTTCTGTGTGGAGTTTGCATGTTCTCCCCGTGTCTGGATGGGTTTCCTCCGGGCACTCCGGTTTCCCCCATCAACCCAAAACATGCTCCATAGGTACCTCCAGCTTAGGTCCTGACCAAACCGAAGCAAGAAGATCATGGAGATGGTCCCCGGGCGCAGTAATGTGTGTGCTGCCCACTGCTCCTAATATATATATATATATATAGGATGGGTTAAAATGCAGAGAAGAATTTCTCC
This sequence comes from Paratrypauchen microcephalus, assembly GCA_036785185.1. Classification (NCBI taxonomy): domain Eukaryota; kingdom Metazoa; phylum Chordata; class Actinopteri; order Gobiiformes; family Gobiidae; genus Paratrypauchen; species Paratrypauchen microcephalus. The sequence continues at coordinate 543,116 of JAVJIX010000284.1, read as the reverse complement.
AGTGTGAGATCAATAAAGTTCACTTCTAACTGGACAAACGTTCTTTTCTATTTTCACAACATAAATCCTCAAAGCGTCTAAAAGTGATCTTTGTCAATCTGAGCACTCTACGCTGTGCTCTGATTGGTCCAAACACTCCCAAACGCTCCACGCCGTGCTCTGATTGGTCCAAACGCTCCACGCCACACTCCGATTGGTCCAAACACTCCCAAACACTCTACACCGTGCTCCGATTGGTCCAAACGCTCCTCGCCGTGCTCTGATTGGTCCAAACGCTCCACGCCACACTCTGATTGGTCCAAACACTCCCAAACACTCCACGCCACACTCCGATTGGTCCAAACGCTCCACGCCGTGCTCCGATTGGTCCAAACGCTCCACTCTGTGCTCCGATTGGTCCAAACGCTCCTCGCCGTGCTCCGATTGGTCCAAACGCTCCACGCTGTGCTCCGATTGGTCCAAACGCTCCACGCCAAACTCTGATTGGTCCAAACACTCTACGCCGTGCTCCGATTGGTCCAAATGCTCCACGCCACACTCCGATTGGTCCAAACACTCCCAAACACTCTACGCCGTGCTCCGATTGGTCCAAATGCTCCACGCCACACTCCGATTGGTCCAAACACTCCCAAACACTCTACGCCGTGCTCCGATTGGTCCAAACGCTCCACGCCGTGCTCCGATTGGTCCAACCGCTCCACGCCGTGCTCCAATTGGTCCAAACGCTCCACGCCGTGCTCCGATTGGTCCAAACACTCTACGCCGTGCTCCAATTGGTCCAAACGCTCCACGCCGTGCTCCAATTGGTCCAAACGCTCCACGCCGTGCTCCGATTGGTCCAAACGCTCCACGCCGTGCTCCGATTGGTCCAACCGCTCCACGCCGTGCTCCGATTGGTCCAAACGCTCCTCGCCGTGCTCCGATTGGTCCAAACGCTCCACGCTGTGCTCCGATTGGTCCAAACGCTCCACGCCAAACTCTGATTGGTCCAAACACTCTACGCCGTGCTCCGATTGGTCCAAATGCTCCACGCCACACTCCGATTGGTCCAAACACTCCCAAACACTCTACGCCGTGCTCCGATTGGTCCAAACGCTCCACGCCACACTCCGATTGGTCCAAACACTCCCAAACACTCTACGCCGTGCTCCGATTGGTCCAAACACTCCACGCCGTGCTCCGATTGGTCCAAACGCTCCACGCCGTGCTCCGATTGGTCCAAACGCTCCACGCCGTGCTCCGATTGGTCCAAACACTCTACGCCGTGCTCCGATTGGTCCAAACACTCTACGCCGTGCTCCGATTGGTCCAAACGCTCCACGCCGTGCTCCGATTGGTCCAAACACTCTACGCCGTGCTCTGATTGGTCCAAACGCTCCACGCCGTGCAGGTTACAGACGTCACACAGGTGGGAGGAGCTCGTCCGGATTGAGGGAGTAAATGTTTGGGCTCATGAGCTGATGAAAACAACACGACGCCGTCAGGGTTCAGCTTCAGGTTCAATTACGGGCCTCATCTGTCATATACACAGAGGTAATTCCATAACTGTTACCTAGCAACCGTAAAGTTAACAAGGGTCACCTCCATAACACCTTTATTTTCTTAATGAAGGATTAATTTAAACATCTCCAGCCTGTTACCAGCCGCCGGCTCTCCACCCCCGTCTGAGCAGCTCGCCGGGGGATTTATAAATGATACGTATTGTGCAGAAAAACAAAAATATGACGACTTAAATCCCTGTTACCATGGTAAACGTATCATTATCTTGATTCCTGACTTTAAATGAATAGTGGTTTATGTTTTATCGGCCTCCAACTGTTTCTGTCTAAAGTTGTAGCTCTTATATTTACTCAATTTCTTGCGACCGCCAACATGAGCAGCTCTCTGGCATTTTTGTTTTTTAGAATAACTTACAGCAAGAAAAAGGTTGAAGACCCCGGGATTAATCTGTTAAAGGTCCCATGGCATGAAATTTTCATTTTCTGAGGTTAATGTGAGCTCCCCTGCCCTGTTTAGCCCCCCCCTGGCTAAACGTTACGAAATGTGTAAACTGAGCATTTGTGATCCTTTTCCGCGTTTGAAAAAAAGACAGCCCGTTTCTGAACAAGGGAAGTTTCTGATGTCACATTCAAGAAAAAATGCAAATGCAGTTCCACCCCCCGTCTGGGTGTTTACCCACCGTCTATGGCCATAGAGTTTTGACCTCAAACGAGCTACGCAATGCAAGATGTGTTTTTTTATTCGCCTGGAGACACGTGAGAGTGTTTCCAGGCTCGGATGTCCTTTATCTGAGCCTCCGAACCTCTGAAACAGCAGTGGTTTCATTTTATTTTCTGTGGAAATGTGTTTATTTTTCAATGGAACGCTTCCCATCTCTTCCTCTGCGCAAGAAGTGGGGCCAGTGCACATCGCACCGCTAAACTAGAAAAGAGCGAAGAGTTTGGCCACGCCCCCACCCGCTGCACTGGCCTATCTCTGTCCTCCTCATTTGCATTCAAGCAACAACACCCATAATGGAGTGTTCCAGAGAGATATTTATGACTCTTTCTCAGCTTATCTCTGTTTCTCATGCACTGAGTGTTGATTTTGAAGAAGGATTCATTTACAGTATTAGGGAACCATTAAGGAGCCATATAAACGCATCAACAAGTACCATGTCATGGGACCTTTAACTTTCAGTGGCATAGAGGAATTCTGTTTTACAACCAATTTTTGTACTTTCTGCTCAACTTTATCAGCCCTGGAATTGCCAATCTGTACTAAACAAACTTCCCAACTGCTATCAGACTCTTGAACCGCTGAGCAATAGCCCCCCCCCCCCCCCCCCCCCCCCCCACCCCCCCCACCCCCTCCTGGACATTGATTGACCTATACTTTGCACATGAGTAATTGCACTATTATTAACCAACTGTTAAACTAATCTGTCAGATTACAGCTGCACATGTAACTGCTCGAATGATTACACTTCCTGTTTGCACGACATCAACAAAGAATTTCATTGTACAGGGAAACGTGTTTCTTTACTGTGGGTATGACAATAAAAGCTGAATCTTTCAAAGGTAGTCGTTAACTTGAAAACTGCCTGTAGCCCAGGTATTTTTATGCCCCTGGCCCGTCTCTACATATCCACCCACGGCTAAGTACACAACTATCATGAGACTTCGTACACATCTCGCGAGACTTGGCGCGTCAGCTCTTTTAAACATGGCGGCGCTGTTATTCAGGTGTGAGGGTCCAAATGCAGAAAAGACGATGTGGTCCTAACAAGATTGAGATTAGGACACTGTGGATCAGCTGATTGTTTATTTCAAATTGGGACCCACTTTTAAGCGGATGTTTACGGCGGATGCGGTACAGCGACGGATGTTTACAAGTGAACAGGCTAATACAGCTAATCTGCGATACGAATCGAGAGAAAATAACACCAATGCGAATTAGGCTGCTGAATTTTTCGTGTGCAACTGTTTGTGACGCAAATATATCACTTTTTGGACACATATTGTCTTGAGAAGAAAAACTAGCGCTACTGTCCCCGGTAACTTGCCGGAACTACATTCACGAGCTACGGAACCAGCGCAGAACTGGGCCCAGAGGACGCGGTCAGGGGTAAGTCAGTGTTAATCTCACGACACTCTTGAAGGGGAAGCCATACAGATTCACATTAGAAAAAAAAACAAAAAAACGCACTATCCCTTTAAATCTATTCTTTCCTCAAGTTGATTTAGCTTTGCTGGACTTTCTTCGCCGCACTGGCCTCTATTTGAGAATTTAATGTTTTTATTTTCAACGGTAGAGGGCAGCATTGTGCACTGTAGCATGTAGCCTGCCGGAATTCATTAGAAGAAGAAGTTATTCAGGTGTGTGTGTCGGTCTGGGTGGAAGTGAGCTGCTGCAGGTGGGCGATTATCGATCTTAAAAGTTTCTGTTTGACTTTGAAAGTTCTCTAAAGTCACTGTTATTCTGCTAACCTTTGTAGATGCCTCTGGCCTTCATGATGAAGCGCTGTCACGAGCCTCGGTGTGTTTAATGAAGCGGAACTGGTGAGTGCTAACTTTGTTTGGAGTTAAAGGTCCCATGACATGGTTCTTCTTGATGCTTTTATATGGCTCCTTAATGGTTCCCTAATACTGTAAATGAATCCTTCTTCAAAATGCGTGAAAAGTCCCTCAGTCGTCCAGGTAGAATCCAAATCCAGACAAATTGAACTTCTCCTTCGACCCTTCTTCAAAATCAACACTCAGTGCATGAGAAAGACACATGTACAGAGTCAGAGTCAGAAAGTCTCTCTCTGAACGACTCATTCTGGGCCTTGTTGCTTGAATGCAAATGAGAATGACAGAGATAGGTTAGAGGAGCGGGTGGGGGGGCCAAATGCGCTGCTGGTTCCTTTCTTTTGGCAGTGCGCTGTGTGCTGGCCCCACTTCCGTGTTTTAAGAGCGGAGGAGGAAAGGAGAGCCTGTTCAATGAAAAAAACACATTTTCACAGAAAATAAAATCAAACCACTGCTGTTTCAGAGGTCCAGAGGGTCGGGTAAAGGACTTCCGAGCCTAGAAACACTCTCACGTGCCTCCAGGCAAATAAAAAACGCATTTCGCATTGCATAGCTCCTTTGCGGTCCAAACTCTCTGGGCGTGATTTACAGAGACGGTGGGTAGACATCCAGACGGGGGTGGAGCTGCATTTTTCGATGTGACGTCAGAAAGTTTCCTTGTTCAGAATCGCCCGTTTGAGCTGTGTTTTTTTTCTAATGCAGAAAAGGATCACAAATGCTCAGTTTAGACATTTCACAACTTTTAGCCATGGGGGGGGCTAAACAGGGTAGGGGAGCTCACATTAACGTTCAAACGTTGGTGGCACGGTGGCTGAGTGGCTAGCACTCATGCTTCACAGCTAGAAGGTTCCGGGTTCGATCCCCGGGTCGCCCGAGCCTTTCTGTGTGGAGTTTGCATGTTCTCCCCATGTCTGGGTGGGTTTCCTCCGGGTACTCCGGTTTCCCCCACCAACCCAAAACATGCACCAGGTAAAATCCTCCAGCCGAGCAATAAGATCATGGAGATGTTCCCCGGGCGCCTGAAAGACGAGCTGCCCACTGCTCCTGAAGGATGGGGCAAATGCAGAGAAATAATTTCCCTACAGGGATGAATAAAGTCTGTCTTCTTCTTCTTCTTCAAAAACCTCAGAAACTGAAAATTTCATGCCATGGGACCTTTAACATGCTAATATGCTAATGTCGGAGCTAATATGCTAATGCTAGCGCTCCCATTCACTGCATATATTGTGTATACAGTGAACCCTCGTTTATCGCGGGGGTTAGGTTCCAGAAATAGCCCGCAATAAGTGAAATCCGCGAAGTAGGACAATTTTATATTTTACAATTATTCTACATGTTTTAAGGCTGAAAACGCTTCACCAGACACATTATACACCTTTCTGAGACTGGTATTAACATTTTCTCACATTTTTCTCTTGTTTAAACACTCAAACTTTTGTAGATTTTCATTAAAATATATTAATAGTGGGGCGGGGGCACGTGACACGCGGGCACGTGCGCGCGGGCACGTGCGCGCGGACACGTGCGTTTGTTTTGGTACCACATATCCATGCCATGTGCGAAA
>JAVJIX010000284.1:510000-527500 GCA_036785185.1 Paratrypauchen microcephalus | reverse complement strand
CCTCCTCTCTCTCTCCCCCTCTCTTTTCTTCACCCTCTCTCTCTCCTGTCCCTCTCCTCCTTCTCTTCTCTCTCTCCTCTCTCCTTCGCTTTCCTTCTCCCTCTCTCTCTCCTCTCTTCTCTCTCCCCCTCTCTCCTCTCTCTCTCCTCTCTTCTCTCTCCTCTCTCTCTCTCTCTCTCTCTCTCTCTCCCCTCTCTCTCCCTCTCTCTCCTTCTCCCTCTCTTCTCTCTCTCTCCCCGTCTCTTTCCTCCCTCTCTCTTCTCTCTCTCTCTCTCTCTCTCTCTCTCTCTCTCTCTCTCCCCCCCCCTCTCTCTCTCTCCCCCTCTCTCCACTCTCTCTCCTTCTCTTCTCTCTCTCCCTCTCTCTCTCCCTCTCTTTCCTTCTCCCTCTCTTCTCTCTCTCTCCCCCCCTCTTTCCTTTTCCCTCTCTCTTCTCTCTCTCCCGTCCCCCCCTCTCTCTCTCTCCCTCTTTCCTTCTCTCTCTCTCCTGTTCCCCCCTCTCTCTCTCTCCCCCTCTCTTTCCTTCTCCCTCTCTCTCTCCTCTCTCTCCCCCTCTCTTTCCTTCTCCCTCTCTCTTCTCTCTCCTTCCTTTGTGTATTTATGGAGAGTTGTCGTGCGGGAGCGTGGGCGACGTAGACTTGTGGGCGGAGCCTTGTACAGAATCGTACACCTAACCGTACGCAGGGTTTGAACGGGGCCCAGGAGAGATCGCTAGATTACTGAAAGATGACTCTAAAACTTCAGGCGTGTTTTTAGTGCAGGAACCGTGTTAGAACCTGTGTTTAGTAATGTGTCCGTTGTGTCACCATGGTAACGGCTGAATATTCCCCGTTCAGACATCCATGTCTTCAGTGAGATTAAGATTAATCTTAATCTTAATCTTCAGTGAGGATCTACAGTGTGAATCATTGTGGAAATAAAGGAGAAACCCAAATGAAAAAGTGAGGCCAAACTTTTGTCTGGTTTTGTCCCTTTAAAACTTTTCAGACTTCAGAGATTTGAGAGCGACTCGAGTTCAGGACCTGATCGATGCTTCAGAGGCGCTCTGAGTGACAGAACCTCCTCTGATACCCTCCTCTTCCTCTCCTCCACCTCTCTAGTCCTCCCTCTCTCCTTCTCCTCTCTCTCCTCTTCTCTATCTCCTCTTCCTCTCCTCCACCTCTCTAGTCCTCTCTCTCTCCTTCTCCTCTCTCTCCTCTTCTCTATCTCCTCTTCCTCTCCTCCACCTCTCTCTCTCTCTCCTTCTCCTCTCTCTCCTCTTCTCTATCTCCTCTTCCTCTCCTCCACCTCTCTAGTCCTGTCTCTCTCTCTCTTCTTCTTCTCTCTCTTCTCTTCTCTATCTCCTCTTCCTCTCCTCCACCTCTCTAGTACTCTCTCTCTCTCCTTCTCCTCTCTCTCCTCTTCTCTATCTCCTCTTCCTCTCCTCTCCTCCTCCTCTCTATGTCCTCTCTCTCTCTCCTTCTCCTCTCTCTCCTCTTCTCTATCTCCTCTTCCTCTCCTCCACCTCTCTAGTCCTCTCTCTCTCTCTACTTCTCCTCTCTCTCCTCTTCTCTATCTCCTCTTCCTCTCCTCCACCTCTCTAGTACTCTCTCCCTCTCTCTCCTTCTCCTCTCTCCCCTCTTCTCTCTCTCCCCTTCCCCTCCTCCACCTCTCTAGTCCTCTCTCTCTCTCCTTCTCCTCTCTCTCTTCTCTTCTCTATCTCCTCTTCCTCTCCTCCACCTCTCTAGTCCTCTCTCTTTCTCTCTCCTTCTCCTCTCTCTCCTCTTCTCTGTCTCCTCTTCCTCTCCTCCACCTCTCTAGTCCTCTCTCTCTCTCTCTCTCTTCTCTCTGTCTCCTCTTCCTCTCCTCTTCTCCCTCCCTCTCTCCTCCTCTATGTCCTCTCTCTCTCTCCTTCTCTCTCCTCTTCTCTGTCTCCTCTTCCTCTCCTCCACCTCTCTAGTCCTCTCTCTCTCTCCTTCTCCTCTCTCTCCTCTTCTCTCTCTCCTCTTTCTCTCCTCCTCTCTATGTCCTCTCTCTCCTTCTCTCTCCTCTTCTCTGTCTCCTCTTCCTCTCCTCCACCTCTCTAGTCCTCTCTCTCTCCTTCTCTCTCTCCTCTTCTCTGTCTCCTTTTCCTCTCCTTCTCTTCTCCCTCCCTCCCTCTCTCCTCCTCTTTGTCCCCTCTCCCTCTCTCCTTCTCCTCTCTCTCCTCTTCTCTATCTCCTCTTTCTCTCCTCCTCTCTATGTCCTCTCTCTCCTTCTCTTCTCCCTCCCTCCCTCTATGTCCTCTCTCTCGCGCTCTCTCCTTCTCTTCTCTCTCCTCTTCTCTGTCTCCTCTTTCTCTCCTCCTCTCTATGTCCTCTCTCTCCTTCTCTTCTCCCTCCCTCCCTCTATGTCCTCTCTCTCGCTCTCTCTCCTTCTCTTCTCTCTCCTCTTCTCTGTCTCCTCTTCCTCTCCTCCACCTCTCTAGTCCTCTCTCTCGCCTTCTTTCCCTCTCTCCTTCTCTTCTCCCTCCCTCTCTCCTCTATCTCTCCTCCTCTCTCTCTCCTTCTCTTCTCTCTCTCCTCTTCACTATCTCCTCTCTCTCCTCCACATCTCTCTCTTCCTCTCTCCTCTCTTTCTCTCCTCTCTCGTTCTCTTCTCTCCACCTCTCACTCACCTTCTCCTCTCTCTCTCGTCTCTCTCTATCTCCTCCTTCTCCTCCCCTTCCTCTCTTCTCTATCTCCTCTTTCTCTCTCGCTCCTTCTCTCCTTTCTCTCTCCTCTCCTCTCTCTGTCCCTCTCTCTCTCTCCTCCCTCCTCCCTCTCTCCTCCTCCCTCTCTCTCTCTCTCTCTCTCTCCTCCTCCCTCTCTCTCTCTCTCTCCTCTCTCCTCCTCCCTCTCTCCTCCTCTCTCTCTCTCTTTCTCTCTTCTCTCTCCTCCTCCCTCTCTTCTCTCTCTCCTTCTCTCCTCTCTCTCCTCCTCTATGTCCTTTTCTCTCTCTCCTCCTCTCTCTCCCTTCTAGCCTCCCTCTCTCTCTCCTCCCTCCCTCCCCCTCTCTCTCCTCTCTCCCTCTCTCTCCTTCTCTCTCCCTCTCTTTCCTCTCTCCCTCCCTCCTTCTCTCTCCTCTCTCCCTCTCCTCCCTCTCTCTCTCCTCTCTCTTCCCTCTCTCCTCTCTCTCCTCCCTCCCTCCCTCCCTCTCTCTCTGCCTCTCCTTCTCTTTCTCTCTCCCTGTCTTTCCTTCTCCATTTCTCTCTCCTCTCTCTCCTCCTCTCTCTCTTCCTCTCTCTCCTCTCTCTTCCCTCTCTCCCTCTTTCTCATCCCTCCCTCCCTCCCCCTCTCCTTCTCTCTTCTCTCTCGCTCTCTTTCCTTCTCCCTTTCTCTCTCCTCTCTCCCTCCTTCTCTCCTCCCTCTCTCTCCTTATCTCCTCCTCTCTCTCCTTATCTCCTCCTCTCCCTCCTTCTCTCCTCCCTCTCTCTCCTTATCTTCTCCTCCTCTCCCTCCTTCTCTCCTCCCTCTCCCTCCTTCTCTCCTCCCTCTCTCTCCTTATCTTCTCCTCCTCTCCCTCCTTCTCTCCTCCCTCTCCCTCCTTCTCTCCTCCCTCTCTCTCCTTATCTCCTCCTCTCTCTCCTTTTCTCCTCCTCTCTCTCTCCTTTTCTCCCCCCCTCCCTCCTTCTCTCCCCCCCCTCTCTCCTTATCTCCTCCTCTCTCTCCTTATCTCCTCCTCTCTCCCTCCTTCTCTCCTCCCTCTCTCTCCTTATCTCCTCCTCTCTCTCTCCTTATCTCCTCCTCTCTCTCTCCTTATCTCTCCTCTCTCCTCCCTCTCTCCTCTCTCCCTCCTTATCTCCTCCTCTCTCTCCTTATCTCCTCCTCTCCCTCCTTCTCTCCTCCCTCTCTCTCCTTATCTCCTCCTCTCTCTCCTTATCTCCTCCTCTCCCTCCTTCTCTCCTCCCTCTCTCTCCTTATCTCCTCCTCTCTCTCCTTATCTCCTCCTCTCTCTCTCCTTATCTCCTCCTCTCTCTCTCCTTATCTCTCCTCTCTCCTCCCTCTCTCCTCTCTCTCCTTATCTCCTCCTCTCTCTCTCCTTCTCTCCTCCTCTCTCCCTCCTTCTCTCCTCTCTCCCTCCTTCTCTCCTCCCTCTCTCTCCTTATCTCCTCCCTCTCTCTCCTTATCTCCTCCTCTCTCTCTCCTTATCTCTCCTCTCTCCTCCCTCTCTCCTCTCTCTCCTTATCTCCTCCTCTCTCTCTCCTTCTCTCCTCCTCTCTCCCTCCTTCTCTCCTCTCTCCCTCCTTCTCTCCTCCCTCTCTCTCCTTATCTCCTCTCTCTCTCCTTCTCTCCTCCTCTCTCTCTCTCCTTATCTCCCCTCTCTCCTCCCTCTCCCCTCTCTTCCCTCTCTCCTTGTGTTTCTGGGAGTGCGGGGGTGAACTGCTGCTGCTGCTGCTGCTGCTACGTGACGGGACTAAGAAAACATGCAGAAAACCTACAGCCAATAAATGAGAGAGAGAGAGGGAGGAGAGGAAGAGAGAGAGGAGAGGAAGAGGGAGAGGAGAGGGGACAGAGGGAGGAAGAGAGATGATAAAGAGGAGAAGGAGGTAAAGGAGGTGAGCGCTGCAGAGAGAGGAGAAAGAGCAGCAGATGAAGGAGTGCACATGCAGCTCTCTGTTCTGTGGGTTTTACAGGTCAGATCTGTGGAGAGGCAGAACATCCCATTACATTTGTCTCCTGTATATACGAGATATTTTATTATTTTTCTATTTTATTTTGACTTATACAAATGCACTGATTATTTTTATTTATATAATTATCTAATTTGACACGGGCTCTTGCTCTTTGCTGTTATTCCATCTATTTTTTGTTCCCTCTGTTAAATATTATGTGTGAGCTACTGTACACAAACAATTTCCTTTGTGGATCAATAAAGTTTGTCTAAGTCCAAGTCTAATTATTTCCTCTGGATCAACAGAAGAATAGAAGATGACACGATGTGATATATTTAATAAGAGTGAAAAATTATGTACATAAGAAGTCCAAATGTAAAGATAATAATAATAATAATACATTTTATTTATAAAGCGCTTTTCAAGACACTCAAAGACGCTGTACAAGAGGTAAAATCAGTAAGAAAACAAGTAACAAAACAATAAACAATCAGAAAAACATTAAACATAAAACATTAAACAAAGATCTTATTAGTTTGATGAATCAGAGTTCAAAGCGCCCCCTAGGTCCACAGTGAACATAAAACATGTGATAAACAAGACAATAAACACCAGGACTAAAACATCACATATACCTGTAGCAAAAGTGTTAGTACTGTTGTTTACTCCTGTTGCACTAGAATTACTACTGTTGCACATTTATTTTTATTTATCTTAACTCCAATGCACATTCTACTGCACATGACCAAGTCACTGCTGTATCTTCCATTGCACATTTTTGATGCACACTGCACACTTTGGAAATCTGTATATAGTATAGTTTATTTATTATGTTGCACTGTTTTAAGATTTTAGATCGTAGACTTTAGTTTTAACTTTAGATCTCTGTCTTAGATAGTTTTTGTTGTGTTTTGTCTTCATATTGTATCTTGTACACTGTCTTTTTGCACTACCTGGCCAGAGAGAAATGAAATTTCGATTCACTGTATGTTGAACACATATGGCAGAATTGACAATAAAGCTGACTTTGAACTTTGAACTTGAACTTGAACTTTGAACAAAAGTACAAAAGGCTTGTGTATAATACAAATAAAACACACAATGTGGAGTGGAATAAATCTCAAATGTGTCATTTAAGCAGCAATGCCAGTGTCATTTAAGTGTCATTTAAGCAGCAGTGTCATTTAAGCAGCAGCGTCAGTGTCATTTAAGTGTCATTTAAGCAGCAGTGTCATGTCCTTTAAGCAGCAGTGTCAGTGTCATTTAAGCAGCAGTGTCATTTAAGCGTCATTTAAGCAGCAGTGTCATTTAAGCAGCAGCGTCAGTGTCATTTAAGTGTCATTTAAGCAGCAGTGGCATGTCCTTTAAGCAGCAATGTCAGTGTCATTTAAGCAGCAGTGTCATTTAAGTGTCATTTAAGCAGCAGTGTCATTTAAGCAGCAGTGTCAGTGTCATTTAAGTGTCATTTAAGCAGCAGTGTCATGTCCTTTAAGCAGCAGTGTCAGTGTAATTTAAGCAGCAGTGCCAGTGTCATTTAAGCAGCAATGTCAGTGTCATTTAAGCAGCAGTGTCAGTGCCATTTAAGCAGCAGTGTCATTGGAGGAGGGAGGGCAGGGAAATTAGTCCTCTGCATTTGACCCATCCTTTTTTTAAGGAGTACATGACTGCGCCCGGGACCTATCTCCATAATCTTGTTAGGATTGGTCAGGACCTCAGCTGGAGGATTTTTGTTTTTTGTGTTGATGGGGAAACCAGAGTCCCCAGAGGAAACCCACCCAGACACAGGGAGAACATGCAAACTCCACACAGATGAAGAAAGGCACAGAAAGGCTTGGGGATCAAACCCGGAACCTTCTTGCTGTGAGGCGTGAGTGCTAGCCACTCAGAAGCTGTCTTTCAGTCTGCTGGTCTTTGCCCTGAGGCTCCTCAGTCTCCCTCCTGATGGCAGCAGACTGAAGATTCACTACAGTAATTCTACCATTATCACCTCAAAAGCATCAAACTGCAAAGAAACACGAGGCACGTTTATTTGAACATCACAATTAGTACACAGAGTAATTCAAAGTGCTTCACAGAAGAAGAAAGACATAAAAATCAGAATAGAAACAAATCAAACATTAATAATCATAAAACTAACATTAAAAGATCAGCCTGTTCACTTGTAAACTTGGGCGTAGACATCCGCAGAAGGTGAACAGGCTGATAGAGTTAACATGGGCGTAGTGATACGAGTGGAGAGAGACACACGCGAACGCAAAATACTGTTTGGGACACAAATATATCACCTTTTGGACAAATGTTTTGTTTTGAGAAGAAAAACAAGCTTTATTTCATGTTCCAGGGAAGTTAGCGGACCTACTTACGTGGGCTCCAGAAAGTGAACCGAACCGGGATCAGCTGAGACTGTCAGAGGTAAACCGGTGTCAACACACGGAACTTTTAGAAGGAAACACATACAGAGTAACAAAAAAAAACTGCGCTATCCCTTTCATGTCGACATATAAAAATGTAGTTTGTGTTTTCTGTACCTTATCTTCCAAAATGATACCTTTTAATATATTTTAATGGCATTTTCTTTGGAAATATTATGTTACTAATATATTTTCAGATTATTTAATGCTTTCAGTCGCACACATATGCAGTGGTACAGATCTGAAAAGTGTCTTTAAAAGCTCAGTGTCCCTGTCCAGGCTGATGAAAACGCACCATGTGAATGAGTCACTGCTCTGACACCAGTCTGAGGCCGTCCGCTTTGAATATGCTTCAATATGTGGCCCTCAGGGAAAAAAAAGGTTTGGACACGGTGCTGTGAGGGATTATTTCCACTGGTTCACTTTAGAGCGGTCAGAACAGGCCAAAAGTGGAATTATTTTTTATGACTCACTGAAATCTGCCTCATTTTGATTTCCATTTAAGACCTTGTCCTTGTGTCTGTTCTTGTTCATCTGTGACGTCTGTGGATCATTCTGTTTATAATTTGGACATTTTAAAATCACAATATTGATCTAAACCAACTTAATAAAAGAAACCAGTGCGTTGAGTTCCGCGTTAGAAAACGGTGGTGTCCAGTGGGAGCTGACGTCGCGGTAAACGTCATCACAACAAAGCGCCGTATGCTGTTGTCCCCGGGATATTTTTCATTTGTACCAAAATGATGACGCGACGCTGCCGAATCTTACGTGTACTGGGGAAGGAAGTGTGTACGTCACAGTGGGCGTGTACGTCACAGTGGGCGTGTACGTCACAGTGGGCGTGTACGTCACAGTGGGCGTGTACGTCACAGTGGGCGTGTACGTCACAGTGGGCGTGTACGTCACAGTGGGCGTGTACGTCACAGTGGGCGTGGACCGCTGGAGTTGAAAACAGAAGGAGATCGGAGTCTTGAATACAGGAGATTATCCAAATATCCCTGCCTCAAGTGGAGGAGTTCACGAGTTCTGATTTAGTCCCCGTTTAGACCTGGTTTAGTCTCAGTTTAGACCTGGTTTAGTCTCATTTTAGTCCTTGTTCAGTCCCAATTTAGACCTGGTTTAGTTCTGGTTTAGTCCCAGTTTAGACCTGGTTTAGTCCTGGTTTACTCCTGGTTTAGTTCTGATTTAGTCCCAGTTTAGACCTGGTTTAGTCCCAGTTTAGACCTGGTTTAGTCTCATTTTAGTCCTTGTTCAGTCCCAATTTAGACCTGGTTTAGTTCTGGTTTAGTCCCAGTTTAGACCTGGTTTAGTCCTGGTTTACTCCTGGTTTAGTTCTGATTTAGTCCCAGTTTAGACCTGGTTTAGTCCCAGTTTAGACCTGGTTTAGTCCCAGTTTAGACCTGGTTGAGTCCCAGTTTAGACCTGGTTTAGACCTGGTTTAGTCCCGGTTTAGTCCTGGTTTAGTTCTGGTTTAGTCCCATTTTAGACCGGGTTTAGTCCTGGTTTAGTCCTGGTTTAGACCTGGTTTAGTCCCAGTTTACACCTGGTTTAGACCTGGTTTAGTCCCGGTTTAGTCCTGGTTTAGTCCTGGTTTAGTTCTGGTTTAGTCCCATTTTAGACCTGGTTTAGTCCCAGTTTAGACCTGGTTTAGTCCCAGTTTAGACCTGGTTTAGACCTGGTTTAGTCCCGGTTTAGTCCTGGTTTAGTCCTGGTTTAGTTCTGGTTTAGTCCCATTTTAGACCTGGTTTAGTCCCAGTTTAGACCTGGTTTAGTCCCAGTTTAGACCTGGTTTAGACCTGGTTTAGTCCCGGTTTAGTCCTGGTTTAGTCCTGGTTTAGTTCTGGTTTAGTCCCATTTTAGACCTGGTTTAGTCCCAGTTTAGACCTGGTTTAGTCCCAGTTTAGACCTGGTTTAGACCTGGTTTAGTCCCGGTTTAGTCCTGGTTTAGTTCTGGTTTAGTCCCATTTTAGACCGGGTTTAGTCCTGGTTTAGTCCTGGTTTAGACCTGGTTTAGTCCCAGTTTAGTCCTGGTTTAGTCCTGGTTTAGTTCTGGTTTAGTCCCATTTTAGACCTGGTTTAGTCCCAGTTTAGACCTGGTTTAGTCCCAGTTTAGACCTGGTTTAGACCTGGTTTAGTCCCGGTTTAGTCCTGGTTTAGTCCTGGTTTAGTTCTGGTTTAGTCCCATTTTAGACCTGGTTTAGTCCCAGTTTAGACCTGGTTTAGTCCCAGTTTAGACCTGGTTTAGACCTGGTTTAGTCCCGGTTTAGTCCTGGTTTAGTTCTGGTTTAGTCCCATTTTAGACCGGGTTTAGTCCTGGTTTAGTCCTGGTTTAGACCTGGTTTAGTCCCAGTTTAGTCCTGGTTTAGTCCTGGTTTAGTTCTGGTTTAGTCCCATTTTAGACCTGGTTTAGTCCCAGTTTAGACCTGGTTTAGTCCCAGTTTAGACCTGTTTAGTCCCATTTTAGACCGGGTTTAGTCCTGGTTTAGTCCTGGTTTAGACCTGGTTTAGTCCCAGTTTACACCTGGTTTAGACCTGGTTTAGTCCCGGTTTAGTCCTGGTTTAGTCCTGGTTTAGTTCTGGTTTAGTCCCATTTTAGACCTGGTTTAGTCCCAGTTTAGACCTGGTTTAGTCCCAGTTTAGACCTGTTTAGTCCCAGTTTAGACCTGGTTTAGTCCCAGTTTAGACCTGGTTTAGTCCCGGTTTAGTCCTGGTTTAGTTCTGGTTTAGTCCCATTTTAGACCGGGTTTAGTCCTGGTTTAGTCCTGGTTTAGACCTGGTTTAGTCCCAGTTTACACCTGGTTTAGACCTGGTTTAGTCCCGGTTTAGTCCTGGTTTAGTCCTGGTTTAGTTCTGGTTTAGTCCCATTTTAGACCTGGTTTAGTCCCAGTTTAGACCTGGTTTAGTCCCAGTTTAGACCTGGTTTAGACCTGGTTTAGTCCCAGTTTAGACCTGGTTTAGTCCTGGTTTACTCCTGGTTTAGTTCTGATTTAGTCCCAGTTTAGACCTGGTTTAGTCCCAGTTTAGACCTGGTTTAGTCCCAGTTTAGACCTGGTTGAGTCCCAGTTTAGACCTGGTTTAGACCTGGTTTAGTCCCGGTTTAGTCCTGGTTTAGTTCTGGTTTAGTCCCATTTTAGACCGGGTTTAGTCCTGGTTTAGTCCTGGTTTAGACCTGGTTTAGTCCCAGTTTACACCTGGTTTAGACCTGGTTTAGTCCCGGTTTAGTCCTGGTTTAGTCCTGGTTTAGTTCTGGTTTAGTCCCATTTTAGACCTGGTTTAGTCCCAGTTTAGACCTGGTTTAGTCCCAGTTTAGACCTGGTTTAGACCTGGTTTAGTCCCGGTTTAGTCCTGGTTTAGTCCTGGTTTAGTTCTGGTTTAGTCCCATTTTAGACCTGGTTTAGTCCCAGTTTAGACCTGGTTTAGTCCCAGTTTAGACCTGGTTTAGACCTGGTTTAGTCCCGGTTTAGTCCTGGTTTAGTCCTGGTTTAGTTCTGGTTTAGTCCCATTTTAGACCTGGTTTAGTCCCAGTTTAGACCTGGTTTAGTCCCAGTTTAGACCTGGTTTAGACCTGGTTTAGTCCCGGTTTAGTCCTGGTTTAGTTCTGGTTTAGTCCCATTTTAGACCGGGTTTAGTCCTGGTTTAGTCCTGGTTTAGACCTGGTTTAGTCCCAGTTTAGTCCTGGTTTAGTCCTGGTTTAGTTCTGGTTTAGTCCCATTTTAGACCTGGTTTAGTCCCAGTTTAGACCTGGTTTAGTCCCAGTTTAGACCTGTTTAGTCCCATTTTAGACCGGGTTTAGTCCTGGTTTAGTCCTGGTTTAGACCTGGTTTAGTCCCAGTTTACACCTGGTTTAGACCTGGTTTAGTCCCGGTTTAGTCCTGGCTTAGTCCTGGTTTAGTTCTGGTTTAGTCCCATTTTAGACCTGGTTTAGTCCCAGTTTAGACCTGGTTTAGTCCCAGTTTAGACCTGGTTTAGACCTGGTTTAGTCCCGGTTTAGTCCTGGTTTAGTTCTGGTTTAGTCCCATTTTAGACCGGGTTTAGTCCTGGTTTAGTCCTGGTTTAGACCTGGTTTAGTCCCAGTTTACACCTGGTTTAGACCTGGTTTAGTCCTGGTTTAGTCCTGGTTTAGTTCTGGTTTAGTCCCATTTTAGACCTGGTTTAGTCCCAGTTTAGACCTGGTTTAGTCCCAGTTTAGACCTGGTTTAGTCCCAGTTTAGACCTGGTTTAGTCCCAGTTTACACCTGGTTTAGACCTGGTTTAGTCCCGGTTTAGTCCTGGTTTAGTCCTGGTTTAGTTCTGGTTTAGTCCCATTTTAGACCTGGTTTAGTCCCAGTTTAGACCTGGTTTAGTCCCAGTTTAGACCTGGTTTAGTCCCAGTTTAGACCTGGTTTAGTCCCAGTTTACACCTGGTTTAGACCTGGTTTAGTCCCGGTTTAGTCCTGGTTTAGTCCTGGTTTAGTTCTGGTTTAGTCCCATTTTAGACCTGGTTTAGTCCCGGTTTAGTCCTGGTTTAGTCCTGGTTTAGTTCTGGTTTAGTCCCATTTTAGACCTGGTTTAGTCCCAGTTTAGACCTGGTTTAGTCGCAGTTTAGACCTGGTTTAGTCCCAGTTTAGACCTGGTTTAGTCCCAGTTTACACCTGGTTTAGACCTGGCTTAGTCCCGGTTTAGTCCTGGTTTAGTCCTGGTTTAGTTCTGGTTTAGTCCCATTTTAGACCTGGTTTAGTCCCAGTTTAGACCTGGTTTAGTCCCAGTTTAGACCTGGTTTAGTCCCAGTTTAGACCTGGTTTAGTCCCAGTTTACACCTGGTTTAGACCTGGTTTAGTCCCGGTTTAGTCCTGGTTTAGTCCTGGTTTAGTTCTGGTTTAGTCCCATTTTAGACCTGGTTTAGTCCCGGTTTAGTCCTGGTTTAGTCCTGGTTTAGTTCTGGTTTAGTCCCAGTTTAGACCTGGTTTAGTCCCAGTTTAGACCTGGTTTAGTCCCAGTTTAGACCTGGTTTAGTCCCAGTTTAGACCTGGTTGAGTCCCAGTTTAGACCTGGTTTAGACCTGGTTTAGTCCCGGTTTAGTCCTGGTTTAGTTCTGGTTTAGTCCCATTTTAGACCGGGTTTAGTCCTGGTTTAGTCCTGGTTTAGACCTGGTTTAGTCCCAGTTTACACCTGGTTTAGACCTGGTTTAGTCCCGGTTTAGTCCTGGTTTAGTCCTGGTTTAGTTCTGGTTTAGTCCCATTTTAGACCTGGTTTAGTCCCAGTTTAGACCTGGTTTAGTCCCAGTTTAGACCTGGTTTAGACCTGGTTTAGTCCCGGTTTAGTCCTGGTTTAGTCCTGGTTTAGTTCTGGTTTAGTCCCATTTTAGACCTGGTTTAGTCCCAGTTTAGACCTGGTTTAGTCCCAGTTTAGACCTGGTTTAGACCTGGTTTAGTCCCGGTTTAGTCCTGGTTTAGTCCTGGTTTAGTTCTGGTTTAGTCCCATTTTAGACCTGGTTTAGTCCCAGTTTAGACCTGGTTTAGTCCCAGTTTAGACCTGGTTTAGACCTGGTTTAGTCCCGGTTTAGTCCTGGTTTAGTTCTGGTTTAGTCCCATTTTAGACCGGGTTTAGTCCTGGTTTAGTCCTGGTTTAGACCTGGTTTAGTCCCAGTTTAGTCCTGGTTTAGTCCTGGTTTAGTTCTGGTTTAGTCCCATTTTAGACCTGGTTTAGTCCCAGTTTAGACCTGGTTTAGTCCCAGTTTAGACCTGTTTAGTCCCATTTTAGACCGGGTTTAGTCCTGGTTTAGTCCTGGTTTAGACCTGGTTTAGTCCCAGTTTACACCTGGTTTAGACCTGGTTTAGTCCCGGTTTAGTCCTGGTTTAGTCCTGGTTTAGTTCTGGTTTAGTCCCATTTTAGACCTGGTTTAGTCCCAGTTTAGACCTGGTTTAGTCCCAGTTTAGACCTGTTTAGTCCCAGTTTAGACCTGGTTTAGTCCCAGTTTAGACCTGGTTTAGTCCCGGTTTAGTCCTGGTTTAGTTCTGGTTTAGTCCCATTTTAGACCGGGTTTAGTCCTGGTTTAGTCCTGGTTTAGACCTGGTTTAGTCCCAGTTTACACCTGGTTTAGACCTGGTTTAGTCCCGGTTTAGTCCTGGTTTAGTCCTGGTTTAGTTCTGGTTTAGTCCCATTTTAGACCTGGTTTAGTCCCAGTTTAGACCTGGTTTAGTCCCAGTTTAGACCTGTTTAGTCCCAGTTTAGACCTGGTTTAGTCCCAGTTTAGACCTGGTTTAGTCCCGGTTTAGTCCTGGTTTAGTTCTGGTTTAGTCCCATTTTAGACCGGGTTTAGTCCTGGTTTAGTCCTGGTTTAGACCTGGTTTAGTCCCAGTTTACACCTGGTTTAGACCTGGTTTAGTCCCGGTTTAGTCCTGGTTTAGTCCTGGTTTAGTTCTGGTTTAGTCCCATTTTAGACCTGGTTTAGTCCCAGTTTAGACCTGGTTTAGTCCCAGTTTAGACCTGGTTTAGACCTGGTTTAGTCCCGGTTTAGTCCTGGTTTAGTTCTGGTTTAGTCCCATTTTAGACCGGGTTTAGTCCTGGTTTAGTCCTGGTTTAGACCTGGTTTAGTCCCAGTTTACACCTGGTTTAGACCTGGTTTAGTCCCGGTTTAGTCCTGGTTTAGTCCTGGTTTAGTTCTGGTTTAGTCCCATTTTAGACCTGGTTTAGTCCCAGTTTAGACCTGGTTTAGTCCCAGTTTAGACCTGGTTTAGTCCCAGTTTAGACCTGGTTTAGTCCCAGTTTACACCTGGTTTAGACCTGGTTTAGTCCCGGTTTAGTCCTGGTTTAGTCCTGGTTTAGTTCTGGTTTAGTCCCATTTTAGACCTGGTTTAGTCCCAGTTTAGACCTGGTTTAGTCCCAGTTTAGACCTGGTTTAGTCCCAGTTTAGACCTGGTTTAGTCCCAGTTTACATCTGGTTTAGACCTGGTTTAGTCCCGGTTTAGTCCTGGTTTAGTCCTGGTTTAGTTCTGGTTTAGTCCCATTTTAGACCTGGTTTAGTCCCGGTTTAGTCCTGGTTTAGTCCTGGTTTAGTTCTGGTTTAGTCCCATTTTAGACCTGGTTTAGTCCCAGTTTAGACCTGGTTTAGTCCCAGTTTAGACCTGGTTTAGTCCCAGTTTAGACCTGGTTTAGTCCCAGTTTACACCTGGTTTAGACCTGGCTTAGTCCCGGTTTAGTCCTGGTTTAGTCCTGGTTTAGTTCTGGTTTAGTCCCATTTTAGACCTGGTTTAGTCCCAGTTTAGACCTGGTTTAGTCCCAGTTTAGACCTGGTTTAGTCCCAGTTTAGACCTGGTTTAGTCCCAGTTTACACCTGGTTTAGACCTGGTTTAGTCCCGGTTTAGTCCTGGTTTAGTCCTGGTTTAGTCCTGGTTTAGTTCTGGTTTAGTCCCATTTTAGACCTGGTTTAGTCCCGGTTTAGTCCTGGTTTAGTCCTGGTTTAGTTCTGGTTTAGTCCCAGTTTAGACCTGGTTTAGTCCCAGTTTAGACCTGGTTTAGTCCCAGTTTAGACCTGGTTTAGTCCCAGTTTAGACCTGGTCTGGTCAGAGTAGAGCCGGTGGCTCGGGCGTCTGTTCCGGACGCCTCCTGGAACAGACGCCTCCCGGCGTCTGTTCCAGGCACGTCCCACCGGGAGGAGGCCCCGGGGAAGACCAGGACACTCTGGAGGGACTATGTCTCCTGGCTGGCCTGGGAACACCTTGGGGTCCCCTCAGAGGAGCTGGAGGAAGTGTCCGGGGTGAAGGAAGTCTGGGAGTCCCTGCTCAGACTGTTGCCCCGGCGACCCGACCCCGGATAAGAGGAAGAACATGGATGGATGGGTTTCCAGACATGCACGGATCACTCCAAAAACATTTTTGGAGGATAAATGAGAAGAGAAACATCCATGACCTGGGAAAAAACTCTGAAAACTGTTTTAAGAAATCTCTGGTTATGTTTGGGTGACATCAGACCCCCAGAGCCACAGTCACCTCTGAAGTACACTGGTCCCTCGCTCTATCGCGGTTCACTTTTGGCGGCCTCGCTGTTTCGCAGATGTTTTTTTTTTTTTTTAATAGTGTATCAGCGGAGACATGAGTCACTGGATCCGTAGGAAGTCAGGACTCAGCCAGGAAGACTAGAAGGATCAGCCAAGAAGGACTCAGCCAGGACTCAACCAGGTCTAAACCAGGTCTAAACCAGGTCTAAACCAGGTCTAAACCAGGTTTAGCCATTAGTGTTCGTCTGTACCTGGAGCACCAGTGTCGGTGAGGGCTGGTGCTCAGAACAGTGAACTGTGTCAGTCAGTTCGGCACTGTTAGCGGTGGCCTGAGTTTTGCCCAAAATGATATCCAGGTCGCTTTCCACTCGGCTTTCGCACATGGATATGTTATTCCAAAACAACGCCCCCCACGCTTCACTATTAATACATTTTGTTGAAAATCTACGAAAGTTTGAGTGTTTAAACAAGAGAGAAATGTGAGAAAACGTTAATTCCAGTCTGAGAAAAGCGTATAATGTGTGTGGTGAGGCGTTTACAGCCTTAAAACATGGAGAAAAGGCCTAATTGTAAAATATAAAGTTGTCCTACTTCACGGATTTCACTTATTACGGGTTATTTCTGGAACCTAACCCCCACGATAAACGGGGGAGTACTGTATTAAATAAAAAGTGCACATATTTTCTTGTTGTGTTTTGGCCCTGTCAGACCTCCATGTTCTTCTCGTCCTTTTGGCGCAGTTTATCGCCGCTCTGACGCCTCCTGTCTCCTGGGAGGCTCATTACATCTGGAGCTGTCGGCGCCCTGAGCCAGCGGAGGAGAGGAGCGCTGTGGAATTGTGGGTAAAACGCCACGACAAAAGACAGGTGCAAATATCAGATGGTCTCTGGGGAAAACGGCAGATGGAGTTTACAGGGAGAGAAAGAGAGAGAGAGAGAGAGAGAGAGAGAGGGATGGGAGTTTACAGGGATGTTTTTAACCAGGAAACCAAATCAGGAAGACACAGAGAGAGAATGAGGGGAAGAGATTGATGGGAAATGGACAGATATTTTTAATCAGGAAATGAAACCAGGAATATGTGGATATGATAGAGAGAGAGAGAGAGAGAGAGAGACAGGGAGAGAGAGGAGAAGAGATTGATGGATGGGGAAATGGACAGATATTTTTAATCAGGAAACAAAATCAAGAATATGTGGATATGATAGAGGAAGAGGAGGGGAGAGAGAAAGACGGAGAGAGAGAGACAGAGACACAGAAAAACAGAGAGAGAGAGAGAGAAACAGAGAGACAGAGAGAGAGAAAATCCGAGAGACAGAGAGAGACAGACACAGAGAGAGGGAGAGAGAGAAACAGAGACAGAGAGAGAGAGACAGAGAAAATCAGAGAGAGAGAGAGAGAGAGAGAGACAAAGTGAGAGAGGGAGAGAGTGACATAGAGAGAGGGAGAGAAAAACAGAGACAGAGAGAAAATCAGAGACAGAGAGAGAGAGAGAGAAAAAACAGAAAGAGACAGAGACACAGAGGGAGAGAGAGAAACAAAAAGAGACAGAGAGAGAGAGACATAGAGAAAAACAGAAAAACAGAGAGAGACAGAGAGAAGATCAGAGAGACAGACACAGAGAGAGGGAAAGAGAGACAGACAGAGAGAGGGAGGGAGAGAGAAACAGAGACAGAGAGAGATAGAGAGAAAATCAGAGGGAGAGAGGGGGAGAGGGAGAGTGACACAGAGAGAGGGAGAGAAAAACAGAGAGAGACAGACAGAGACAGAGACAGAGAGAAAATCAAAGACAGAGAGAGAGACAGACAGACAGAGAGAGAGAGTGACACAGAGAGATAGAGAAAAACAGAAAGAGACAGACAGAGAGAGAGACACAGAGGGAGAGAGATGGGAGAGAGAGAGAGAGAGAGAGAGAGAGAGAGAGAGAGAGAGTGAAACAAAAAGAGACAGAGAGAGAGAGAGAGAGAGAAAATCAGAGACAGACAGAGAGACAGACAGAGAGACACACACACACAAAGAGAGGGGAGAGAGACACACAGAGAGAGAGAGAGACAGAGAGAGACACACAGAGGGAGAGAGAGACAGAGAGAGACACACAGAGGGAGAGAGAGGAGGGGGAGAGAGAGAGAGATAGAGTGAAACAAAAAGAGACAGAGAGAGAGAGACAGAGAGAAAATCAGAGACAGACAGAGAGACACACACAAAGAGAGGGGAGAGGGACACACAGAGAGAGAGAGAGAGAGAGAACATCATAGAGGAGAGGAGAAGAGATAGAAGAGGGAAGAGGAGGAGTTTAGAGGGTTTTTTGTTTAAACCAGGAAGCTGAGAGAGAGAGAGAGAGAGAGAGAGAGAGAAAGAGATGGAGAGAGAGATCGGGAGAGAGAGATCAAGATCGATCGATCTGGACATGATGGTGGAGAGGAGAAGGACAAGAAGAGAGAGAAGATCAAATAGGAGGAGAGGAGGAGAGAAATGGGGAGAGGAGGAGGGTAGAGGGTTTTGTTTA
>JAVJIX010000284.1:420000-505000 GCA_036785185.1 Paratrypauchen microcephalus | reverse complement strand
TCAAAACGAGCTCCGGGTCCAGCTGCGCGGATGTGCTGAATGTGTGAATATGGAAATCCACTTGTTTTGGTGTCAGTGGGTTTGCAGATTGCAGATTATTCAAGAAAATGTGCGGGTTTTTTGCGTTTTCCCGTTAAATTCCCGTTCAACCTGATCAGAAACGACGCCACGGATGGTTTTTGATCGATCTGAATTCAGTTGCAGATGTTTCTTGTCCAAATGTTTGTTTAGCGGAGTGATGGACGTGTGTGTGTGTGTGTGTGTGTGTGTGTGTGTGTGTGTGTGTGTGTGTGTGTGTGTGTGTGTGTGTGCGTGCACGTGAGAGTGTGTGTGTGTGTGTGTGTGTGTGACCAGTTGCGCCGGATGCCCTCACGTCCCCTCCGATCGGATCGATACGAATTCGGGAATTCACGGAATGTGTGCAGCAGCATCCCCGTCAGGAAGTGTAGCGTCAAAAAAAAAAAGAGCGTGAGAATAATTAATTGGGGGAAAACAAAGTGTGCTCAGAGCGCGAGGAGAGAGGGAAGGAGGGAAGGAGGGAAGGAGGAGGGGAAAGTGGTCGTGAGGAGGAGGAGAGCTGCTGCTGCTGCTGCTGCGGAGAGAGAGAGAGAGAGAGAAGAAAGAGGGAAGAGATGGAGGAAAAAAGAGGGGAAAGACTGATGGGGATGAGCGGGAGGGAGAGGGGAGAGAAAGAGGAGGAGAAAGACTGATGACAAAGAGGGAAGGAGAGGGAGATGGAGGAAGAGAGAGAGAGAGAGAGGGGAAAGACTGATGACAAAGAGGAGAGAGACGGGAGAAGAAATGGGGAAGGAAAGGAAGAGGACAGAGAGAAAGAGGGGAAATGGGGAAGGAGAAAGGGAGACAGAGGGAAAAAGAGAGGAAAGACTGATGAGAAAGAGGAGAGAGAAGGGGGAAGATAAGAGTGAGGGAAAGAGATGGTGGAAAAAAGAGGGGAAAGACTGATGGGGATGAGCGGGAGGGAGAGATAGAGAGAGGGGAGAGAAAGAGGAGGAGAAAGACTGATGAGAAAGAGAGAAGGAGAGGGAGATGGAGGAAGGGAGAGAGAGAGAGAGGGGAAAGACTGATGAGAGAAGGGGGAAGGAAAGAAAGTAGAGTGAGTAAAGAGAGGAAGAAAGAGGGAAGGAGAGAGGGAAATGGAGGGGAAAAAGAGGGGGAAGACTGATGAGAAAGAGGAGAGAAGGGGTTGGAGGCAGGGGAGAGAAAGAGGAGAAAGAGAGGGAAGGTGAGGGAGACAGAGGAAAAGAAGAGAGAGAGGGGCAAGACTGATGAGAAAGAGGAGAGAGAAGGGGGAAGAAAATGGGGAAGAAAAGAAAGAAGAGTGAGAGAGAGTGGGGAAAGAGGGAAGGAGAGAGGGAGACGGAGAGAAAGAGGATGAGAAAGACTGATGAGAAAGAGAGGGAAGGTGAGGGAGACGGAGGAAAAGAAGAGAGAGGGGAAAGAAGATGAGTGTGAGAGGGATAGAAAGATAGAGAGAGGAGAGAGAGAGGGGTTTGGAGGCAGAGGGGAGAGAAAGAGGAGGAGAGACTGATGAGAAAGAGAGAGATGAGGTAGATGGAGGGAAAGAGAGAGGGATAGAGAGGGGAAAGACTGATGAGAAAGAGAAGGGGGAAGGAAAGAAAGTAGTGAGAGAGAGAGTGGAAGAAAGGGAAAGTGACTGAGATGGAGGGAAAGAGAGAGGGGAAAGAGATGGGGATGAGAGGGAGAGGTAGCGAGAGGGAAAAAGGAGAAAGACTGGTGAGAGAGGAGAGAGAAGGGGGAGGAAATGGGGAGGGAAAGAAAGAGGAGAGAGAGAGAGCAGAAGAAAAAGAGGGAAGGGGTGGGAGAGGGAGGAAAAGAAGAGAGAGGGGAAAGAGGAGAAAGACAGAGAAAGAGAGTGAAGGTGAGGGAGTGGGAGGAAAAAGGGGGGAAAGAGAAGAGGGGATGAGAGGGAGGGGGAGAGAGAAGAGAGAGAGAGAAGGGGTTGGAGACAGGGGAGAGAAAGAGGAGAGGAAAGACTGATGAGAAAGAGGAGAGAGAAGGGAGAAGAAATGGGGAAGGAAAGGAAGAGGAGTGAAAAGGAGTGGGGAAAGAGAGGGAAGGTGAGGGAGATGGAGGAAAAGAAGAGAGAGGGGAAAGAGATGAGGATGAGAGGGAGGGAGAGATAGAGAGAGAGAGAGAAGGGGTTGGAGCCAGAGGGGAGAGAGAGGAGGAGAAGGACTGATGAGAAAGAGAGGGAAGGTGATGGAGATGGAGGGAAAGAAGAGAGAGAGGGGAAAGACTGACAAGAAAGAGGAGAGAGAAGGGAGAAGAAATGGGGAAGGAAAGGAAGAGGAGTGAAAAGGAGTGGGGAAAGAGAGGGAAGGTGGGGGAGACAGAGAAAAAGAAGAGAGAGGGGAAAGATGACGAGTGAGAGGGAGGGAGAGATAGAGAGAGAGAGAGAAGGGGTTTGGAGGCAGAGGGGAGAGAGATGAGGAGAAGGACTGATGAGAAAGAGAGGGAAGATGAGGGAGATGGAGGAAACGAGAGAGGGAAAGACTGATGAGAAAGAGGAGAGAGAAGGGAGAAGAAATGGGGAAAGAAAGGAAGAGGAGTGAAAAGGAGTGGGGAAAGAGAGGGAAGGTGGGGGAGACAGAGAAAAAGAAGAGAGAGGGGAAAGATGACGATGAGAGGGAGGGAGAGATAGAGGAGAGAGAGAGAGAAGGGGTTTGGAGGCAGAGGGGAGAAAGGAGGGGAAAGACTGATGAGAAAGAGAGGGAAGAGAAGGATTTGGAGGCAAAGGGGAGAGAGAGACTGATGAGAAAGAGGGAAGGAGAGAGGGAGACATAGGGAGAAAGGAGAAAGAGGAGGGGGAAGGAAAGAAGAGTGAGAGAAAGAGGGAAGGAGAGGGAGGCAGGGGAGAGAAAGGAGGAGAAAGACTGACGAGAAAGAGAGGGAAGGTGAGAGAACGGAGGAAAATAAGAGAGAGGGGAAAGAAGATGAGTGATGGATAGAGAGAGGGGAGAGAGAGAAGGGGTGGGAGGCAGAGGGGAGAGAAAGAGGGAGGGAAAGATTGATGAGAAAGAGGACAGAGAAG
This sequence comes from Paratrypauchen microcephalus, assembly GCA_036785185.1. Lineage (NCBI taxonomy): Eukaryota > Metazoa > Chordata > Actinopteri > Gobiiformes > Gobiidae > Paratrypauchen > Paratrypauchen microcephalus. The sequence continues at coordinate 501,927 of JAVJIX010000284.1, read as the reverse complement.
GATTTGGAGGTAAAGGGGATAGAGAGACTGATGAGAAAGAGAGGGAAGGTGAGGGAGACGGAGGAAAAGAGGGGAAAGAGAGATGAGGGAGAGATAGAGGAGGGGGGGGTTGGAGGTAGAGGGGAGAGAAAGAGGAGGAGAAAGACTGATGAGAAAGAGGAGAGAGAGAGAAGGGGGAAGGAAAGAGAGAGGAGCGAGAGGAAGAGAAGAAAAGGAGCCGGCGCCCCACACCGGAGGAGCGGCGGCGGCGGCGGCGTCTCTTTTGATTTATGGGCTGACCAATGCGCACTGACGCACACCACTCCGCCGGGTCTCCCTTCGCTCCCTTCCCTCCCGGTGCGGCGGTGGGTCCCGCGGGGAGAGGCGGGGCTTGACCGTGGGCGGGGCCGGGAGCGCGCGCTGACGGCTGATTGATCGGCCCGTGCGTGAGCGACAGGGCGGATTTGTTCGGCGTCCCTTCCACGTGTTCTGGAGCGTAATTGGCGCCTTTATGTTCGCGGATGTGGGATTCGCTTTGGTGTTTTTATACGTTAATGATCGAAGAACATCGAGTCGTGATTAAAAAGGGAAGTCGGCTTTTACGGCTTATTCGCTTAGTCTCAGTGAATAATGTTGTGTACCTGAGGTTGTCAAAAGTGCAGAAAATCAGAATCTAATCACATCTAATGATACGGACACTATCCTCATTTGAGCAGGTATCGATACTAAGAAAAGTCACATTCACAGGACGGAAATGAAGCTTTCCTGAAGCTTTAGAACGATCTGGAACTGTTTCAGAACAAGTATAAGAGCACAGAGACTAGTACGAACATGAACCTGGTTTAGACCTGGTTTAGACCTGCTTTAGAACTGGTTTAGACTTGTTTTAGACCTGCTTTAGACCTGCTTTAGACCTGGTTTAGAACTGGTTTAGAACTGGTTTAGACCTGCTTTAGACCTGCTTTAGAACTGGTTTAGAACTGGTTTAGACCTGCTTTAGACCTGCTTTAGAACTGGTTTAGAACTGGTTTAGACTTGTTTTAGACCTGATTTAGACCTGCTTTAGACCTGCTTTAGACCTGCTTTAGACCTGCTTTAGACCTGGTTTAGACCTGCTTTAGACTTGCTTTAGAACAGGTTTAGACCTGCTTTAGACCTGGTTTAGAACTGTTTAGAACTGGTTTAGACCTGCTTTAGATCTGCTTTAGACCTGGTTTAGAACAGGTTTAGACCTGCTTTAGACCTGGTTTAGACTTATTTTAGACCTGCTTTAGAACTGGTTTAGAACTGGTTTAGAACTGGTTTAGACCTGCTTTAGGCCTGCTTTAGACTTATTTTAGACCTGGTTTAGACCTGGTTTAGACTTGTTTTAGACCTGATTTATATCTGGTTTAGACCTGCTTTAGACCTGCTTTAGACCTGGTTTAGACCTGCTTTAGGCCTGTTTTAGAACAGGTTTAGAACAGGTTTAGACCTGCTTTAGACTTATTTTAGACCTGGTTTAGACCTGGTTTAGACTTGTTTTAGACCTGATTTATATCTGGTTTAGACCTGCTTTAGACCTGGTTTAGACCTGCTTTAGAACTGGTTTAGACCTGCTTTAGACCTGCTTTAGACCTGCTTTAGACCTGCTTTAGACCTTGTTTAGACCTGCTTTAGACCTGGTTTAGACCTGGTTTAGACCTGGTTTAGAACTGGTTTAGAACTGGTTTAGAACTGGTTTAGACCTGCTTTAGACCTGCTTTAGACCTGCTTTAGACCTGGTTTAGAACTGGTTTAGACCTGCTTTAGACTTATTTTAGACCTGCTTTAGACTTGTTTTAGACCTGCTTTAGACCTGGTTTAAAACTGGTTTAGACCTGCTTTAGACCTGCTTTAGACCTGGTTTAAAACTGGTTTAGACCTGCTTTAGACCTGGTTTAGACCTGCTTTAGACCTGGTTTAGACCTGCTTTAGACCTGGTTTAGACCTGCTTTAGACCTGGTTTAGAACTGGTTTAGAACTGGTTTAGAACTGGTTTAGACCTGCTTTAGACCTGCTTTAGACCTGCTTTAGACCTGGTTTAGAACTGGTTTAGACCTGCTTTAGACTTATTTTAGACCTGGTTTAGACCTGCTTTAGACTTGTTTTAGACCTGCTTTAGACCTGGTTTAAAACTGGTTTAGACCTGGTTTAGACCTGCTTTAGACCTGGTTTAGACCTGCTTTAGACCTGGTTTAGACCTGCTTTAGACCTGGACCACTGAGGGATTACACAGATATAAGAACACATGGGAATAGAAAAGAAAGTTCTACCGTTTAATGTGGAAAATCACATTCTATTCTGTTTTTCTGGTGTATTTTTATCAGTATTGTGGGATCAAAATCAGTATTGAGTATCGAGTCTATTCCTTAGTATCGAAATAGACAACACTAACACTGGTCCTGGTTCAGGCCTCGTTTAGACCTGGTTTAGACCTGGTTTAGACCTGGTTTAGACCTGGACCACTGCGAGATTACACAGATATCAATGGAGCAGAAAATACTTCCTTTTAATGTTGAAAATCACATATTGTCTAAATAAAGATTGTTTTTCATGATCATCCTAGTATTGGAATCAGTATTGAGTATCGTCTATTCCTCAGTATCAAAATCAAGTTTGAAATTTTCCTATCGTGACAACACTTGTACCTGACACTTCACCACTTCAGAGGAAACTTTATTTAAGTTATTTAAGTGCGAGAACGGCAGTTAAGGGTTCAGGGTTTCCCGTCGAGGTTCCGTCACTTTGCCCCGGGGCAGATGTGGCACTGACGTATCGCTCGAGTACAGGGAAAGAATAAGACGATGACACGGCAGGAAATTTAGTGTGCGTTTAGCTGGTTTCCGATGGCGTCACGACATTCTGTAGGCCAGTAATGTTTAGTACAGATGGAGGCAGCGGAAGTTCATGTTAAAATACAGTTTTTTGTTGTAAAACCGTGAAGTGCTGGGTCAAGATCGTGCACACGTGAGAAAAATTACCTCAGGAGATTCTTTTCCCTCTGAATTTACCTTTGGCAAGTATAAGAGCACAGAGACTAGTATATGAATATGGACCTGCTTTAGACCTGTTTTAGACCTGGTTTAGACTTGTTTTAGACCTGCTTTAGACCTGCTTTAGACCTGCTTTAGACCTGTTTTAGACCTGCTTTAGACCTGCTTTAGACCTGCTTTAGACCTGTTTTAGACCTGTTTTAGACCTGCTTTAGGCCTGGTTTAGACCTGGTTTAGACCTGTTTTAGACCTGTTTTAGAGCTGGTTTAGACCTGTTTTAGACCTGTTTTAGACCTGTTTTAGACCTGCTTTAGGCCTGCTTTAGACCTGTTTTAGAGCTGGTTTAGACTTGTTTTAGACCTGCTTTAGACCTGCTTTAGAGCTGCTTTAGAGCTGCTTTAGACCTGGTTTAGACCTGTTTTAGACCTGTTTTAGACCTGCTTTAGACCTGGTTTAGACCTGCTTTAGACCTGTTTTAGACCTGGTTTAGACCTGGTTTAGACCTGCTTTAGACCTGGTTTAGACCTGGTTTAGACCTGGTTTAGACCTGCTTTAGACCTGGTTTAGACCTGCTTTAGACCTGGTTTAGACCTGCTTTAGACCTGTTTTAGGCCTGGTTTAGACCTGGTTTAGACCTGCTTTAGACTTGTTTTAGACCTGGTTTAGACCTACTTTAGAGCTGCTTTAGACCTGGTTTAGACCTGTTTTAGACCTGTTTTAGACCCGTTTTAGACCTGTTTTAGACCTGTTTTAGACCCGTTTTAGACCTGTTTTAGACCTGTTTTAGACCTGCTTTAGACCTATTTTAGAGCTGGTTTAGACTTGTTTTAGACCTGGTTTAGACCTGCTTTAGAGCTGCTTTAGACCTGCTTTAGACCTGCTTTAGACCTGTTTTAGACCTGGTTTAGACCTGGTTTAGACCTGCTTTAGACCTGGTTTAGACCTGCTTTAGACCTGCTTTAGACCTGCTTTAGACCTGGTTTAGACCTGGTTTAGACCTGGTTTAGACCTGGTTTAGACCTGGTTTAGACCTGAGATTGTGCATACATGAGAAAAATTATCTCATGAGATTCTTTTTCCTCTGAATTTACCTTTAGCTTGGATTTTAAAAAAAGAGTTAAGACCTGAGTTATGCAATTTGAGAAGCCATATAACAACAACAAAAAAAACAGTAGTACAATGACCGCTAAGGTATGAAATAAATAAAAATGGCGATGCCAAACTTGTGTAATGGATTGCTCTACTTATGTATTACAAATTATGCCAAAATATAGTCTTGTCTCGTTCTCTTGGAGCCGATCTCGAGGTCTGTTTCGTCTCGTGAAAGTCGTGTCCCGTCGCTAGTGATTTGTGAAATTACCTTTTGGATTTGGTTCCTGCCTCCTGAGAATATGAAAAACCACCAACAATAACCATAATATATAGACCGTGTATATAAATGGACATGGTTCACTCACTAGCCGCTGTGTTCCAAACAGGAAGTGAGCATGGACGGGCTTCTGGGTCCATCGACTCTGGCTTCATTTGACTTTACAATGAAAAGTCAGTGGAAGCTGCTGTCAGGCTCCTCGTTTTGGTCTTAAATTGTTCGTATTAACATGATGTTCAATAAAAAAAAACACACAAAAAAACAACTGATTTACAGCGGTCCACCGTCTTTCTGGACGGGGCGGAACTCAGTCTCGTTAAAGAGTTTAAAACCGATGCTGGACCCACATCGACATTCAAGAAACACATTAACACAAAAACTGTTAATTTTAACTTAGAGAATTTTAGACAAGATCCTTTATGACTCTGTATGCGGCACAAATGTTTTTACACTCCATGAATCTGTCTCATATAGAGATCTGCAGAACCACTTGGGCACAACACTCAAACCAGCTGAATCACTTTTTTTAAAAGCTGTGAAAATATTAGACAAGAAATCATTCTCAGTTCACCACTGCACAATTTAGATAAGTACAACTTGATTCATTTTAATCATTTTGTTCATTTTAAATATGGATTTTTATATATAAAATTTGTCTCCTCCTCCATTACAGGATTTTATTAAAGGTCCGCACACACCCCGGGGGAACTGCGAGGTCCACACACACCCCGGGGGAACTGTGAGGTCCGCACAGACCCCGGGGGAACTGCGAGGTCCGCACAGACCCCGGGGGAACTGCGAGGTCCGCACAGACCCCGGGGGAACTGCGAGGTCCGCACAGACCCCGGGGGAACTGCGAGGTCCGCACAGACCCCGGGGGAACTGTGAGGTCCGGGAACTGCGAGGTCCGCACAGACCCCGGGGGAACTGTGAGGTCCCGCACAGACCCCGGGGGAACTGCGAGGTCCGCACAGACCCCGGGGGAACTGCGAGGTCCGCACAGACGCTCTACATTTGGACAAAGTGTCTCTCAGTCAGAGGCTCTAAGTCAGGGGGGGGCAATTATTTTTCCCCAGGGGCCAAATGAGAAGCAGAAAATATTGTGGAGGGCCAAAAGTTTGAAGTCGACTCTGGTTATTCATTTTATTTCTCCGTTGAAATCAGTAAATGTCATTGTTTACAGAAGCTGCTATTATTATTAAGTAATGAGAGAGTGAGGTTTTACAAAAAGTGAATTTATTCAGTAAAATAATTCAAAACAATGTTAAACGTGAAACATTTGGAACTCTTTTTCAGTCACATTAACCCCACAATGTTTTCTGAGTTTAACTTTCTTAACTTTGTGTTAAGACACCACAATGTCTTTGTTTGCTAAATAATAGAATACAAGAAATGTGTAGAAAAAAGTCAAAGTTAACATGTTTTAGTGTTTTTTTCTTGATCAGTGAGAGAAATGTCGCCTCTGTTGAGCTTTAACAAGTGCATCAGAGTCAGGTTTATGTTTGAGGTGGAGATGTGAAGTCCCACAGATGATCATCAGGACAAATGCATCAGTACAAATGTATTATGTATAATTCTGAAAGTAGATTTTATTTTCTTAATTCCAAACAACCTTTCACGGGCCGGTCAGAGTCGGCTCCTTGGGCCTTGAAATGCCCGGGTCTGCTCTAAGTTCTGGAACTTTCTCCCATCATCAATAAGAGAGACTCCAACACTGGACACTTTAAATCACACTTGAAACAGCGGCTAAAGGAAAACCAGACCTGTGACACTTTTCATGTTTAACTGCTGCTGTTGTCACTTGTTTTTGTTGTTTTTGCTGCGGCGTCACCTGTCCAGGGACGACAGGTGGAAAGGAACATTTTTGCAATAATCTGGAGTTCATCTGTTCATCAATATGCACTGTCCCTATGAAATAAAAGAATAAATAAAAAAATCTGGCTGCTGTAACTGCTAGCCTCTGTGAGCTTCGTTTGCCTTTAGCTGAGCGCTCTGGTGACGTCAGAGTCTCAAGAACAGACTCATATTCTCACGTAGTCTGTTTTATCTGGACTGCAGGTGCACGAACACTCTGCTCAGCGCAAACCCAGAGCCCTCCCGCTGACCGAAAACCAACATAAAAAATGAATCCAGCTTTTCTCATATTGATCCAGCACAATTTTCAATCTTCTTTTATTTGGTCTAATTAAAAGGACAAAAAAAGTCTGTCAGCACTGATTTACTTAAACTGACAGACTTTTTATCGTGTAGTCGTTTAAAACCCCCCAGAGTCTGTGTGCGGACCTCCATTAGACAGAGCAGAGCCTGTCAGTGGCCAAACTACAAGATCCTGACCAAAGTTTGAATAAGTGCTCAGATCTATCTATCTTATCTAATTGATCTAATGAATCTATCTCTATCTAAACGCGCACATATAAAGAACGGTTCTGCAGAGAAATCCTGGTTTTGTCCTCCGATGCTCTTTCATTTGACCTGGTTCAGTGGTTGGTTTAGACCTGGTTTAGTCCTGGTTTGGTCCTGGTTTAGTCCTCGTTTAGACCTGGTTTAGTCCAGGTTTAGTCCTGGTTTAATCCAGGTTTAGTCTTGGTTTAGTCCTGCTTTAGTCCTGGTTTAGTCTTGGTTTAGTCCTGGTTCAGTCCTCATTTAGTCCTGCTTTAATCCTCATTTACTCCTTGTTTAGTCCTGGGTTAGTCTTGGTTTAATGCTGGTTTATTCCTGGTTTAGTCCTTGTTTAGTCCTGATTTAGTCCTGCTTTAGTCCTTGTTTAGTCCTGGTTTAATCCAGGTTTAGTCTTGGTTTAGTCCTCATTTAGTCCTGCTTTAGTCCTGGTTTAGTCTTGGTTTAGTCCTGCTTTAGTCCTGGTTTAGTCCTGATTTATTCTTGGTTTAGTCCTGCTTTAGTCCTGATTTAGTCCTGCTTTAGTCCTTGTTTAGTCCTGGTTTAGTACTTGTTTAGTCCTGCTTTAGTCCTGGTTTAGTCCTGGTTTAGTACTTGTTTAGTCCTGCTTTAGTCCTGGTTTAGTCTTGGTTTAGTCCTCGTTTAGTCTTGGTTCAGTCCTGGTTTAGTCCTCGTTTAGTCCTTGTTTACTCCTGGTTTAATCCTGGTTTAGTCTTGGATTAGTCCTGGTTTAGTCCTGCTTTAGTCCTGGTTTAGTACTTGTTTAGTCCTGCTTTAATCCAGCTTTAGTCCTGCTTTAGTCCTGGTTTAGTCCTTGTTTAGTCCCGGTTTAGTCCTGGTTTAGTCCTGGTTTAGTCCTTGTTTAGTCCTGCTTTAGTCCTGGTTTAGTCCTGGTTTAGTCCTGGTTTAGTCCTTGTTTAGTCCTGGTTTAGTCCTGCTTTAGTCCTGCTTTAGTCATGCTTTAGTCCTGGTTTAGTCCTGGTTTTAGTCCTGGTTTAGTACTTGTTTAGTCCTGGTTTAGTCCTGGTTTAGTCCTGGTTTAGTCTTGGTTTAGTCCTGGTTTAGTCCTGGTTTAGTCCTGCTTTAGTCCTGGTTTAGTACTTGTTTAGTCCTGCTTTAGTCCTGGTTTAGTCCTGCTTTAGTCCTGGTTTAGTACTTGTTTAGTCCTGCTTTAGTCCTGGTTTAGTCTTGGTTTAGTCCTGCTTTAGTCCTGGTTTAGTCTTGGTTTAGTCCTGGTTTAGTCTTGGTTTAGTCCTGGTTTAGTCCTTGTTTAGTCCTGCTTTAGTCCTGGTTTAGTCCTGCTTTAGTCCTGGTTTAGTACTTGTTTAGTCCTGCTTTAGTCCTGGTTTAGTCCTGCTTTAGTCCTGGTTTAGTCTTGGTTTAGTCCTGGTTTAGTCTTGGTTTAGTCCTGGTTTAGTCCTGCTTTAGTCCTGGTTTTTTGTACTTTTTTGTACTTGTAGTCTAAGAATAATTCTGTCCATGTAATTGCGATTTGTAGAAGTGACTTGAGTCCAAACTGTCCCAAACCACGGCGGTGTCGGACCCTTCCAAACAAACCACGGCGGTGTCGGACCCTTCCAAACACACCGCGGCGGTGTCGGACCCTTCCAAACACACCGTGGCGGTCTCGGACACACCCAACAGCATCGCGTGCTCTGATTGGCCGGAGATAAATACAGATAATGTTTTTGACGGTTTTGTATAAAAGTCAGATCTAAAATGCTTCAAAAATGTATCCAGTAGCGGCGCGAGGTCTGCCGTAGCTAAAACAGAAAGTGCAATAGCACCATCCACCTATGTGCCATGAATCCTACACACTGGGGCTTTAAAACTCACAAGTGTGTTTTGGAGTTTGGAGATGTAGACAGACAAATAAAGGATTACCGTACTTACGTAAAAATGAAGATTTGTACATATATAAGCCACAGGTGTCCACAGTGTAACTTGAGATATTTACACAGAAAGATGGTACACAAAAGGATTTTTAAATTTTATTTTAATTAACCTAAATACCGGTATGTGCTTTTTTCGAACAGCGCCTACGGCAGTAACACGGCGGAAACACGGCAGTAAAACAACTGTAAAATGGCCTGTCGCCTCTGGAAGACTTAAAATAAAGTTTCAGCGCAGACAGCGGCGCTTTCTTATGGAGTATGAAAGCTTTCAGAAATATTCATGTGCATAGGATAGAAATCCTATCAATACAGACTGAACCAGGACTACACCAGAACTGAACCAGGACTACACCAGAACTGAACCAGGACTAAACTAGTACTGAACCAGGACTACACCAGAACTGATCCAAGACTGAACCAGGACTAAACTAGTACTGAACTGAGACTAAACCAGGTCTCAACCAGGTCTCAACCAGGACTAAACTAGGACTGAACCAGGACTACACCAGAACTGAACCAGGACTAAACTAGTACTGAACCAGGACTACACCAGAACTGAACCAGGACTAAACTAGTACTGAACCAGGACTACACCAGAACTGAACCAGGACTAAACTAGTACTGAACTGGGACTAAACCTGGTCTCAACCAGGTCTCAACCAGGACTAAACTAGGACTGAACCAGGACTACACCAGAACTGAACCAAGACTGAACCGGGACTAAACCAGGACTATACTAGGACTGAACCGGGACTAAACCAGGTCTCAACCAGGTCTCAACCAGGTCTCAACCAGGACTGAACCAGGTCTCAACCAGGACTGAACCAGGACTGAACCAGGACTACACCAGAACTGAACCAGGACTGAACCGGGACTAAACCAGGTCTCAACCAGGTCTCAACCAGGTCTCAACCAGGACTGAACCAGGACTGAACCAGGACTACACCAGAACTGAACCAGGACTGAACCGGGACTAAACCAGGACTAAACTAGGACTACACCAGAACTGAACCAGGACTACACCAGGTCTAAACCAGAACTGAGAGTCTCTCTCTGCTGGAGCCGCCGGTGGGGCCGCCCTCGTATTGGTGCGCGGCTGTGGTTTGGCCAGTGTACGCACGTAAACGCTGATACGTACAGTGCCGTGAAAAAGTATTTGCCCCCTTCCTGATTTCTGTGTTTTTTGCATATTTATCACTCAAAACATTGTCAGATCATCAAACCAATTTTAATATCACACAGAAACAACCCAAGGAAAGACAAAATTCAGTTTTTGAATGATGATTCCATTTATTAGTGCACAAAAAAAATCTAAACCTATCTGGCCCTATGTGAAAAAGTAATTGCCCCCCCTTGTTAAATCACAAACTAACTGTGACTAACCACAGTTTTGAGAAAACTTAGTTCAGTTCTACATGCCACACCCACACCTGATTGTCACCACCTGTGTTGAATCAAGAAATCACTTAAATAGTTCCTGTCAAACAAAGTGAAGTTGGCTACAACATCTCAAGAACAAACACATCATGCCACGATCCAAAGAAATTCAAGAACAAATGAGAAAAAAAGTGATAGAAGTCTATAATTCAGGAAAAGGTTACAAAGCCATTCCCAAAGCTCTGGGGCTCCAGCGAACCACTGTCAGAGCCATTATTCAAAAATGGAGGAAACTGGGAACAGTTGCAACCCTTCCCAGGAGTGGTCGACCAACTAAGATTACTCCAAGAGTGCGACGACGGCTCATTCAGGAAGTCACAAAAGAACCTAGACGCACATCGAAAGAACTACAGGCCTCGTTGGCCTCAGTTAAGGTCAGTGTTCATGACTCCACCATTAGAAAAACACTGGCCAAAAATGGCATCCATGGAAGAGTTCCCAGGAGAAAACCACTGCTTTCACAAAAGAACACAAAGGCTCGTCTCACCTTTGCCAAAAAGCACCTTGATGACCCTCAAGACTTTTGGAGAAACATTTTGTGGACCGATGAGTCTAAAATTGAACTTTTTGGAAGGTCTGCAGCCCGTTTCATCTGGCGTAAAAATGGCACAGCATTTGATAAAAAGAACATGGTGCCCACAGTAAAGCATGGTGGTGGCAGTGTGATGGTCTGGGCCTGCTTTGCTGCCTCAGGACCAGGACAACTTGCTGTGATTGACGGAAAAATGAATTCTGCTGTTTACCAGAAGATCCTGAAGGAGAATGTCCGGCCATCAGTTCGTGCCCTCAAACTCAAGCGCTCTTGGATCATGCAACAGGACAATGATCCAAAACACACCAGCAAGTCCACCTCTGAATGGCTCAAAGAAAACAAAATTAAGGTTTTGGAGTGGCCAAGTCAAAGTCCGGATTTAAATCCGATTGAGATGCTGTGGTGTGACCTTAAACGGGCAGTTCATACAAGAAAACCCTCCAATATGGCAGAATTGAAACAATTCTGCATAGAAGAGTGGGCCAAAATCCCTCCCCAGCGGTGTGAAAGACTCATCACCAATTATCGCAAACGTTTGGTTACAGTTATTGCTGTCAAAGGAGGCTCAACTGGCTATTAGATTAAGGGGGCAATTACTTTTTCACATAGGGCCAGATAGGTTTAGATTTTTTTTGTGCACTAATAAATGGAATCATCATTCAAAAACTGAATTTTGTCTTTCCTTGGGTTGTTTCTGTGTGATATTAAAATTGGTTTGATGATCTGACAATGTTTTGAGTGATAAATATGCAAAAAACACAGAAATCAGGAAGGGGGCAAATACTTTTTCACGGCACTGTACAGTGGAGCTCGGGTTATGCGCTACATTCGCTCTCTTGATAAAGAATGAATCCATACATAAGCTGCACCTGACTATAAGCCGCAGAGTCCGAAGTGTGAGAAAAAAGTAGCGACTTATAGTCCGAAAAGTACATGAAGAATCCCTCAGTCGTCCAGGTAGAATCCACGGTAAAAGGAGAAATTCAATTTGCCAACTGGACAAAGTTTATTTGGTCGAAAACGTTTCGCAGCTCATCCGAGTTGCTTCATCCGTTCTGGTTAGAGTGCTGATGGACATCTTTGTTTTCAGCTTTCTGTCTTTTGTTTTTTAGTTTCTCTCTGGCGTCTAGTTTAGCAGACCCATTCAAAACCCTAATGGTGTTTTCACACCTCTGGACCTTCTTTGAACAGAAATGGAGGACAATTTATTTATTTATCCCCCATCTATAATTTCATTCTCAAACCTAAATCAAAACAAACAAAGGAAACAATAGGGCAGCTGGTCAGGTCCAGAGGTGTGAATGGGTGTGCTAAACTAGACGCCAGAGAGAAACTAAAAACAAAAGACAGAAAGCTGAAAACAAAGAGGTGGGATAGTTTCAGAATAATTTCAGTATAGTTAGCTCCTCCCTGCAGTGTCCTTCAGCACTCTAACCAGAACTGACGAAGCAACTCGGATGAGCTGCAAAACGTTTTCAACCAAATAAACTTTGTCCAGTTGACAAATTGAATTTCTCCTTTTACCTCCGAAAAGTACGGTACTCAAACGTGTGACTGAAACAAAACACAACTCCAGGTCTGTTTTTGATGAGGAAACGGCACATTTTGGAAGTAGCGAACAGAAAATCCACGTGACCGCTGGACCTGTACTGGACCAGAGAGCACACAGACGGTCAAAGCCAAAATCAGGCTGGTTATTTGCCCAAAACCCTTCAGAGAAACCGCCAAACTAACGTCACCACACCGCACAACACTTTGAAGAGCCCATATTACGCTGTTTTGTCGTATGTTCTAATGTTTCCTCATCACAAACAGACCTGGACTTGTGTTTTGTTTCATTCACATGTTCACGAACACAAACTGTGCAGAATTCTTCTCTCAGTCTCTGCTCCAGTTTGTCATGACACGTGTTAATGCTTCTTCACTCAAATCATTTGGATAATTTCAGCCCTGGAATTGCAAATCTCTCCTGAACAAAAGGTAAAAGGAGCTGTTATCTTCAAAAACTCGCAAGGTGGAACAGAGCGTTTTGAAGTTTGGAGATGTACACAGAGGAATAATAAAGGATTATTCAAAACGTGTGACTGAAACAAAACACAACTCCGGGCCTGTTTTTGAGGAGGAAACATTATAACGTGACTAAAAGCTCACCAGAGTCCATTTTGCGTAATGTAGGACCTTTAAGTCTAAAATTTAAAGAATGACTTGCCCAGAGACACATGCGCTCTGTCTAATCTTTATTATTAGAGGAACTCGGGGAAGGTTTATGCCCGTCCAGCGTTGTGTGGTGTGTAGTGAGCCTTCAGCGGTGATTCTTTTTCATCTTTTTCATCTTCGGTGCAGTGCTTTGGCAAAGACCGAGGCAGCAGCGTTAGCTTTATGTGATGAAAAATAATGACTGTTGCCATAGCGATGAACTATTTAAAGGGCTTATATTATGCAAAATGGACTCTTGTGAGCTTTAAGATATTTTATAATGTTACGTCTTCAACACCCGGAGTTGTGTTTTGTTTCATTCACACGTTTACAGAGTTTAAAGAGCAACCCTTTGTTATTATTATTAGTCTGTCCACATCTCCAACGCTCAAAACGCAGTTCCAACTTAGGAGTTATCAGTCGAGATCGCCAATTCCAGGTCTTAAATCATCCAAATGATTCTAGGGAAGGTACTTCACTAGAATCACATCACTAGATGGGACAGTGTTTTCAGTTTAAGAGAAAAACTGCAGGGTTTGTGTGGTAAATGTGTGTGAATGAAACAAAACACAACTGGAGGCATGAAAAAGTCTCCAAATATTTCATATAACAGGACGTTGGAAGCCATAAAGCAGGATTACAGTTTAAATAATCTAACTTTTGCACATGACACGAATGTTTGCATTAAATAACGGCTAAAGGAAAAGTAACGTTTTTTACAATTTGAGCCTTATTTCAGTAATAAAAGTGGCCTGTAATCCCAGATTTATCCTTAGTTTACAGCTTTGCGTTCCATGTTTGGGTCCCGGGAGCTGAGAGCACAGTCCGCACATGCGCACTGGCCTCCTCATCTACTCCAAACTATGGCTAAATCTCGGATTAGAGGCCACTTTTGACCACACGAAATCGTAGACTAAGACATCGAGCTTCTATGATTTGAAAAGTGCTCAAGTTTGTGTTATTTGGAGCCCGCACGGGGCATATTACATGCTCGGGGAATGCCCCGAACTATTGCTATAAGTCGCGCTAGGCTAACGGCGTTAGCCTAATGCTAATCTAAAACATCTCCGGAAATGCTCCATATGACACCAAAGTGCTATGGGTGAGTAAAACAACTTGTTTTATTACCGAAATAAGGCTCAAATTGTAAAAAACGTTACTTTTCCTTTAAATAAGTCAAAGTGCATCTCTAGCAAAGTCGAATGTTTACACTTCCTGTTTGCACGATATCAACCATGTTCACACACCGTTTTTACTACTGACAGTTGCACATAAAACTAATATTGCACATTATCTGTAAATATGTACATAGCACCTAGCCTATATTTTCACAGTGTATATTCAGTAAAGATTGTTTCTATTTGATTATACTTTTTTACATGCTTCTCTTTATCTTATTTATTTTAAATTGTTTGCTCTTGGCATCCAGAGTGGGCAGCAAAGTAAGAATTTCATTGTACAGGGAAACATGTTTCTTTACTGTGCGTATGACAATAAAAGCTTTGAGTCTTGAAAGTCAAACTGAACAAACTGTGCAGAACACAGGGCGCCCTCTGCAGGAATAGTGGAGTCGCCACCATAGATTGTTTAAAGTGGACTAAGGCTGCATCCCATTCCTCTGTCTTACCCCTTCCCCTTTATCTACGTCTTTGTCTTGCCCCTCGATACCGAGCTGAGAGGGCTCGGGGTACGAATGTTCCCCTAAGAAATGGGACGTCACTCGATTACTGTTTGCGTCATCGTCCCTCGCCTCTACCTGAGCTGCTACGTCTACAGAGGCGACGACGACTGACGCAAACAAACGTAAACAAATGTTGAGGATTATCGGGGACCTCAGCTCCACAAAAAAACTAACTGGTTATACATGAAAATTCGATGAAAACGATAACGTCGGCTAAACGGACACCGCAACAACAGTTCAGTAAAAGTAACGTAGAACATAAGCGTCATAATTGTAAACCTGCTAAACTGTTAATCGATAATTACAACTGCTGAAAATACATTTAGGAGACTCCTCGGCTGGTCCATGTGACGCTGCCATCCTGATCCCAAAACCTGCCTGAGCTTGTAGTCGTACCCCTTCGTTCCAAGTCTGGTCGAGAGTTTACTTCGTTTCAAGGGGTACAGTGCCGTGAAAAAGTATTTGCCCCCTTCCTGATTTCTGTGTTTTTTGCATATTTATCACTCAAAACATTGTCAGATCATCAAACCAATTTTAATATCACACAGAAACAACCCAAGGAAAGACAAAATTCAGTTTTTGAATGATGATTCCATTTATTAGTGCACAAAAAAAATCTAAACCTATCTGGCCCTATGTGAAAAAGTAATTGCCCCCCCTTGTTAAATCACAAACTAACTGTGACTAACCACAGTTTTGAGAAAACTTAGTTCAGTTCTACATGCCACACCCACACCTGATTGTCACCACCTGTGTTGAATCAAGAAATCACTTAAATAGTTCCTGTCAAACAAAGTGAAGTTGGCTACAACATCTCAAGAACAAACACATCATGCCACGATCCAAAGAAATTCAAGAACAAATGAGAAAAAAAGTGATAGAAGTCTATAATTCAGGAAAAGGTTACAAAGCCATTCCCAAAGCTCTGGGGCTCCAGCGAACCACTGTCAGAGCCATTATTCAAAAATGGAGGAAACTGGGAACAGTTGCAACCCTTCCCAGGAGTGGTCGACCAACTAAGATTACTCCAAGAGTGCGACGACGGCTCATTCAGGAAGTCACAAAAGAACCTAGACGCACATCGAAAGAACTACAGGCCTCGTTGGCCTCAGTTAAGGTCAGTGTTCATGACTCCACCATTAGAAAAACACTGGCCAAAAATGGCATCCATGGAAGAGTTCCCAGGAGAAAACCACTGCTTTCACAAAAGAACACAAAGGCTCGTCTCACCTTTGCCAAAAAGCACCTTGATGACCCTCAAGACTTTTGGAGAAACATTTTGTGGACCGATGAGTCTAAAATTGAACTTTTTGGAAGGTCTGCAGCCCGTTTCATCTGGCGTAAAAATGGCACAGCATTTGATAAAAAGAACATGGTGCCCACAGTAAAGCATGGTGGTGGCAGTGTGATGGTCTGGGCCTGCTTTGCTGCCTCAGGACCAGGACAACTTGCTGTGATTGACGGAAAAATGAATTCTGCTGTTTACCAGAAGATCCTGAAGGAGAATGTCCGGCCATCAGTTCGTGCCCTCAAACTCAAGCGCTCTTGGATCATGCAACAGGACAATGATCCAAAACACACCAGCAAGTCCACCTCTGAATGGCTCAAAGAAAACAAAATTAAGGTTTTGGAGTGGCCAAGTCAAAGTCCGGATTTAAATCCGATTGAGATGCTGTGGTGTGACCTTAAACGGGCAGTTCATACAAGAAAACCCTCCAATATGGCAGAATTGAAACAATTCTGCATAGAAGAGTGGGCCAAAATCCCTCCCCAGCGGTGTGAAAGACTCATCACCAATTATCGCAAACGTTTGGTTACAGTTATTGCTGTCAAAGGAGGCTCAACTGGCTATTAGATTAAGGGGGCAATTACTTTTTCACATAGGGCCAGATAGGTTTAGATTTTTTTTGTGCACTAATAAATGGAATCATCATTCAAAAACTGAATTTTGTCTTTCCTTGGGTTGTTTCTGTGTGATATTAAAATTGGTTTGATGATCTGACAATGTTTTGAGTGATAAATATGCAAAAAACACAGAAATCAGGAAGGGGGCAAATACTTTTTCACGGCACTGTATGTAGCCCGAGGTCGTGGCCCGAGCCCTTGATCAAAATTAGAATCGGGACACCCCTTGTCCTCACATGAACGCGCAAAACCAAGGGGTAAGACAGAAGGATGCAGCCTAAAAGTGAGTGTGACGTCGCCCAACGCGTTCAGCTCCAGTCAAATGAAGCTCATCGAAGCTGGAAGCTATGTGGGCGAGCTCCATATTTGGAATTCTCACCGCGATTATCACAGCAACCAAAGAGCCGATCCGGAGTGAGGCTGTTGAAGGTAACCACTGCGCCTCTGGTTTAGTAATGCTGAGAATCAGTCCTATTGCGGTGGGGAAAGAAGGCACCTGATTTATCTGTTACTAAAGTTCATATCCTGATTTACGAACAAAATCGTGACATGAAAACGCCAGGATCATGTAGAGCGGGTTAATACGAACATTTTAAAGACCAAAATGACGAGGCTCACAGCAGCAGCTACAGCAGCGTTTTTCAACCTTCAGGTCGCCTAGAACTCAAACGGGGTCGCCTGAAATGTACGGAGCAATAACTAGTGACGGGCAAATGAGACGGAGCCTCGTTCTTTCTGAAACTGTCTCGCAGCAGCCGCTCACGTGACCAAAGCGTCGAAGTGTCGGTCCCTCCCCCCGCTGCTTCGCTCTGCATGTCAATCGCTTCAGCGTATCGAAGCGTTTCATTGGCTCAGCGAATGTTCCGCTCTGCGATTGGTTGGTTGTAGTGCTTCAGAGTGTTCAAAGCGCTTCCTCGGTTTGACAAGCGCTAAACTGCTACAGTATAAAAGATGCACCAATATTTCTTAAAAATGTTGTGTAGTGAGGAGTATTGTGTGACGTTAGTGGGGACTTTGGTGACTTCTGGCGACTTTTGGCATTTGTATCATTTTCGATGGCATCTACAAGTGGAAAAAATCGATCCGTTTCCATCCATCCATTTGGGAACTTGGGTTTGCAATGGAACCATTTGACACAATATTGCGACTGAGGCTGAGACTGAAACATGATTTTAAAAAAGTATATGGGGTCGCTATAAATTTGTGATGTCAAAATGGGGTCACAGGCCAAAAAAGGTTGGGAACCATTGAGTTACAGTGAGAGGGGTGACGATCTTTCAATACAAAGTGAATTGCAGCCAGATTTGATGGAGCCGGAAGCGCGCCCATGCTCACTTCCTATTTGGAACCCAGCGACTAGTGGGTTAGTTATGCCCATTTATATAAACAGTCGGTAGTTGTGATACAGAACCGACAGGCAGATCGTAATCAGGCAACAACACCCAGTTATGCGGTCGAGCAAAAGTTGATTTGTTTTGTGGTTTTTCCTGATGTGAATTTTTAAAAATATACATATTTTTTTTGGTGGAAACGGAGTTAGTCAAGCAAAGAGAGCAGTGGGCGGTTTGTGGCTGGATCAGATTTTGGACCAATTTAGAAGAGAGCCTTTTGAATGTAATTTACAGTGTCGTTCCCTGGATTCTAGTCAAACACTCTACAATGAGTTTACAATGAGTACAGCTGCAGCCAAGATCTTAAAAGGTGCACTCGTGCTTTTCTCCACGAATATGTTAATGCTTTACCTGGAATATTCCACAGTACGGCATTAGACATAGCGATCTCATATATATTCTCCTGGGACCCAAAGAAAAAAAGTTAATTATTATTATTAAAATTTTCTATTTGGAGGTAAATGAACAGCTTAGCATTTACATTATGGTAATTTTATTTTTATTCATAATGTCGTAACATAACCTCTGTAATGGACTGTAATAGTGTTAAATCCAGGTCAAGTTAACAACCGAACAAAAACATTTTTTCGGTCGGTTCTACAGTCGCCTCAAAAAGTTTTTAGACTCCCTTTTTAATTCATTAGTTAATTAATTTTTAATTCCCCCATGGCAGAAGATACATCAAGGCCCGTTGTGATGTGAGCCGTCCTCCTGTGGACCCACCACCCGCGGGAGGGGTGGTGGATTGTGTTCTGGGCAGCAGAACACTGCTTGGACTGCTGCCCCCGCGACCCAGAAAATGGAAAAGCGGAAGAAAATGAATGAATGAATAATTAATTTGTATTTATTTTTTATGTCTTATTTATTTATTTACTTATGTATTGTATATATGTAATAATATTTATTTATTTATTTATTATTTATTATGTTTTCTTTTTATTTTTTATGTATTATTTATTTATTTACTTATTTATGTATTTGATTTATATATGTTTTTATTTTTTTATTTTTATGTATTATTTATTATTTATTATTTTATTTTATTTATTTTTTTGCAGGCACAAACAAGTCTACCTCAAAACTTAAATGATGTCCACTATAAAGGACACAAATGAATGAATGATTTTTTTTGTTTTTGTTTTTATTGCTGGAAAATCCCTTTAAAAAACCTGAATTGTTACTATGACTCTCTCATTGTCTCCATGGAGATAGAAAAGTGGAATGTCATACCGCGGAACATTTTTAGTCAAGCAATAACATCTCCATGGAGACAAGGAATACAAATACATTGGTTATCTGTGATCACGTCTGAACAGCATTTCTCTGTCGGGATCAGTCCGCCGTGATGCGCGACTTTGAAATGGCGTCATACAGCTTCCCTCCAGCAGGGGAGCCGTGACTCAGTCTTATCAGTGACGTTTGAAGAGTTCCTGCAGAGTGGCTTCTATTAATCACGCCAGCTTGAGCAGGACGAAGCCTCGTGAAGGAGCTGGAAAAGAGTTTGTGAAAGGAACTCAAGATCCACAAATGTTCAGCTCACTGTGGGGTTCATGTACAAAGCCCGTTAATCACGTTTGTAGTTGAACAATGGCACTGCTTTCAGAGCGTTTAACCATATTATCGTTGCTTCCCTTGGCGTTTATTCTCTAGACGTTGTATTAAGAGTGATTCATCTTTATTTCGGTACAAATGAAAAGACGTCTGCTGTTTGCGACTGTGATGTGCAGCCGTCAACAGGAGGGGCCCGCGGCATACGGCGCTTTGTTGTCAGCTCCCGTTGGACATCGTTGTTTTCTAAAGCAGAAATTAGCAGATTTGTTTCTTTTATTATTGCGATTTAAAATGTCCACAGTGTCATAGATTTGAACTTTTTAGCCGACACAAGCACTATAAGTCTGGGCTGGACTGGGACAAAAAAACGGCATTTTTGGCTCAGACCGGCCCCTCATAATTAGCGGAGCACAACGGACTAAGGGTTAATGCTCAATTCTGATTTTTTTGCGCAGTTGTTCACATTTCCAGTTAAATGCGGCTTGTGTGTGATCTCCAGTGTGAACGTTACATGTCCCAAAAGTGTCCCGCATGCGCCTCGGAGGACATGACGAGGTCACGTGCAGCGAGTGCGCTCAATGTTTACGGAAGTCGCCTAAAGTTGCTGTCGTACCGGAGCCAGAACATGTACAGATTATTTGTTTTAAGGCGGAGATGGAGACGGAGAAGGTTTTTGGCCACGGCGTTTTGTGGGGCAGCGGCAGCGACGTCCGTAGAAATGAACGTGTTAGTGCGGAGTCGCAGACAAGAGTGGTGGGATCGCTACGTGCTTCACCACTTCACTGACACGGAGTTCATATACTGTTTTTGCATGACGAGAAGAACGTTTGTGTACATTTGTGAGCGCCGACTTGTACCACTGTCATGGGAGGAAACATGGGCAGATCGGATGAACGCGACCTGGACGTTCAGACTGAAGTCACATGTCCAAAGATCGGATATGTATCGGCTTTAGGAGCACATATCCAAGTGGCCTGGGTCACATTTGAAAAATCAGATCTGTGTCGTTCACACTGTCATTAGATCAGATACAGGTCACATAGAGGCAGAAAAATCGGATTCTCAGATTCCCCCTTCTGTCTCTCTCTCTCTCATCTATCGCTCCTCTTTTCCCACTCTCTCTCTTTCCCTCTCTTTCTGTTTTCTCTCCCTCCCTCTCTTGCCCCTTCTCTCTCTCTCCCCTCCCCCTCTCTCCTCTTCTCTCTCTCTTTCGCTCTCCTGCTTTCTCTCCCTCTTTTCTCTTTGCCACTCTCTTCTCTCTCTTCTATTTCCTCGCTCACTCCTGCCCTTACTCTTTCTCTCCCTCTCTCTCCCCTCTCTCTTTCCCCTCTACTCTTTCTCTCCCTCTCTCTCCCTCTCTCTCCCTCTCTCTTCCCCTCTACTCTTTCTCTCCCTCTCTCTCCCTCTCTCCTCTCTCTTTCCCCTCTACTCTTTCTCTCCCTCTCTCTCCTCTCTCTCCTCTCTCTTTCCCCTCTACTCCTCTCTGTCTCTCTCTCCCTCTCTCTCTCCCTCTCTCTTTCCCCTCTCCTCTTCTCTGTCTCTCTCTCCTTCTCTCTCCTCTTCTCCTTTTCTTGCTCTCTTTCTGTCCCTCTTTTGCTTTCTCCCTCTCTCTCTTTTCCCTGTTTCTCTCTTTCTTTTGTTTTCCCTCTCTCACTCCCTCCCTTACTCTCTCTTTCCCTCTTTTTCTCTCCCTCTCTCTTGCCTTCTCTCTCTTTTCTCTTTCTCTCTCTCTTCTACTCCCTGTCTCTCCCAATCTCTCTCTCTCTCTTTCTCTCTCTGCCTTCTCTGTCTCTCTCCTCTCACGTCCCTCCCCTCCTCTATGCCTCTCTCACCCATCCCTTCTTCTCTTTTCCCCTTCTCTCTTCCCCTCTCTTACTGTTTTCCCTCTCCCCCCTCTCTCTCTCTCCTCTCTCTCACTTTCGCTCTCCTGCTTTCTCTCCCTCTTTTCTCTCTGCCGCTCTCTTCTCTCTCTTCTATTTCCTCGCTCACTCTTGCCCTTACTCTTTCTCTCCTTCTCTCTCCCTCTCTCTCTCCTCTCTCTTTCCCCTCTACCCTTCTCTGTCTCTCTCTCCTTCTCTCTCCTCTTCTTTTCTCGCTCTTTCTTTCCCTCTTTTGCTTTCTCCCTCTCTCTCTTTTCCCTGTTTCTCTCTTTCTTTTGTTTTCCCTCTTTCACTCCCTCCCTTACTCTCTCTTTCCCTCTCTCCCTCTCTCTTGCCTCTCTTGCCTCTCTCTTTTCTCTTTCTCTCTCTCTTCTACTTCCTGTCTCTCCCAATCTCTCTCTCTCTTCCCCTTCTCTGTCTCTCTCCTCTCTCGTCCCTCTCCTCCTCTGTCTCTCTCGCTCATCTATCTCTACTTCTCTTTTCTCCCTCTCTCTTTCCCTCTTTCTGTTTTCTCCCCCCTCCTCTCTCTCCTCCCTCTCTCTCTTTTGCTCATTTGCTTTCTCTTCCTCTTTTCTCCCTGCCGCGCTCTTTCTTTTCTATTTCCTCGCTCACTCCCGCCCTTACTCTCTCTTCTTTCTCTCTCTCTCCTTCTCTCTCCTCTTCTCGCTGTTTCTCCCCTCTTTCTTTTGTTTTCCCTCTATCACTCCTTCCCTTCCTCTCCTCTCTTCCACTCTCTCTTCTTCCTCTCTCTCTCTCCCCTGGTGTGTATTATAGCTGCTGCCATTTTGAGTTGTCACTTCATCACTTCATCACTTGTCTGTCTGTTCCTTCACATCAGATAAACATGTGCTAAGTGCTCTCTCTCTCTCTTTCTCTCTCTCTCTCTCTTCTTCTCTTCCTTCCTTGAACAGAAATGCTATGCTAACAAGACCCACACTCCCACTGCAGATCTAACAGGCCCACCTCACTAACACCAACTAAACAAGGAGGTGTGGGAGTGTCAGAGTCATTTCAGTGTAGTGAGCGCCCCCTTCAGGCAGATATAGGCAGTGTCCTCCAGCGTCTGACCAGAACTGAAGAAGAAGAAGAAACGGATTCAACCAAATAAACTTTTGTCTAGTTGACAAATAGTATTTCTCCTGTGAGGTGTAAGTGAAGCCCGTCACACACTACAGACCAAAAGACCAGAGTCAAGCCGGGAATCATAAGAGTTTAAAGTCTTGACGGTTCTTCAAGCACAAAGACGACAGTTAAAGGACCACACACACCACAAGCTAAAAGTCATAAAAGCCGCGCGCTCACATCAGTCGTTTCCTGTCTCCAATAAAACCGCACACTCTGAGACTCTAAAAGGTTCAAAACGATCAGAGTGTTGCACTTAGGCACTATCTGCAAGTCAAAAGTCTGTCATTATTTCTTAAAACGAACCTCAGAAAACGTTTTTGTACAGACAGAAATCACAGACTTACAGGAAGACATTCGAAACATGACTCACGTGACGATCCACTCTCACCTTTTCCCCACTTTTATTTTCAAACGGGATTATCAGCAATGTCGCCATGGAGAAAAACGAGGCTTTTGAACATAAGGACGTGAGTGAATGGAAAAGTAACGTTTTTTACAATTTGAGCCTTATTTCGGTAATAAAACAAGTTGTTTTACTCACCCATAGCACTTTGGTGTCATATGGAGCATTTCCAGAGATGTTTTAGATTAGCGTTAGGCTAACGCCGTTATCCTAGCGCGACTTATAGCCATAGTTCGGGGCATATAATATATTCCCCGAGCATGTAATATGCCCCGTGCGGGCTCCAAATAACACAAACTTTAGCACTTTTCAAATCATAGAAGCTCGATGTCTTACTCTACGATTTTGTTTGAATCAAAAGTGGCCTGTAATCCCAGATTTATCCATAGTTTACAGCTTTGCGTTCCATGTTTGGGTCCCGGGAGCTGAGAGCACAGTCCGCACATGCGCACTGGCCTCCTCATCTACTCGAAACTATGGCTAAATCTCGGATTACAGGCCACTTTTGACCAAACAAAATCGTAGACTAAAGACATCGGGCTTCTATGATTTGAAAAGTGCTAAAGTTTGTGTTATTTGGAGCCCGCACGGGGCATATTACATGCTCGGGGAATGCCCCGAGCTATGGCTATAAGTCGCTCTAGGCTAACGGCGTTAGCCTAGTGCTAATCTAAAACATCTCTGGAAGTGCTCCATATGACACCAAAGTGCTATGGGTGAGTAAAACAACTTGTTTTATTACCGAAATAAGGCTCAAATTGTAAAAAACGTTACTTTTCCTTTAACTCCGCGATTGTCCTTTTCGCCGTTTCTCGTCTTTGCATCTCGTCCCACTCTGTGTCTGTCGCTCCGTCTGCCCCCGACGGCCCGGTTTATTGGCCGTTGCCGTGGTGATGTTTTGTGGTTACGATACGGCAGAGCTGCTCGCAGTTCAGCGATCCAAAGTCTGGTCACACCTCCCCGAAGGTCCTGAAGCAAGAAGCAAATCTGGTCGTAATTGGGCAAATCACCCCAGTGTGTCGAGCTGAAGATGTTAATGATCCTCCACAGAATTCTACGTTTAAACATGAGCCGTAAATGCAGTCACAGCGCTTTTTCAATAACGCACCTATTTTACACCCTTTTCTCAGCTGTTATAAAGCTGTTTTTGGCATCTGAAACATGCCTGGAGTTGTGTTTTGTTTCTTTTACGCATGTTTAACACACAAACCTGCATATTTCAAAGCTTATTTATTGTCATTTCTTCATACAAACAATCAGAATTATGTTTCACACTATCCCATACGTAATAAATAAATGGTAAATAGTGCAAAAATGCTAAAGGCGTTACGTGCAATGCCCAAGACACCCTTTTTTCTTATCTCAAACTAAAACTAAGGCTGCGTCCCATTCCTCTGTCTTACCCCTTCCCCTTTATCTACGTCTTTGTCTTGCCCCTCGATACCGAGCTGAGAGGGCTCAGGGTACGAATGTTCCCCTAAGAAATGGGACGTCACTCGATTCCCGTTTGCGTCATCGTCCCTCGCCTCTACCTGAGCTGCTACGTCTACAGAGACGACAACGACTGACGCAAACAAACGGAAACAAATGTCAAGGATTATCGGGGACCTCAGCTCGATGAAAAAACTACCTCATTTCTGCTCTGAAATATTTCACAATATGGTATTAAACCTTTCCATCTCCATGGAGACCAAACCAGACAAGTTACAGGTCAAATCTGTGGAGATCTGACCTGGACTGAAACAGGTCTAAACCAGGACTAAACCAGGATTAAACCAGGCCAAAACTGGTCTAAACCAGGACTAAACTAGGACTGAACCAGGACTAAACCAGGTCTAAACCAGGACTAAACCAGGACTAAATCAGGTCTAAACCAGGTCTAAAACAGGACTGAACCAGGACTAAACCAGGTCTAAACCAGGTCTAAAACAGGACTGAACCAGGACTAAGCCAGGTCTAAACCAGTTCTAAACCAGGACTAAACCAGGCCAAAACTGGTCTAAACCAGGACTAAACCAGGACTAAGCCAGGTCTAAACCAGGCCAAAACTGGTCTAAACCAGGTCTAAAACAGGACTGAACCAGGACTAAACCAGAACTAATCCAGGACTAAACCAGGTCTAAACCAGGTCTAAACCAGGTCTAAAACAGGACTAAACCAAGCCAAAACTGGTCTAAACCAGGTCTAAACCACGACTAAACCAGGACTAAACCAGGTCTAAAACAGGACTGAACCAGGACTAAGCCAGGTCTAAACCAGTTCTAAACCAGGACTAAACCAGGACTAAACCAGGCCAAAACTGGTCTAAACCAGGACTAAACCAGGACTAAGCCAGGTCTAAACCAGGCCAAAACTGGTCTAAACCAGGTCTAAAACAGGACTGAACCAGGACTAAACCAGAACTAATCCAGGACTAAACCAGGTCTAAACCAGGTCTAAACCAGGTCTAAACCAGGTCTAAAACAGGACTGAACCAGGACTAAACCAGAAATAAACCAGGACTAAAACAGGACTAAACCAGGACTAAACCAGGTCTCAACCAGGACTGAACCAGGACCAGGACTATACCAGGTCTAAACCAGGTCTAAACCAGGACTAAACCAGGTCTAAACCAGGTCTAAACCAGGACTAAACCAGGACTAAATCAGGTCTAAACCAGGTCTAAAACAGGACTGAACCAGGACTAAGCCAGGTCTAAACCAGGACTAAACCAGGACTAAATCAGGTCTAAACCAGGTCTAAAACAGGACTGAACCAGGACTAAACCAGGTCTAAACCAGGACTAAACCAGGACTAAATCAGATCTAAACCAGGTCTAAAACAGGACTGAACCAGGACTAAACCAGGTCTAAACCAGGTCTAAAACAGGACTGAACCAGGACTAAGCCAGGTCTAAACCAGGTCTAAACCAGGACTAAACCAGGACTAAGCCAGGTCTAAGCCAGGTCTAAACCAGGCCAAAACTGGTCTAAACCAGGACTAAACCAGGACTAAGCCAGGTCTAAACCAGGCCAAAACTGGTCTAAACCAGGTCTAAAACAGGACTGAACCAGGACTAAACCAGAACTAATCCAGGACTAAACCAGGTCTAAACCAGGTCTAAACCAGGTCTAAAACAGGACTGAACCAGGTCTAAAACAGGACTGAACCAGGACTAAACCAGAACTAAACCAGGACTAAAACAGGACTAAACCAGGACTAAACCAGGTCTCAACCAGGACTGAACCAGGACCAGGACTATACCAGGTCTAAACCAGGTCTAAACCAGGTCTAAACCAGGACTAAACCAGGACTGTGTGCGCTCTAAAACCACCTCTGATTGAATAAAAGTAAGGCAGAGCTCTTTAATGTCACACTGTGGGACATTCCAGGCAGAGCGGTGACATATCCAGACCCCCGACCGAACAATGACATCGTGTTCCCATGGAGATGTTCAGATAAATGCAACTCGAAGTCCTCAGCCACACACAGTCCTTTTCCACACACAGTCCTATATATTCTGTCTATTTTCACATATTCTCCGCTCCTCTCGGCGCCTCCGGGTGGTGATGATTTTCACATTCCATTTGCACAACTGTTCTTTAAACCCACACAGACCGAGAAGATCGGAGCAGAGCGAGGCCTGCAGGAGGAGCTTCTGAAGACCACAGTGAGAAGAACTCTGCCTGCTGGAGTCACTGTCCATTTCCAGCTTTAAATCGTAGAACTTTCTTTTCTTATCTTATGTGGTCTTATATCTGTGTGATCCCTCAGTGATCCAGGTCTAAACCAGTTCTAAACCAGGTTTAAATCAGGTCTAAACCAGGTCTAAACCAGTTCTAAACCAGGTTTAAATCAGGTCTAAACCAGGTCTAAACCAGGTCTAAACCAGGTCTAAACCAGGTCTAACCCAGGTCTAAATCAGGTCTAACCCAGGTCTAACCCAGGTCTAAACCAGGTCTAAACCAGGTTTAAATCAGGTCTAAACCAGGTCTAAACCAGTTCTAAACCAGTTCTAAACCAGGTCTAAACCAGGTCTAAACCAGGACTAAACCAGGTCTAAACCAGGTCTAAACCAGGTCTAAACCAGGTTTAAACCAGGTCTAAACCAGGTCTAAACCAGGTTTAAATCAGGTCTAAACCAGGTCTAAACCAGGTTTAAATCAGGTCTAAACCAGGTCTAAACCAGGTCTAAACCAGGACTAAACCAGGTCTAAACCAGGTTTAAATCAGGTCTAAACCAGGTCTAAACCAGGTCTAAACCAGGTTTAAATCAGGTCTAAACCAGGTTTAAATCAGGTCTAAACCGGGTCTAAACCAGGTTTAAATCGGGTCTAAACCAGGTTTAAATCGGGTCTAAACCAGGTTTAAATCAGGTCTAAACCAGGTCTAAACCAGGTCTAAACCGGGTCTAAACCAGGTTTAAATCAGGTCTAAACCAGGTCTAAACCAGGTCTAAACCAGGTTTAAACCAGGTCTAAACCAGGTTTAAATCAGGTCTAAACCAGGTCTAAACCAGGTCTAAACCAGGTTTAAATCAGGTCTAAACCAGGTTTAAATCAGGTCTAAACCGGGTCTAAACCAGGTTTAAATCGGGTCTAAACCAGGTTTAAATCGGGTCTAAACCAGGTTTAAATCAGGTCTAAACCAGGTCTAAACCAGGTCTAAACCGGGTCTAAACCAGGTTTAAATCAGGTCTAAACCAGGTCTAAACCAGGTTTAAACCAGACCGAGGTCCTTTTAGGTGGAGGTGTACGGCAGACTGAGGTCCTTTCAGGTGGAGGTGTACGGCAGACTGAGGTCCTTTTAGGCGGAGGTGTACGGCAGACTGAGGTCCTTTTAGGCGGAGATGTACGGCAGACTGAGGTCCTTTTAGGCGGAGGTGTACGGCAGACTGAGGTCCTTTCAGGTGGAGATGTACGGCAGACTGAGGTCCTTTTAGGTGGAGATGTCCGGCAGACTGAGGTCCTTTTAGGTGGAGATGTACGGCAGACTGAGGTCCTTTTAGGTGGAGATGTACGGCAGACTGAGGTCCTTTTAGGTGGAGATGTACGGCAGACTGAGGTCCTTTTAGGCGGAGGTGTACGGCAGACTGAGGTCCTTTCAGGTGGAGATGTACGGCAGACTGAGGTCCTTTTAGGTGGAGATGTCCGGCAGACTGAGGTCCTTTTAGGCGGAGGTGTACGGCAGACTGAGGTCCTTTTAGGTGGAGGTGTACGGCAGACTGAGGTCCTTTTAGGTGGAGATGTACGGCAGACTGAGGTCCTTTTAGGTGGAGATGTACGGCAGACTGAGGTCCTTTTAGGCGGAGGTGTACGGCAGACTGAGGTCCTTTTAGGCGGAGGTGTACGGCAGAAATAGTTCCACCCTTTCCTCCTGGGTGCTGATTCTCTGTTGTCTTGTTTCTTGTCCTTGTTTTTCTTAGTTTTGTCTCAACTTTCACAGACGAGAGCTGAGTTTGGTCGTCACGGTAACCCTAAAAACAACAACTAGCATGCTAACAGGTGTTTTTCTAGTTTGCGGAGGATGAAAATCGCTTTAGAATCGCATATAGACGGTACTTAAAGGAGTTCTTTTGACCCCAAGAGCTGCTCCGAACATATTTCTGTACTGGGACAAGACACAGTGTACTTCCCCTTTAATAGTGCCATTTGGAGAAACCATTACAGGAAAAGAGTGAAATGTGTGTGTGCGTCAGCTGCTGAACTCTGATCTGACGCGGTACGGGCTATTCTTACTTCTCCATTTTCCAAAAAGCAGTCCGTTTAAGCAAACATTTCACTTTTACGGCGCCCCTCTGTCTCTTCTCTTCTGTAGCATAAAGTCTGTGTGAGCCGTTACCGCGGTGATGAGATGACAGCTCATTAGAGACCTTCTTCTTCTTTTTCTCCTCTCCATCTGTCCATCGCTCTGCTCTGTGTGTTCACCGGGAAACATTTCATCTCTCCTCCTTCTCTCCTCCTCCTCTCCTTCCCCCTCTCTCTGGTTTTGATAACACCTCCTTCTCTCCCTCCTCTCCTCCTTCTCTCCCTCCTTCTCTCCTCCTCTATGGTTTTGTCTTCTCTCCTCCTTCCCTCCTTCTCTCCTCCTTTCCTCCCTCTCTCTGGAGGAGGAGAGGAGAGAGGTCTCCTCCTTCTCTCCTCTCTCTCTGGTTTTGATAACACCTCCTTCTCTCCCTCCTCTCCTCCTTCTCTCCCTCCTCTCATCCTCTATGGTTTTGTCTTCTCTCCTCCTTTCCTCCCTCTCTCTGGTTTTGATAACCCCTCCTCTCTCCTTCTCTCCTCCCTCTCTGGTTTTGATAACTCCTCTCTCCCTCCTTCTCTCCCTCCTTCTCTCCTCCCTCTCTCCTCTCTCCTCCCTCTCTCCTCCTCTCTCCTCCCTCTCTCCTGTCTCTCCTCCTTCTCTCCTCCCTCTCTCCTTCTCTCCTCCCTCTCTCCTCCTTCTCTCCTCCTCTCTCCTCCTTCTCTCCTCCTTCTCTCCTCCCTCTCTCCTCCTTCTCGCCTCCCTCTCTCCTCCTTCTCGCCTCCCTCTCTCCTCCTTCTCTCCTCCTTCTCTCCTCCCTCTCTCCTCCTTCTCTCCTTCTCTCCTCCCTCTCTCATCCTTCTCTCCTCCCTCTCTCATCCCTCTCTCCTCCCTCTCTCCTCCTTCTCTCCTCCTCTCTCCTCCTTCTCTCCTCCCTCTCTCATCCTCTCTCCTCCCTCTCTCCTCCTTCTCTCCTCCTCTCTCCTCCTTCTCTCCTCCTCTCTCCTCCCTCTCTCCTCCTCTCCTCCCTCTCTCATCCTCTCTCCTCCTTCTCTCCTCCCTCTCTCCTCCTTCTCTCCCTCCTTCTCTCCTCCCTCTCTCCTCCCTCTCTCCTCCCTCTCTCCTCCTCTCTCCTCCTTCTCTCCTCCCTCTCTCCTCCCTCTCTCCTCCTTCTGTCCTCCTTCTCTCCTGAAGTCCCGAGTCCTGAGTCCAGACCTCATTTTGGAGATAACTGCTTCTGTATGTTTTTTTTTTTTCTCCAACACCTGCGAGCGATTCAGGACGAGTGACAGCAGAGGAGAAAGAGAGGGAGAGCACAGGACAGAGGAGGAGAAAGAAGAGAGAGGGAGGAGGAGGAGAGAAGGACAGACGGGTAAAGGGAGAAAATCGGTGATGTGAGTGATGAGGATAGAGAGACAGAGAGAGCTGGATGATAGAGGGATAGTTTGAGAACAGCCGAGTGGAAGAGGGGTGAGAGATGGAGAGAGAAGGTGGAAGAAAGGGGGAGGGAGAGAACAGGCAAAGTCGGCACAAGCCCAGAGGAAGCTTGGGTGAACATCGGGTATAAAATCTTTATACTTTAAAGGTCCAACATGACACAAAATGGACCTTTCTGAGCTTTAACCCCTTGACGCCTGAATTTATTTACAAATAAAAAATAAAAAAAAAGTCAGTGTTTTGGCTTTCTAACTGATGCTAAATGAAGTACAGTTTATTAATTTTTCTATAGCACATATTGTAAGTATAATTTTGGGTTTGTTGCTAATAAGCGACATCAGGCACTTAGGGTAAAATGGTAAATATATTTAAATTACAAAATGAATGTACAAATACATCAAAAAATTCAAATTAAAAACCATACATTTTAACTATTAACAGGATTTTGGTTTTGTAACACTATAACACCAAATTTTATAAATAATCTAATATCTCAAGACCCGTTTTGCAGCAGCAGAGCTGGTCGCAGGAAGGGCATCAGTGCCATTTTCATTGGCATCTTCATCACTGCTGCTCCTGCTGCTGCTGTCATCTCCTGATGTAGGAAAAATAAATACTTTTTTCAGCCTCAAAACTAGGGGTGGGTATTGGCAAAGAAGTCACGATTCATATGCCACGATGCGATACTATCATGATGCATCACGATACTTGAATTATTGCGATGCATTGCAATATATTCGACATACTTCAGTGAAAATGTACCAAAAAAAAAGAGGATAACTTAAATATCTGTGGCTGTGTATCTGGGTCGTGTCTTCAATTGATACAGAACTCTGAGCGACTCAATTCAGAACTGAATTTATTGAATAACAAAAACAAATAAACCAAACCAATAACAAAAAAAGTGCAGAGGATTTTTTCTAAAACAAAAATTATGTTCAAACATTTGCCATTTTGGAGGCAGCTGCCATCATAACAATACTCTTTCACAAAGAAAAAAGTGCAAAAAAAACAACTAATAATTTATTTATTTATTAATATTACATATTAAATTATTAAATATTAAATTATTAATTAATAATAATCGCATTGTCATGACGATTATTTTGCACACCCCTACTTAAAACGCAGATCTGCTATTTCAGCTTCTTGGCTTCCAGAACCTCAGCCACTGTTGTTCATCCACTGAGCGGTCCTACAAGAAACAAGTGAATGCAAAAGGTTCCTAGGTGTGTCCTGACCATGCACAAATCGGCATTAGAGGAATTGCATGTATTATGTTGGCTACACATCCACATTTTTTTCACTTCCGATCCCGATACCTGAAGTTGGATATCTGTCGATACTGATACTATTCCTTTTTTTTTTTTTTTTTTAAATATTTTATTGTTTTTTGAACAAGAATAAAAAAAACAAAACAAATAGTAACAAACAATAACAACAAAACTATATAGAGACAGGGAGCAATTCTCAACTCCACATACAGTATACCTCTAGTGATAAAAGGAGAAATTCAATTTGTCAACTGGACAAAGTTTGTTTGGTCGAAAACGTTTCGCCGCTCATCCGAGAGGCTTCGTCAGTTCTGGTTCTAGTGCTGGTTAGAGACTGCTTATATCTCGCTGCAGGGAGGAGCTAACTACACTGAAATAGCTCTGATACTATCTCAACTAATTTGTTTCTTTTGTTTTTCGAATTTCTCTGGCGTCTAGTTTAGCCTCCCTATTCACCCTAACGACCGTCTCCACCCCCCTAGTGCAATAACATAGTGCAGTTTGGCCACTTGGCTGTGATATAATTACGCCATTTTATCCATCGATTGAGAAGATTTTCCATTTTATGATTAACATGGGCGGTGAGTGTGCGGTGAGTTGTTCCATCTTCCAAATATCAAACACAATGTCTCTCCACATATTAATGGTCAGGCGTTCCGATTGTAGCCATTTCTTCGTGATGGTCTTTTTACTAGCCACCGATACTATTCCAATACCAAAACTGTTTGTTTTCAATATTATCATCATCATTGTTAAACTACAAATAAACTCATCTCTCTGCAGGTTTTTACCTGGAGTCCGTGTGAATCGCCGTCATTCCAGTGCACAGAGGCTTATCAGTGACACTGGGCAGAACGATGTCCAAATATCAGGAGTAAAGCTCAGATCTGGAACTCTTTTTAGCTCCTCAGCTAACCTGGTAGAGTTCGGGTAGCGCAGTCTCTGATAAATATCTCCTGGATGGTAAGCTATATCTTGGCGCAACATAAGATAAAACTTTATTGATCTCACGCAGGAGAAATGTACTTGTCACAGTAGCTCCAGGTAGGGACAGTTTGAACAAGAAAGAAAAGTGCATGCAGCAAGAATGGCATAAAGATAAGTAATAATAATAATAAAATAAGTAATAATAGAATAAAGTAATAATAATAAAACAGTAACAAGGACAGTATTGAAAAACGATATTGCACGTTTGGACTGTACAGTGGAGTTGTTCAGTCTGATGGCGTTTGGGACGAAGAATCCATCATAATCCATCAGGCTGTGAAACCCTTCGTTTTCGACAACTGACAAAGGTCGGCCATCGAGTACGATGTAGTTTAACCTTCTCAGTGATCCTTTTAGCTTTCACATTGTCTGGTGGAAGTTTACCTCGTCTTTGGAACGACTGCAGAAGTGATTCCTGTCGCCTACTTTGGTTTTTCTGCCCCATGGCTAAGAAGTCATCGTGGTCTTTAGTGTGGCGCTTTTTCAGATGTTTTATTAAGTTTGTTGTATTGTACGTTGCAATGGAGCGTCCGCCTCTCGGTACAATGGCTTTACAAACATCACACGTTGCTGTCTCACTTTGAGGTGTTTCTAGTAAAAAGTATTTCCACACACGTTAT
Organism: Paratrypauchen microcephalus; assembly: GCA_036785185.1. Lineage (NCBI taxonomy): Eukaryota > Metazoa > Chordata > Actinopteri > Gobiiformes > Gobiidae > Paratrypauchen > Paratrypauchen microcephalus. The sequence goes on along the minus strand of JAVJIX010000284.1, from coordinate 469,133 downwards.
CACATGTTGTGATGAAAGGTCGGTTAACTGCCTCGTGCTGCTCAATGTTCGCCTGCTAGCTCGCGCTGCTAATTCGCGCTGCTAGTTCGCCTGCTAGCTGGCTGCAAACTGTGGAATGGATTTCCAGAACGGAGGCGTGTCTCATCAGTTCTCTGTGTCTCATTGAGATCCGCCTCCGTTCAGGAAATCCATTCCACATTTTGCAGCAGGAGCAGAGCAGCCGACAGGGAATCACTCGCGGAGTCATTTCAGCAGATCATGAGTATATACAGACATGGATCATGGGTCAGAAATTTCCGATCTGTGAATTACGTTGATATCAGAACCCAATACCGATACTGGACCGGATCGGCCACATCCGTAGATATAAAGCTGTGACCTCCTCAAAAACACACCTGGAGTTTTTGTTTCACTCACACATGTTTGAGGAAGAGCTGGGCGATATGGCCTAAAAATAAAATCTCTGATTTAAAAAAAAAAAAAAAATCAGATTTCCGATTTTAATGGATTTTTCTCTGCCCTACTCAAAAACAAATAACAGATGACAGACAAATGGTTCAAAACAATGCAATGTTCTTTTATAAAACAAATACATTACACCTTGCATCAATTAAGCTGTTATTGATTTAAAACACAGTTGTATAAATATCTTTCTTTTATAAAGAAGCATTATATGGAGCTAAATTACTCCCTGATTGTGGGAAAGATGGACTGGAGTGGGCAGTGTTGTGTTTGAGTTTTAGTTTTTCCTCAGTGATGCAGAAAAGAGGAAAACTAAAACAGTCTGTGTTCATGTGTGTAGCTTGTGCAGTCTGTGTACAGCTGTGGCAACACAAGAAAAATATTTGCGTCTTGGTAACACAAACTTCTGGTCCAAAACTTTCACCATGTTAATGAATCCGGGCTTTTCCACAGTTTATATGGACACCATGTATTTTACGATATGTGCTCGCATGTGGGGACCTGCACTTGTCCCACTCCGCTGCCTCTGCTTTAGGCGCTAGGATACATTTGTCGTGCTGCAGCTTTTGAACAGACTTTACAGCGAACACTCGTTTGTTCTAAGTCTGACGCAAGAAAACCAAACCAGCTCCATAAAACAGATGAAGCGACACCTTTGTTTGGTACAAGCTCCGGCTTTCCCTCACTCGCATGCTAGCCTGTTTGGGTGCGCCCCGCTAACTTACCCGTGTAGAACGTGGCACCGCGCATTAGTTCCGCTCGCATTTAAAAAATAATAAAAAAATTGATTTTCATAAAAACACATCATCCTGAACTGCAAATTCGAATTAATCGATTTAATTGATAAATCGCGCAGGTCTAGTTTGAGTAACTCTTTATTATCAGTCTGTCCACATGTCCAAAGCTCAAAACACTCTGCTCCACCTTATGATGTCATAAAGCAGCAGTTTTGAAGTGAACAGCTCCTTTTTTACTTTTAATTAAGCAGAGATTGGCCATTCCAGGGCTGGAATGAGATTAATTAGGGTAGAAATCAGTCTAAATGTGCAGGTTTGTGCGTTAAAGGTGTGTGGATGAAACAAAACACAACTCCAGGTGTGTTTGTGACGAGGAGACGAGATTATAACATCTGAAAATAAGGTAATAACCTGGTTTTACTCACCGTAGTTGTGTGATTAGCTGAATTTCCATTTTAAGTCCTGGTTCGTTTAAAAAAAATCTCCGTTGTTGTGTTTGCGTCAGCTCTGATTCAGTTTGTACTTGTACGCATTACGCCGAGACAGAGTTGAATCTGGCGTCTCTCTTCACACGAGAGGAAGGGACACGTCTGTAACTGAAACCCCAAACTGAATCAGCCCCGGCGTTTTGAGTCACGCCACATTCTCAGTCAGATCTCATCCTCACGAAGCCGCCGCCGTTTGAATTGTCTCCGTACCCCGGAGACAAAAACAGACAAACAAATGTAAATGAGACGGTGAGAACGCCACTCTTCACAATACAAGCTGCTTTTCTGACAGGCTGGACTACTCATTTGACTAAAACACATATAAGACTTCATTTGGTGGGATAATACGTGTTGTAAATGTAAATTATAGTTTTAGACTGATTAAGAAATTTGTAATTAGAAAAGTTGGAAAATATGTGGAAACTTACAGGAGTTCTGTTTTAGAGACATTTACCGCTTTATACCGAATATCGTTTTTCTTTTTCTTAGTTCTAGTTTAGTCCTGATTTAGTCCTGGTAGAGTCCTGGTTTACTTTTGGTTTAGTCCTGGTTTAATCCCAGTTCAGTCCCAGTTTAAACCTGGTTTAGTCCTGGTTTAATCTTAGTTTAGTTTTAGTTTAGTCCTGGTTTAGTCCTAGTATAGTCCTGGTTTAGATTTGGTTTAGTCTTGGTTTTAGTCCTGGTTTAATCCCAGTTTAGTCCTGGTTTAAACCTGGTTTAGTCCTGGTTTAGTCTTAATTTAGTCTTAGTTGAGTCCTGGTTTAGTCCTAGTATAGTCCTGGTTTAGTCTTGGTTTTAGTTCTGGTTTAATCCCAGTTTAGTCCCGGTTTAAACCTGGTTTAGTCCTGGTTTAGTCTTAGTTTAGTCTCAATTTAGTCTTAGTTGAGTCCTGGTTTAGTCCTAGTATAGTCCTGGTTTAGTCTTGGTTTTAATCCTGGTTTAATCCCAGTTTAGACCCGATTTAGTCCCGGTATAGTTCTAGTATAGACCCGGTTTAGTCCTGGTTTAGTCCTAGTATAGTCCTAGTATAGTCCTGGTTTACTCTTGGTTTAGTCCTGGTTTAATCCCAGTTTAGACCCGGTTTAGTCCCAGTTTAGTCCTGGTTTAATCCCAGTTTAGTCCTGATTTAGTCCCGTATAGTCCTAGTTTAGACCCGGTTTAGCCCTGGTTTAGTCCTGGTTTAGTCCTGGTTTAGAAAAAGAAAAGTGGAGGCGTGTCAGTCGTGTGGAAGAACTTCGGCTTTAAAAAATATTGCGCCGATCAAACAACCGTATTCTGTAAATGTCGTCGGGCTAAAGTCGTAGCCGCAGGAGGCGACACGAGCGATCTGCTTCACCACCTCTGTCACAAACACGTCCTGGAATATGAAGAATGCACGAAACTAAGATCTGCATCCTCTTCCACGTCTGCAGGGAACGTTCAAGTCGGCGCCGCGACACAAAACGCCGCTCAGACGTCACTCAAAGACGCGTTTGCTAAGGGGACCGCCTACGACAAGAAAAGCAAACGGTGGAACGATATTACCGACGCTGTTACTGTCCACTTCACCAAAAACATGGAACCACTTAGTACATGACAAAAAATACCGTCAAATACCGATACTGATATCAATTTTTGGTCATACCGCACAGCTCTAACTAGGGTGTGCAAAAATATTTATACATCGTATCGTTTAATGTGATACAGTATTGATATTGTGGGCTGCTGTATCGAGTGTTTTTTTGGTATATTTTGCTAAATTATTCTGTTACAGCGCTGCAGTTTTGTTGCTTTTTTAGAGGAAGGACACATTTGACATTTTCACTGTTTTGAGCATTAAAACGGCGTCTATTTCTAACCATTTACACACTAGAAACACATTTTTCTGTTATTTTAAACATTATTTCAACAAAAAAAGGAGTTTTGTTTAAGGATGCGCAATATATCGGCATTAACATCGGTATCGGCCGATATTGCCCAAATTTAACATATCGGTATTGGCCCGATGTGTAAAAGTGGGCCGATATTAACGACCGATATTTGTCAGTACAGTAATCCCTCGAATTAACGTTTTCTCACATTTCTCTCTCGTTTAAACACTCAAACTTTCGTAGATTTTCAACAAAATGTATTAATAGTGAAGCGTGGGGGGGGGTGCATGAGGACACGCGCACTCACCGTGCTCAAATCCGTGATAGCGCAGCATGACCGGCGCGAGACCAAACGGTGCCTCCTCTAAACCAGGATTAAACCACCGCGGGCTCTTGCGTTCGTTCATGCCGAGGTTTGATGCGCTCGGACCTCCCCTCGGGACCGCGTCGCCGCTAGCCTCAGCCGTGACTCAAAAACACGACTAAGAGCAAATCAGGCAGGAAAAGAACAGGTAGAGATGGTTTACAGAGGGATCCATGTGCCGGCTGCATTTCCACAAACTCACTCGCCTGTTCGGTTGTAAAGGCTCAGGGCACACCGGTGAAGCTGCTGCTAATAGCAGAGCTAGCACCAAACCAGGAAAAGAGCCAAACGCAGTGGTTTAATCCTGGTTTAGACCTGGTCCAGTCCTGGTTTAGTCCAGATTTAGTCCTGGTCCAGTCCTGGTTTAGACTTTGTTTAGTCCTGGTCTGGTCCTGGTCTAGTTTCACTCTGGTGTCTCCCCGCGTCTATAACATCAATCGGCAAAGGTCCCTTAGCCAATCAGGAAGCAGAACACAATGTTACACTATAAATAAAAAGGGGGCGGCAGTAGTTGGTAGAGCGCTTGCCTGGTGATCCAGGGGTTGGCGGTTTGAATCCCGCTCTTGACGGGTTTACCGCGTGTGATCCCAGCTCCCACAGATGAGCGCTGCCGTTGTGTCCTTGGGCAAGACACTTAACCCCACCTCGGCCCCAGTGTCTGTGGACACTGGTCGCCCCCATGGCAGAAGATAAATCAAGGCCTGTTGTGACGTGAGCCGTCCTCCTGTGGACCCACCACCCGCGGGAGGATTCATGAGGGCTGGTGCATTGTGTTCTGGGCAGCGGAACACTGCTTGGACTGCTGCCCCCGTGACCCAGAGAATGGAAAAAGCAGAAGAAGATGAACACTATTTTAAAAAATAAATCAGGAGTCAAAACACGTTTTGAAAATAAAAGACATTCAAAAATTAATTTTGCCTGATTTTCAGTCTGTATAAAACGTTATCTCAGAATCAAAAATAAATAAATATCGGTATTGGCCGATAACAGCAACATTAATATCGGATATCGGTATTGGCCTAAATGTTCACATCGGTGCGTCCCTGGTTTTGTGATGTTTTGAGGATTAAAATGTTTGTGTTTCATATTCACTTTGCACAGACGTGGCTGAACAGAGACTTTTAGTATCACAGCCACGATTTAGACTTTATTTTGAATTGAAACGTATCAAATCAAATTGAAATGTATCGTATTGAATCGTAAGGTCACCGTATCGAGATGCATGTATCGTATCGTTGCCTGTGTGTGGAGGTTTGTATCGTATCTGGTGATGACATTTTTCTGTTACTTTAAACATTATTTCAACAAAATAAATGTGTTTTGTTCTATTGTATTTCTGTGTACATTTAAGGAGCTTTGGCTTGGTGCGTCATATGGTTGCTCGGTAACAGCTGTGTGTGATGTCCAACACCAAGTCAAATTTGAAATGTGGAAAAATCGAATAGAAAATGGAACAGAATTTATACTAAAATATAATATTATATTTAAGATTTTACTAAAAATTCTATACATTTCCCCCAGTTTGTCCCTCTGTCCCCCTCCCTTCATCTCCACCTTTCTCTCTCTCTCCCTCCTTCCTTCTCTCTCTTTTCTCTCTCTTTGTCTCTCTCTCCCTCCTTCCTTGTCTCTCTTCTCTCTCTCTCTATCTCTCTCCCTCCTTTCTTCTCTCTATTTTCTCTCTCTCCCTCCTTCTCTCTCTCTCTATCTCTCTCCCTCCTTCCTTCTCTTTCTTTTCTCTTTCTCTATCTCTCTCTCCCTCCTTCCTTCTCTCTCTTTCTCTCTATCTCTCTCTCCCTCCTTCCTTCTCTTTCTTTTCTCTTTCTCTATCTCTCTCTCCCTCCTTCCTTCTCTCTCTTTCTCTCTCTCTCTCTCTCCCTCCTTCCTTCTCTCTCTCTCTCTCTCTCTCTCTCTCTCCTTCCTTCTCTCTATTTTCTCTCTATCTCTTTCTCCCTTCTCCCTTCTCTTTTCTCTCCCTATCTCTCTCCCTCCTTCCTTGTCTCTCTTTTCTCTCTCTCTCTCTCTCTCCCTCCTTCTTTCTCTCTTTTCTCCCTCTATCCCTCTCTCTCCCTCCTTCCTTCTCTCTCTTTCTCTCTCTCCCTGTCCCATTCGTCCTCAGTCGCCCTCTCTTTTCCACTTTCTCTTTCTCCCTACTCTCTCCCTCTGCCTCCCTTTCCCTTCACCTCTCTCTCGCTCTCTCCCTCTCTTTCTCCAACCCCCACCCTCTTCCCTCTCTCCCTCTCTCTCGGATCCATTTGTTCATTATTAAACTCACTAAACTCTTTTCTTCTTCCCGCTCGTGTATTCACGCGCCTCTTCTCGTCGGCAGCGTCGCCTCGAGTCCAAATTGAGGAACAAACGAGAAAAAAAACAAAACCACACAAAATAATAAAAATGCAAATGCCAGAGGCTGAGTTAAGAACAGAAGTGCACGTTTAAAGAAAGAGGAGAGGAAGTACATGCTGTGGAGAGACAGATATTCGCATTCCAGGAGTTTTTCTGTTTGGAACAAAAAGAACAAAAAACAAGTTTGATTCTCTGTGTGAAATTTAAAGAGTTTTATAATACAGTATGACCTGTTTTAGCAAAAGTTCACAGTCTCCATCCATGTTCTTCCTCTTCTCCGGGGTCGGGTCGCCGGGGCAACAGTCTGAGCAGGGACTCCCAGACTTCCTTCACCCCGGACACTTCCTCCAGCTCCTCCAGGGGGACCCCAAGGTGTTCCCAGGCCGGCCGGGAGACATAGTCCCTCCAGTGTGTCCTGGGTCTTCCCCGGGGCCTCCTCCCGGTGGGACGTGGGACGAGGAGCAGCGGTCCTACTCCGACCAGACCATGTCTAAACTGGGACTAAATCAGGTCTAAACTGGGACTAAACCAGGACTAAACCAGGTCTAAACCAGGACTAAACCAGGACTACACCAGGACTAAACCAGGACTAAACTAGGTCTAAACCAGGACTAAACCAGGACTACACCAGGACTAAACTGTGACTAAACCAGGTCTAAACCGGGACTAAACCAGGACTAAACCGGGACTAAACCAGGACTAAACTGTGACTAAACCAGGTCTAAACTGGGACTAAACCAGGACTAAACTAGGTCTAAACCAGGACTAAACCAGGACTACACCAGGACTAAACTGTGACTAAACCAGGTCTAAACCGGGACTAAACCAGGACTAAACCGGGACTAAACCAGGACTAAACTGTGACTAAACCAGGTCTAAACTAGGTCTAAACCAGGACTAAACCAGGACTACACCAGGACTAAACTGTGACTAAACCAGGTCTAAACCGGGACTAAACCAGGACTAAACCGGGACTAAACCGGGTCTAAACTGTGACTAAACCAGGTCTAAACTGGGACTAAACCAGGACTAAACTAGGTCTAAACCAGGACTAAACCAGTACTAAACCGGGACTAAACCGGGTCTAAACTGGGACTAAACCAGGTCTAAACTGGGAATAAACCAGGTATAAACTAGGTCTAAACCAGGACTAAACCAGGACTACACCAGGACTAAACTGTGACTAAACCAGGTCTAAACTAGGTCTAAACCAGGACTAAACCAGGACTACACCAGGACTAAACTGTGACTAAACCAGGTCTAAACCGGGACTAAACCAGGACTAAACCGGGACTAAACCGGGTCTAAACTGTGACTAAACCAGGTCTAAACTGGGACTAAACCAGGACTAAACTAGGTCTAAACCAGGACTAAACCAGTACTAAACCGGGACTAAACCGGGTCTAAACTGGGAATAAACCAGGTATAAACTGGGACTAAATCAGGACTAAACCAGGATTAAACCAGGACTAAACCAGGATTAAACCAGGACTAAACCAGGACTAAACCAGGTCTAAACTAGGACTAAACCAGGTTTAAACTGGGGCTAAACCAGAACTAAACTGGGACTAAACCGGGACTAAACCAGGTCTAAACTGGGACTGGACCAGGACTGAACCAGGACTAAACCAGGACTAAACTGGGACTGGACCAGGACTGAACCAGGACTAAACCAGGACTGAACCAGGACTAAACCAGGACTGAACCAGGACTAAACCAGGACTGAACCAGGTCTACTCCTCACCCTATCTCTACTCCAGCCACTCTGTGGAGGAAACTCATTTCGGCCGCCTGTATCGGCGATCTCGTCCTTTCGGTCATTCCCCAGAGCTCATGACCATAGGTGAGGGGAGGAACGTAGACGATGGTAAATCAAGAGCTTCGCCTTTCGGCTCAGCTCCCTCTTCACCACAACGGTCCGGTACAGCGACCGCATCACTGCCGACGCTGCACCGATCCACCTGTCAATCTCACGCTCCATCCTCCCCTCACTCGTGAACAAGACCCCGAGATACTGGAACTCCTCCACCTGAGGCAATTTGAACTTGAACTTGCCTCAAGTTCACAATCTGCGATCAGAAAACCAAGCAAAATCAACTTATATTTGGAGCTTTCTACCAGGTTAAAACGTTGTTCAATCATCAAAAACATGCCTTAAGAGGTTTCAGATGTCATCCGTGCATGTCTGAGTAATTTAGCGATCTCTCCTGAGCCTCCCGAGCTGCAAGATTCTCTACAAAGCTCCGCCCACAAGCCTAAGTCGCCCATGCTCCCACACGACAAACCTGATGCGATGCTGTGGTTTCATTAGCGGGACGCACGCTGATTGTGTTGTGATGGCGCTCTGAAGGGGGAGGGACTTAGACGTAGTAACGTAGGAAACAAAGGGAGGGGAAGTCATAGCCTCGAAAAATTAAACAGAAACGAATTCATTTGCAGATGATATTTTCAGTACAGCAGTTTTAAAACATTGAAAAGTAACATGGTGATCTAAAGAGTTTGGTTTTAAAGTCCCGCAGGCGGTGACACAACAGTTTAAAGGTTGTAAAAACGATTTTCCTAGGAAAGAGAAACACGGAGACTGTTTGTCCTTTTGCGAATGTTCTTCATGCGTGACACCACCTCCTCCTCCACACCTCACAAAAGTAGAAACGCCTCCTCCCGCCTCCTCCCGCCTCCTCCTGACTCTAGAAATCGTGTTGTTTCCAGCCGGTGCTCGTTCAGAATCGCTGTTGCTGCTGTAACTATACTGTACATTTTCAAATGAGAAGCAGAAGTTTCCTGTCCAGAAGTAATTTAGGGACCGACGCGTCAGTCTGTAGACCCTTCGTCTGCTTCAGCGCACGCCATCGCTGGAAGGAATCTCCAGAGAATCACCTTAGTTTGGCTTTGCTCCTTTTCCCCTTCTCTTCTTCTTTCAGCGACCTCAAAAATGGACTTTCTTTTGCGGCGAACCAGTAGTGGATTCTCGTTTGCCATCGTAACAAATTTTGTCCAATCTGCGAGGAAGCTACAGTTGGAAAAAGCCGCTCAGAACCGCTGCGTTGGTCGAGTCAACGGTTGCCTAGTTTACACAAGACCATATCACAGTGAGATATGGTCTGGGAGCACCTACTGAATATCTTGTAGTGGAGGTGTGGTTTACGATCGCCAACAGTCGTTTATTGAGCGTTACAAATGTCTATTGTGAGATTTATTCTTTTATTCTTGAAGTGTTCTTTATGTCTAGTCTAGTCTAGTCTTACTGTGAGAACCGTCTCACCTCACCATTTGTTTCTCCATTTGTTGTATACCTCATTTGTGGCTATAGGTTGTAAAAGGCTGTAAACTAACTTGGGGTGTGACCCCTTCCTGTGGGTTGTATACACAGGGTGCTGTAAACAGCTAATACTACATTTACTGTGGGGTTGTGTTGTGACAGTTGTTTGCTTCTGTTATTTCAAGGTATGAGAAACTTACAAGGTCCCTCCATAGGGGGTGTCATGGGAATTCCTCTGTTCTGATTGGCTGACCGCACTATTGGACACTCTTCTCATTTAAAGCTGGGAGTTCCTCTATGAGCCTTATATGGTCTGCATAGTTAAACTATTCTCCTATAGGTTAGCTGTTGCTGATGTCATATGTATTTGATAGTCTGTACTGTATTTAAAGACAGTCCCTTGTGGTCATTTGTGTGTGTGATCTGACCCCCACTGGGAGGTCTCTTCACGTCCCTCTTCACGGCCGATGTCTCTTCTCTGAGGGCCTGCTAAAGCTGACAACATGAATGTCTGATGTCACCATTTCGTTTGTATTCTGCTATTTTTACATTAAAATGCTGAATAACCTCAATCTCGAGCAATGCTTTTCTTCAGCCCTCCTTCGGACCCATTTTCCGAAACTCACACTATCATTTGGCGTATACGTAGCCCATAGCCAATCATGTCAGTTGTCAGTTCAAACTACAAGCTTCTGTTTGTCGTGTAGTGCCCTTCACCGTCTTTCCACCCCTCCCCGCTCCCTGATTGGCTCCCAAAATCAGGAGCCCTCGCTTAGCCTAGTTGCCAGGCTGTCTTTTAGATCGGAACGATCGTGCAAAGCAGCCTGGGATTTCCCAGGTTAAGTCAACGGTGTCTTGCGTCTGTGGAATACATAACATAAACCATATAATCCCAGCGTGCCGACGAGTCAATTACGCTAGAAACGTAGGGAGTTTGATTGACAATCCAACAGCCACGTCTGCATTTGATGGAATTTCATTCTTTTTTTGGTCATCATAATTACATGGCTGCTGCATCTCTGTAATGCTATTACCGGGGTAAGTCGTTTGTTGATGAATACTGTGATTTAAAATGTCCAAATTATAGCATAATGACCCACGGGTGTCATAGATTAGAATTATTGCAACAAAAGCACAATATGCCTCCTTTAAAACACCTTACACCTTACCTGTTTTAGTCAAAAAGTGGATTTAGTGTTTAATTCCACTTTAATAACGCCAAATGCACCAGATATACCAGGAAACTGCTCCAGCCGAAGCTTCTCAAACACATTTTATTATGTATGCGGCACATTTCAAATCAAGAGTTCTGTTTTTCACACTGGAGCGGAGAATATTTACTCAAGTTATTCTCAGACAAACCTCGAGTGTGAATCCGTCATGCAGAATACACCAGTTTCACCGCGAGTACAAAGCCTGCTCCAGACAGCCACTCTACCTGGGCGACCGCATTAGCATTCCGGTGCTGGCGTCGGCAGGGGCGCATTAGCATACCCGCGGCCGTCTTAGCATTCACAGGGCCGCATTAGCATTCGTGGCGGTCACGCTGGCGTCCGTGTGGTTATCGGCTCACGTTGAGGGTGAGCGGTCGGCCACTGGAGATCATCGCAAACTAGAAGCTCCTGTGTTGGTTCAGTATGTGAATGTGACGCACGAATACAGAGAGAAGAGCGCCGAACGTCCTTTTGTCGTTATTTTTATTGACCGACAGCTCGTGTCCAGATACGAGTCAAGACACAAACACCTGTTCAGCAGATTCAGTGTCTCTGAATTAATGACCTAATAATGCAGCCCAATAGAAAAGTCTTTATTTAGGCAAAGTTATTTAAAGCTGCATTGTGTAACTTTTCCGTTGGGGGTTCGTCACCTGCTTGTTTCTATGGATACGTCATTGCTCTGCCTGGAATGTTCCACAGTGTGACATTAAACAGCTCTACTTTACATTTATTCAATCACAGGTGGTTTTATAGCTCAGAAATCCCTAGAAAAACAGACATTCTGACTGTGAGCGGGGTCGCCTCTCCACAGATCTGACCTGTGACATGGTCTGGTTTGGTCTCCATGAAGATAGAAAGGTTTAATGCCGTACTGCGAAACATCCCAGACAAAGAAATAACGTCTTCACAGAGAAAAGCTTTTACTTTTTTTAAGTATGTCGGGGTCTTGTTCACGAGTGAGGGGAGGATGGAGCGTGAGATTGACAGGTGGATCGGTGCGGCGTCGGCAGTGATGCGGTCGCTGTACCGGACCGTTGTGGTGAAGAGGGAGCTGAGCCGAAAGGCGAAGCTCTCAATTTACCGTCGATCTCCGTTCCTCCCCTCACCTATGGTCATGAGCTCTGGGTAATGACCGAAAGGACGAGATCGCGGATACAAGCGGCCGAAATGAGTTTCCTCCACAGAGGCTGGACGCTCCCTCAGAGATAGAGTGAGGAGCAGACCTGGTTCAGTCCTGGTTTAGTCCTGGTTTAGTCTCAGTTTAGACCTGGTTTAGTCCTGGTTCAGTCCTGGTTCAGTCCCAGTTTAGTCCTGGTTTAGTCTCAGTTTAGACCTGGTTTAGTCCCGGTTTAGTCCTGGTTCAGTCCTGGTTCAGTCCTAGTTTAGACCTGGTTTAGTCCTGGTTTAGTCTCAGTTTAGACCTGGTTTAGTCCCGGTTTAGTCCTGGTTCAGTCCTGGTTCAGTCCTAGTTTAGACCTGGTTTAGTCCTGGTTTAGTCTCAGTTTAGACCTGGTTTAGTCCCGGTTTAGTCCAGGTTTAGTCCTGGTTAGGCCTGGTTTATTCCTGGTTTAGACCTGGTTTAGACCTGGTTTAGATCTGGGTTAGACCTGGTTTAGTCCTGGTTTAGTCCCAGTTTAGACCTGCTTTAGTCCCGGTTTAGTCCAGGTTTAGTCCTGGTTAGGCCTGGTTTATTCCTGGTTTAGACCTGGTTTAGACCTGGTTTAGACCTGGTTTAGACCTGGTTTAGACCTGGTTTAGTCCTGGTTTAGTCCCAGTTTAGACCTGGTTTAGACCTGGTTTAGTCCTGGTTTAGTCCCAGTTTAGACCTGGTTTAGTCCTGGTTTAGTCCCAGTTTAGACCTGGTTTAGACCTGGTTTAGTCCTGGTTTAGTCCCAGTTTAGACCTGGTTTAGTCCTGGTTTAGTCCCAGTTTAGACCTGGTTTAGACCTGGTTTAGTCCTGGTTTAGTCCCAGTTTAGACCTGGTTTAGTCCTGGTTTAGTCCCAGTTTAGACCTGGTTTAGACCTGGTTTAGTCCTGGTTTAGTCCCAGTTTAGACCTGGTCTGGTCGGAGTAGAGCTGAGGTGGCTCGGGCGTCTGTTCTGGACGCCTCCTGGACTCCTCCCTCAGGAGGTGTTCCGGGCACGTCCCACCGGGAGGAGGCCCCGGGGAAGACCCAGGACACGCTGGAGGGACTATGTGTCCCAGCTGGCCTGGGAACACCTTGGGGTCCCCCCGGAGGAGCTGGAGGAAGTGTCCGGGGTGAAGGAAGTCTGGGAGTCCCTGCTTAGACTGTTGCCCCCGCGACCCGGACTGTTGCCCCCGTGACCTGGAAGAAAATGGATGTATGGATAAATCCTGACTCCAAATCCACCCCTGTAACTGTCGGCGTCCAGATCTTTATTTAACTGGAGCCGAACGCTACGGGTGACGTCACGCCCGCTTAGTCCACTTCTTTATACGATCTACGGTACGGCCCCGTCAGCAGGACATGTCTTTAGTCCGACAAGAATTCCTTTAGTCGCCTGCAGCCCCATAGTGCAGGAGAATGGTTCTTTTGTGAGCCTTATAATGCGTTTTTGTCTTTTTATAGTGTAGTGGTGCTGCTGTGGAGATGGATGGGCCCGGGTCTGAGTCCGTGACAGTTTGAACGTCCCCGCCACACGTTCGTTTGTGTGAATATGGTGATGATGACAACAGGAACATTCATAGCGTGCCCTCAGAGCCCTGTTAACACTACTGAGAGACGGAGGGATGGAGGGATGGAGGGATGGAGGGATGGAGGGGCATCCTTCAGCAGAGTGGAGTGTTCCAGGAAGAACGCCAGCACGATTTTGGAGAGAAAATATAGGTGTTGTGATGGTGATTTTTCTGACAAGGACTTTTAGATTTATTTTAGATATAAGTTTAAAGTTCATGTTTTAAACACGTCCAGAAGAAAAGACTGAAATATGAAATGACAAACTAATATGAAGTGACTGTTTAGTCCTGGTTCAGTCCTGGTTCAGTCCTGGCTCAGTCCTGGTTTAGTCCTGGTTTAGTCCTGGTTCAGTCCTGGTTCAGCCCTGGTTTAGTCCTGGTTCAGTCCTGGTTCAGTCCTGGTTTAGTCCTGGTTTAGTCCTGGTTCAGTCCTGATTTAGGCCTGGTTCAGTCCTGATTTAGTCTTGTATAGTCCTGGTTTAGTCCTGGTTTTGTTTGGATTGAATTCTAGTTTAGTCCTGGTTTAGTCCTGGTTCAGTCCTGGTCCAGTCCTACTTTACTCTTGGTTCAGTCCTGGTCCAGTCCTACTTTACTCTTGGTTTAGTCCTGGTTCAGTCCTGGTTTAGACCTGGTTTAGAGTCCTGATTTTGTTTGGCTCAATTCTAGTTTAGTCCTGGTTTCGTCCTGGTTTAGTCCTGGTTTAGTCCTGGTTTAGTCCTGGTTCAGTCCTGGTTCAGTCCTGGTTTAGTCCTGGTTTAGTCCTGCTTTAGTCCTGGTTTAGTCCTGCTTTAGTCCTGGTTCAGTCCTGGTTCAGTCCTGGTTTAGTCCTGGTTTAGTCCTGGTTTAGTCCTGGTTCAGTCCTGGTTCAGTCCTGGTTCAGTCCTGGTTTAGTCCTGGTTTAGTCCTGGTTCAGTCCTGGTTCAGTCCTGGTTCAGTCCTGGTTTAGTCCTGGTTCAGTCCTGGTTCAGTCCTGGTTTAGTCCTGGTTCAGTCCTGGTTCAGTCCTGGTTCAGTCCTGGTTCAGTCCTGGTTTAGTCCTGGTTCAGTCCTGGTTTAGTCCTGGTTCAGTCCTGGTTCAGTCCTGGTTTAGTCCTGGTTCAGTCCTGGTTCAGTCCTGGTTCAGTCCTGGTTTAGTCCTGGTTTAGTCCTGGTTCAGTCCTGGTTCAGTCCTGGTTTAGTCCTGTTTTTTTTTTTTTTTTTTTTTTTTTTCAATTCTAGTTTAGTCCAGGTTTAATCCTGGTTCAGTCCTGGTTCAGTCCTGGTTCAGTCCTGGTTCAGTCCTGGTTCAGTCCTGGTTCAGTCCTGGTTCAGTCCTGGTTCAGTCCTGGTCTCGTCCTCTTTAGTCCTGTTTTGTTTTGAATAATCATGTTGTTTTTCTCACATTGAAATAAAAGACAAATATTTGGAGGAATTTGAAGCCTGAGGCAGAATTTCCACCGGAACGTTTCAAGACTCCAAAGTGTGAGAATGAAAATAAAAACCGACACGAATAAATGACAAATAAGGCTCAACAATTTATTATTCAAATTATTATTCTCCTCATTATTTTGACAATTGTGATTTGTGCTTTAATAATAGAAATACCATGGAACATTCCGATCTCCATGGAGACAAGTAAGTTGCAAGATTTAAGTGTCCAGAATAGCTTATCATTTTAAGATGTGTGAAAAGTCCCTCAGTCGTCCAGGTAGAATCCATGATCAAAGGAGAAGTTCAATTTGTCAACTGGACAAAGTTTGTTTGGTTGAAAACGTTTCGCCGCTCATCCGAGAGGCTTCGTCAGCTCTGGTTATTGTACTGGTTAGACCCTGCTTATATCTAGCTGCCGGGAGGCGTGTCTGACAATGACAAAAGCTCTGAAAATGATCCCCCCTAATCTGTCTCTTTGTTTTTCAAATTACTCTGACGGCTGTTTCGACCCCCTATTCAACGTCTAACGACCCTCTCCACCCCTCTGCCCTGGCTCTGTTTGACTGGTCTAAGAATCCCATTATAAATGGGAGACAAGTTATGTCTAACTCCCCCATTTCTGTTTAAAGGGACAGTGTGTAAGATTTTTACCTGTTAATTACTGAAATTGAAGATACCCATTCAAAAATACATTGTTTTCCAAGCCTTTTCACTTCCATCATGAAATCAAAGTATTCTTTTGGACTTAGATATAGTCACATAAAAGGGGGATCTTCCCCATATAGAGGCAGCCATTTTGAATACGAGAGCCGCAGAAGGACATTTGGGCTCATCCTTCGCCTCGGCTCCTGCTAACAGCTGCTCATCCGCGCTGCATATGGGAGCGAAGGAGAGAAGGAGAGAGGGGGAGGGGGGGGGGGGAGGGGGGGAGCCTCGTGTAAAGAAGCATGCTGCCGGATCACACATCGTAATGGATATAACACGTATTTTGGACTAAATTGTTTTACTGGATTTTATTCGCTGGATCCTTATGGACAGATTGAGACCAAGTTTATGGTGAAATACAGAGTTTGACCTGTGCAAAGCCTTCAAAGGTAAGCTAAGTAAGCTAAGTTTTGTGCTTTTCTGTATAAAAGCCCCATGTGCTCGGGGAGTGATTGTTTTGCAGGGAAATGAATTGCATAGTCAAAAAGAGGAGACTGTAAGGTTTCATTTGATGTGTAGATTGTCATGAATCATGATCGGGATTGTGTGTTTTCATGCGAAAAGAAAAAAAAAAGTGAACGGGGGACCGCGTTTTATGTATACAGCGGTGCGCGGTTCGTGCGCGGGCACGCGCGATGTCGGCGGTACGTCGCGCCCGGGTGACCCTCGAGGTCTGCCATAGCCAAAAGAGGAAGTGGAATAGCTAGTAACCACCTATGCGCCACGAATCCTACACACTGTCCCTTTAATGACGGATTCTCTTTTTTGACAAAAATAGCCTCTTTAACTCCCCTCTCAAACCAGTTCTTTTCCCTGGCTAAGATCTGAACCTCACTGTCCTCAAAAGAATGGCCCGTGGCTTCTAGGTGAAGATGTACAGCAGAAGCCGGTCCACTCTGGCACGCCCGTCTGTGTTGGTACATCCTCTTGTGAAGTGGCTGTTTTGTTTCTCCAGTGTAGCGCTCACTGCAGTCTTCACTACACTGAATGGAGTAGACCACATTGTTTTGTTTGTGGCTCGGTGTTTTGTCCTTTGGGTGGACCAGTTTTTGTCTTAAAGTGTTTGTGGGTTTGAAATAAACTGGAATTTCATATTGTCTGAAAATCCTCTGTAGTTTTTCCGAAACGCCGGCCAGGTACGGAATCGCTACCCCTTTCCTCCTGGGTTCGGATTCTCTGTTGTCTTGTTTATTGTCCTTGTCTCTCTTGGTTTTGTTAACAGCCCATTTAGGATATCCACAAACAGAGAGGGCTTCCTGCACATGTTGCTCTTCTTTCTCCTTACCCTCTGTGCTTGTGGGAACCACTTGGGCCCTGTGTTGTAATGTCCGAATAACACCCAGTTTGTGCTGCAGTGGGTGGTGTGAATCAAAAAGCAGGTATTGGTCTGTGTGTGTGGGCTTCCTGAAGACTTCTACTTGGAGTCCCCGGTCTCCTCCTATCGTTACTGCACAATCTAAGAACGCCAATGTGTTATCCTTGGCATCTTCACGGGTGAATTTGATATTAGGATCTACAGAATTGATATGTGCAGTAAAAGGTTCCAAATCTTGAATTTTGATTTTTGTAAAATTATCATCAACATAACGAAACCAGTGTGTGGGAGGAGTGCCTGGATATGAAGCTAAGGCACTCTGTTCAAATTGTTCCATGTATAAATTAGCCATGATAGGGGAGACCGGTGAGCCCATCGCACAGCCATGAATTTGCCTGTAGAAGTTCCCTCTGAACTGGAAATAGGTGGTATTCAGACAAATTTCCAGCAGTTGGCAGATTTGGTCAGGAGAAAGTTTGGTTCTCTCTTCTAGCTTGGAATCCTGTAGTAAACTCCTTCTCGCTGCTTCGACCGCTACAGCTGTGGGGATACAAGTGAAAAGAGAGGTTACATCAAAGGAAACCATTGTCTCATCCTGACCAAACTGCAGAAACTTAACTTTGTTTACAAATTCGGCTGTGTTCTCAATGTGGTGCTCCGTGTTACCCACCAATGGCGCCAAGATGGTTTTAAGGTGTTTGGCCAAATTATATGTGATAGAGTCAACACTACACACAATGGGTCTGAGTGGTACTCCTTGTTTGTGAATCTTCGGGAGGCCATAGATGCACGGGATAGCATCACCAGGGTACAGTCTGTAATACAGTTGTAGATCAATGACTTCTTCTTTCCTCAACTTCTGCAAGCAATCAATGATCTTCTTTTTGTACCCATTGGTGGGGTCCCGTTTCAGTACTTCGTATGTTGTCGTGTCACTGAGTAGGCTGTTCACCTTAGCCTCATAATCAGCTGCGTCCAAGATCAAAAATCAAAATTCAAGATTTGGAACCTTTCACTGCACATATCAATTCTGTAGATCCGAACATCAAATTCACCCGTGAAGATGCCAAGGATAACACGTTGGCATTCTTAGATTGTGCAGTAACGATAGGAGGAGACCTGGGACTCCAAGTAGAAGTCTTCAGGAAGCCCACACACACAGACCAATACCTGCTTTTTGATTCACACCACCCACTGCAGCACAAACTGGGTGTTATTCGGACATTACAACACAGGGCCCAAGTGGTTCCCACAAGCACAGAGGGTAAGGAGAAAGAAGGGCAACATGTGCAGGAAGCCCTCTCTGTTTGTGGATATCCTAAATGGGCTGTCAACAAAACCAAGAGAGACAAGGACAATAAACAAGACAACAGAGAATCTGAACCCAGGAGGAAAGGGGTAGCGATTCCGTACCTGGCCGGCATTTCGGAAAAACTACAGAGGATTTTCAGACAATATGAAATTCCAGTTTATTTCAAACCCACAAACACTTTAAGACAAAAACTGCTCCACCCAAAGGACAAAACACCGAGCCACAAACAAAACAATGTGGTCTACTCCATTCAGTGTAGTGAAGACTGCAGTGAGCGCTACACTGGAGAAACAAAACAGACACTTCACAAGAGGATGTACCAACACAGACGGGCGTGCCAGAGTGGACCTCAGTCTGCCGTACATCTCCACCTAGAAGCCACGGGCCATTCTTTTGAGGACAGTGAGGTTCAGATCTTAGCCAGGGAAAAGAACTGGTTTGAGAGGGGAGTTAAAGAGGCTATTTTTGTCAAAAAAGAGAATCCGTCATTAAACAGAAATGGGGGAGTGAGACATAACTTGTCTCCCATTTATAATGCGATTCTTAGACCAGTCAAACAGAGCCAGGGCAGAGGGGTGGAGAGGGTCGTTAGACGTTGAATAGGGGGTCGAAACAGCCGTCAGAGTAATTTGAAAAACAAAGAGACAGATTAGGGGGATCGTTTTCAGAGCTTTTGTCATTGTAGGACGCGCCTCCCGGCAGCTAGATATAAGCAGGGTCTAACCAGTACAATAACCAGAGCTGACGAAGCCTCTCGGATGAGCGGCGAAACGTTTTCAACCAAACAAACTTTGTCCAGTTGACAAATTGAACTTCTCCTTTGATCACTTATCATTTTAAGTTCCAATTTTTCGGTTGGGGGTTCGTCACCTTCTTGTTTCCATGGATACATCATTGCTCTGCTTGGAATGTTCCACAGTGTGACATTAAACAGTTCTACTTTACATTTATTCAATTACAGGTGGTTTTAGAGCTCAAAAATACGTTGAAAAACAGACGTTCTGACTGTGAGCGGGGTCGCCTCTCCACAGATCTGACCTGGAACCTGGTCTGGTCTCCATGGTGATAGAAAGGTTTAATACCGTACTGTTTTGGTCCGGTTTAGATTTGTGTTTTAATAAGAGGAGAATAGGTTTAAAGTTCATGTTTTAAATGCGCTCAGAAGAAAAGACTGAGATATGAACTGACAAACTGATATGGAGTGTTTGGTCTTGGTTCAGTCCTGGTTCAGTCCTGGTTCCATCCTGGTTCAGTACTGGTTCAGTCCTGGTTCAGTCCTGGTTCAATCCTGCTTTAGTCCTGGTTTAGTCCTGGTTTAGTCCTGGTTTAGTCCTGGTTCCATCCTGGTTCAGTACTGGTTTGTCCTAGTTCAGTCCTGGTTTAGTCTTGGTATAGTCCTGGTTCAGTCCTGGTTTAGTCTTGTTATAGTCCTGGCTCAGTCCTGGTTCAGTCCTGGTTTAGTCCTGGTTCAGTCCTGGTTTAGTCCTGGTTCAGTCCTGGTTCAATCCTGCTTTAGTCCTGGTTTAGTCCTGGTTTAGTCCTGGTTTAGTCCTGGCTCAGTCCTGGTTTAGTCCTGGTTCAGTCCTGGTTCAGTCCTGGTTTAGTCCTGGTTCAGTCCTGGTTCAGTCCTGGTTCAGTCCTGGTTTAGTCCTGGTTCAGTCCTGGTTTAGTCCTGGTTCAGTCCCGGTTTAGTCTTAGTATAGTCCTGGTTTAGTCCTGGTTCAGTCCTGGTTCAGTCCTGGTTCAGTCCTGGCTTAGTTCTGGTTCAGTCCTGGTTTAGTCCTGGTTCAGTCCTGGTTTGTTTTGGTCCGGTTTGGTCTCCATGGTGATAGAAAGGTCTGAAACCATACTGTGAAACCATCTGAAGGAGCCTCCACCAGAAAAGTTCCGCAGTGCACCTTTAAACAGGAGCTTTGGTTGGTGTGATGTAAAAGCTCCCGTCTTCTCCAAACCTTTAGTCACGCTCGAGCGAATCTCCGAGCGCAGAGCCGGACACGGAGACCGGCTCAGTCCAATTATTCCTCCCAGGGCCAGAGCCACGGAGCAGAAAACAACGAGCTCTCATTATGGTCTTTGAACGCACCACCAGGACCAGGACTCTGAACGCGCCAATTAAACCATGACCCACAAACGCTTCACTTCAGAGGCTTTAAAACCCGAGAGATCTGACGACGGAGGAGGATTCTGAAGAAACTGTGAGGAAACAAAGGCTTCTTTAGACGGGAGAGGGATGTGGTGCTGTCAGGATACGTGAAATCCCGTTTTTTTCCGAGGCCGTTCACATTTCCAATTAAATGCGACTTGTTTGTGATCTAAAACTGCTCTCGAAACCACTCGTTTTTCGCAGGTATCGATGCTGAAAAAGTCGCACTGTCGAGACAGAAATGAAGCTTTCCTGAAGCGTTAGAATGATTTTGAGCTGAAACAGAACAAGTATCAGAGCACAGAGATACACCAAGGTTATTACTCGTGCTGTCAGGCGATTAAAAAAATAATGTCATTAATTACAGGATTTGTAATTAATAAATCTAATTAATCACATTTTAATCTTGAGATCGAGAGTGAGCGATCGAGCGAACCCACTTTGTGATTGAGTTTGTCAGTTTTTCTGTGGTCGCTTTGCTCAGTCGTTTCCCAAATTCTGCGAGCGTTTGGTGGTTTGGTGGTTTGGTGGTTTGGTGGTTTGTTGGTTTGGTGGTGTGTTGGTTTGTTGGTTTGGTGGTTTGGTGGTGTGTTGGTTTGGTGGTTTGGTGGTTTGTTGGTTTGGTGGTTTGTTGGTTTGGTGGTTTGTTGGTTTGGTGGTTTGTTGGTTTGTTGGTTTGGTGGTGTGTTGGTTTGTTGGTTTGGTGGTTTGGTGGTGTGTTGGTTTGGTGGTTTGTTGGTTTGGTGGTTTGGTGGTTTGGTGGTGTGTTGGTTTGGTGGTTTGTTGGTTTGGTGGTTTGTTGGTTTGGTGGTTTGGTGTTTTTTGGTTTGGTGGTTTGTTGGTTTGTTGGTTTGGTGGTTTGGTGGTTTGGTGGTGTGTTGGTTTGTTGGTTTGGTGGTTTGGTGGTGTGTTGGTTTGGTGGTTTGGTGGTTTGTTGGTTTGGTGGTTTGTTGGTTTGGTGGTTTGTTGGTTTGGTGGTTTGGTGGTGTGTTGGTTTGTTGGTTTGTTGGTTTGGTGGTTTGGTGGTTTGTTGGTTTGGTGGTTTGTTGGTTTGGTGGTGTGTTGGTTTGTTGGTTTGGTGGTTTGGTGGTGTGTTGGTTTGGTGGTTTGGTGGTTTGTTGGTTTGGTGGTTTGGTGTTTTTTGGTTTGTTGGTTTGTTGGTTTGTTGGTTTGGTGGTTTGGTGGTTTGGTGGTGTGTTGGTTTGTTGGTTTGGTGGTTTGGTGGTGTGTTGGTTTGGTGGTTTGGTGGTTTGTTGGTTTGGTGGTTTGTTGGTGCGTTGGTTTGGTGGTTTGGTGGTTTGTTGGTTTATTGGTTTATTGGTTTGGTGGTTTGGTGGTTTGTTGGTTTGGTGGTTTGTTGGTTTGGTGGTTTGGTGGTTTGGTGGTTTGGTGGTTTGTTGGTTTGTTGGTTTGTTGGTTTGGTGGTTTGGTGGTTTGTTGGTTTGGTGGTTTGGTGGTTTGGTGGTGTGTTGGTTTGTTGGTTTGTTGGTTTGGTGGTTTGGTGGTTTGTTGGTTTGGTGGTTTGTTGGTTTGGTGGTTTGGTGGTTTGGTGGTTTGGTGGTTTGTTGGTTTGTTGGTTTGTTGGTTTGGTGGTTTGGTGGTTTGTTGGTTTGGTGGTTTGGTGGTTTGGTGGTGTGTTGGTTTGTTGGTTTGGTGGTTTGGTGGTGTGTTGGTTTGGTGGTTTGGTGGTTTGGTGGTTTGTTGGTTTGGTGGTTTGTTGGTTTGGTGTTTTTTGGTTTGTTGGTTTGTTGGTTTGTTGGCTTGGTGGCTTGGTGGTTTGGTGGTTTGTTGGTTTGTTGGTTTGTTGGTTTGGTGGTGTGTTGGTTTGTTGGTTTGTTGGTTTGGTGGTTTGGTGGTTTGTTGGTTTGGTGGTTTGGTGGTTTGGTGGTGTGTTGGTTTGTTGGTTTGGTGGTTTGGTGGTGTGTTGGTTTGGTGGTTTGGTGGTTTGGTGGTTTGTTGGTTTGGTGGTTTGTTGGTTTGGTGGTTTGTTGGTTTGGTGTTTTTTGGTTTGTTGGTTTGTTGGTTTGTTGGCTTGGTGGCTTGGTGGTTTGGTGGTTTGTTGGTTTGGTGGTGTGTTGGTTTGGTGGTTTGTTGGTTTGGTGGTGTGTTGGTTTGGTGGTTTGTTGGTTTGGTGGTGTGTTGGTTTGGTGGTTTGGTGGTTTGCTGGTTTGTTGGTTTGGTGGTGTGTTGGTTTGTTGGTTTGGTGGTTTGGTGGTTTGGTGGTTTGTTGGTTTGGTGGTTTGGTGGTTTGTTGGTTTGGTGGTGTGTTGGTTTGGTGGTTTGCTGGTTTGTTGGTTTGGTGGTGTGTTGGTTTGTTGGTTTGGTGGTTTGGTGGTGTGTTGGTTTGGTGGTTTGTTGGTTTGGTGGTTTGGTGGTTTGTTGGTTTGGTGGTTTGTTGGTTTGGTGGTTTGTTGGTTTGGTGGTTTGGTGGTTTGGTGGTGTGTTGGTTTGTTGGTTTGGTGGTTTGGTGGTGTGTTGGTTTGGTGGTTTGTTGGTTTGGTGGTTTGGTGGTTTGTTGGTTTGGTGGTGTGTTGGTTTGGTGGTTTGTTGGTTTGGTGGTGTGTTGGTTTGTTGGTTTGGTGGTTTGTTGGTTTGGTGGTTTGTTGGTTTGGTGGTTTGTTGGTTTGGTGGTTTGTTGGTTTGGTGGTTTGGTGGTTTGGTGGTTTGGTGTTTTTTGGTTTGGTGGTTTGTTGGTTTGTTGGCTTGGTGGTTTGGTGGTTTGGTGGTTTGGTGTTTTTGGGTTTGGTGGTTTGTTGTTGTTGTTTTTTGTTGGTTTTGTGGTTTGGTGTGTTTTTTTTGTTTGGTGGTTTGGCGGTTTGTTGTTTCTTTTTGTTTGGTGGTTTGGTGGTTTGTTGTTTCTTTTTGTTTGGTGGTTTGGTGGTTTGGTGTTTTTTTGTTGGTTTCCTGGTTTGGTGGGGTTTTTTTTGTTGGTTTGCTGTTTTTTTGTTTGTTGGTTTGTTGGTTTGGTGAAGTGCGCTCACGCTCGCTCTATCACCGGTAACGATGGAACTTGTCCGGACGTGTTTGTCGTTCAAATGATCCGTCAGGCTGGAGGAAAATTATTTTTGACAAAAGCTCCAAATCACGGCGTTCTTGTCGATTGTCTTCGTTCTTTTAATAAATAAACTTGCCGTTCAAAGGCCCTGGCAGTGATTCGCTCGCCGCACGTGAAATTTAAAATGCACATTGAATTGCCGCTGATAATTGTGTTCATTTTTATAACACGTAATTAATGAATCTAATTAACGCGTTAAACTGACAGCCCGAGTTATTATAGTTAACAAGTTGAAACTGTGTTGTGTGTTCCGCCGCTCTGTGTTCCCGATGTTTTGTACGCACACACTCACCGGGATCGGGATATGTGAAAAATCCATATCATAAAAAAAAAAAACACACCGGTATTTGGTATGAAGCGGTGTACCGCCCAGGCCTAACCTAAACGATATAAAAACGTGAGTGGGACCATAGCGTTCAGCTCCAGTCAAACGAAGTCAATGGAGGCCAGCAGTTGGAGTGGGAAATCTGCAGCTCAGGACCAAATGTGGAATTCTGAGGACACGACCACAGAGCCAGTCCGGAGTCTGGGCAGGAGTTAGGGACAAAATAAAGGAATAAAGACAAGAACGGAGGTAAACAAACGCAGGTGAACCATGGGAAACGCTGATGGACAGATGTGACAGACGAGACGGAGGGAGAGAGAGAAAGAGGGAGAATGCGTGGAGAGAAAGAAAAGGGGGGATTGGTTCGGTGACAGCGGCGGTGTCAGAGGAACAGAGGAGAGGAGACACAAGAGCTGAGACTCTGTGACTGACTCCAATGACTGAAATCCACCAGAGGGAGGAGAGGAGAGAGGGAGGAGAGAGGGAGGAGAGAGGGAGGAGGAGAGAGGAGGAGAGAGGAGGAGAGCTGAGACTCTGTGACTGACTCCAATTACTGAAATCCACCAGAGGGAGGAGAGGAGAGAGGAGGAGAGGAAGGAGAGAGGAGGAGAGAGGAGGAGAGAGGGAGGAGAGAGGGAGAAGGAGAGAGGAGGAGAGTAGGAGAGGAGGAGAGGAAGGAGAGAGGGAGGAGAGAGGAGGAGAGAGGGAGGAGAGGAGGACAGAGGGATGAGAGAGGGAGGAGGAGGAAGGGAGGAGGAGAGAGGGAGGAGAGAGGAGGAGAGGGAGGAGGAGAGAGGGAGGAGAGAGGGAGGAGAAGAGAGGGAGGAGAGAGGGAGGAGAGAGGAGGAGGAGAGAGGAGGAGAGAGGAGGAGAGGGAGGAGACAGGGAGAGGAGGGAGGGAGAGAGGGAGGAGAGAGGGAGGAGGAGAGAGAGGAGAGAGGAGGAGAGGGAGGAGAGAGAGAGAGAAAGGAGAGGAGAGGAGGAGGAGGAGGAGGGAGGGAGGAGGAGAGGAGAGAGGGAGACAGGGAGAGAGGGAGGGAGGAGAGAGGGAGAGGGAGAAGAGGGAGGAGGGAGGGAGGAAGAGAGAAAGGAGAGGAGAGGGGGAGGAGGAGAGGAGAGAGGGAGACAGGGAGAGAGGGAGGGAGGAGAGAGGGAGAGGAGAAGAGGGGGGAGGGAGGGAGGGAGGGAGGAAGAGAGGGAGGGTGTGGTGAAGGAGTGAAATGGAGGAAGAATTCAGCACAATTTAACACATTTTTAAAACTTAAAACATTATTTCAACAAAATAAAGCGATTTTATTTATATCCGAATGGTGAAATAATGATCTCCGTGCACATTAGACGAGTTCTGGACCAGTGCACAAACTGGTTGCTAGGCAACAGTTCCCAGGAAGTAAAAATGTAAATCTCCATTATTATTATTAATTATTTTTATTTATGTATTTGTTTATTTATTATTATTATTATTATTATTATTATTATTATTATTATTATTATTATTATTATTATTATTATTATTATTATTAAACGTGTTCGGAAGGGCATCCGGTGCAATCTTCCTCCCACCTGAACAAGATTTTACACTTACTTCCTTCATTACATCCCATGAAATAATGTGATGTAAAGCTCCACTGTGTAACTTTTTTGTTTTCATTTTGGCTTTATTGCACTGAAACACATGCGCTCTTACTGTGAGCTCGCATCTCCACAAACCTGACTCTGACATGTGGGAGGAAATGCTCTTCCTTAGGCTGTAAACAAAAAAATAAAATAAAATATTAAAAAGGTTTTAAAGAAACTGTATGTATCCGGCGCTCTTACTAGAGACGTTATAAGTTTTTCTCATTCTCAGTTTGTGGACAGGCTTTTATTTTGAAGTCACATATGTGGACAGGCTTTTATTTTGAAGTCATAGATGTGATCAGGCTTTTATTTTGAAGTCAAAGATGTGGACAGGCTTTTATTTTGGAGTCAAAGATGTGGACAGGCTTTTATTTTGGAGTCAAAGATGTGGGCAGGCTTTTATTTTGAAGTCATAGATGTGGACAGACTTATTTTGGAGTCAAAGATGTGGACAGGCTTTTATTTTGGAGTCAAAGATGTGGACAGACTTTTATTTTGAAGTCACAGATGTGGACAGGCTTTTATTTTGGAGTCAAAGATGTGGACAGGCTTTTATTTTGAAGTCACAGATGTGATCAGGCTTTTATTTTGAAGTCAAAGATGTGGACAGGCTTTTATTTTGGAGTCAAAGATGTGGACAGGCTTTTATTTTGAAGTCATAGATGTGGACAGACTTATTTTGGAGTCAAAGATGTGGACAGGCTTTTATTTTGAAGTCACAGATGTGGACAGGCTTTTATTTTGGAGTCAAAGATGTGGACAGGCTTTTATTTTGAAGTCACAGATGTGGACAGGCTTTTATATTGGAGTCAAAGATGTGGACAGGCTTTTATTTTGAAGTCACAGATGTGGACAGGCTTTTATTTTGGAGTCAAAGATGTGGACAGGCTTTTATTTTGAAGTCATAGATGTGGACAGGCTTTTATTTTGGAGTCAAAGATGTGGACAGGCTTTTATTTTGGAGTCAAAGATGTGGACAGGCTTTTATTTTGAAGTCACAGATGTGGACAGGCTTTTATTTTGGAGTCAAATATGTGGACAGGCTTTTATTTTGGAGTCAAAGATGTGGACAGGCTTTTATTTTGAAGTCACAGATGTGGACAGGCTTTTATTTTGGAGTCAAATATGTGGACAGGCTTTTATTTTGAAGTCACAGATGTGATCAGGCTTTTATTGTGAAGTCAAAGATGTGGACAGGCTTTTATTTTGAAGTCATAGATGTGGACAGACTTATTTTGGAGTCAAAGATGTGGACAGGCTTTTATTTTGAAGTCACAGATGTGGATAGACTTTTATTTTGGAGTCAAAGATGTGGACAGGCTTTTATTTTGAAGTTATAGATGTGGACAGACTTATTTTGGAGTCAAAGATGTGGACAGGCTTTTATTTTGAAGTCAAAGATGTGGACAGGCTTTTATTTTGAAGTCACAGATGTGGACAGGCTTTTATTTTGAAGTCACAGATGTGGACAGGCTTTTATTTTGAAGTCACAGATGTGATCAGGCTTTTATTTTGGAGTCAAAGATGTGGACAGGCTTTTATTTTGAAGTCAAAGATGTGGACAGGCTTTTATTTTGAAGTCACAGATGTGATCAGGCTTTTATTTTGGAGTCAAAGATGTGGACAGGCTTTTATTTTGAAGTTATAGATGTGGACAGACTTATTTTGGAGTCAAAGATGTGGACAGGCTTTTATTTTGGAGTCAAAGATGTGGACAGGCTTTTATTTTGAAGTCACAGATGTGATCAGGCTTTTATTTTGGAGTCAGAGATGTGGACAGGCTTTTATTTTGGAGTCAGAGATGTGGACAGGCTTTTATTTTGGAGTCAGAGATGTGGACAGGCTTTTATTCTGAAGTCACATATGTGGACAGACTTTTATTTTGGAGTCAAAGATGTGGGCAGGCTTTTATTTTGAAGTCATAGATGTGGACATGCTTTTATTTTGAAGAGTCAAAGATGTGGACAGGCTTTTATTGTGAAGAGTCAAAGATGTGGACATGCTTTTATTGTGAAGAGTCAAAGATGTGGACATGCATTTATTTTGAAGAGTTAAAGATGTGGACAGGATTTTATTTTGAAGTATTTTGAAGAGTATTAGAGAAATTGTGGAGAAGCTTATATTTTGATGTCAGAAAGGTGGACAAGCTTTTATTTTGAAGAGTCATGTAGTGCTGTAGAGAGGGCTTTTATTTTGAATTAGCTTTACAGAGCTCTGGAGGAGGCTTTTATTTTGAAGAAGCCGTATACAACTGTGGAGGAGCTTTTATTCTGAAGAGTCCCGCAGAGCTATGGAGAGTTTATTTTGAAGGTGCTTCATAGAGCTTTGAGGAGGCTTTTATTTTAAAGGGTCAGACACGGATGCAGAGGGCGCTTTTATTTTGAAGGGTCAGATAAAAATGTCGAAGAGCTTTTTATTCTTAAGAGTAGTTAGTGAATTAGAGTAGTGAATGTGGCTTTTATTTTGAAGGAGTCTTATAGAGCTGTGAGAGCAGGTTTTATTTTGAAGGGTCAGGCATAGATGTAAATCGATATTACGATTGTTATCAGTAAAAACTATATTTGATTTGAACATGTTTACGTGATTTAAAATCTTACCTCCCTTTAACTTTCACATGATGTGCCGCCTAAAGAAAGTTACACAGTGTTGCTTTAAGGTAAAGTCAAAACTTTCGGAATCGTTCCCTTTACCAAACAAAGTTGTTTTTGTCTCCACGGTTCACACTGGGCTGGAGGTCGATCTATTTTTTAGTTTCAAACTGAAACATTGTGATGACGCAGGTATTGAAGAGCTGTCAAACGCTGTATCCTCACTTTTTCACTTTTATTTCATCTGCACAAAAACACGTCTCTCGTGCGGCTCAGAGCCCGTTCCACAGCTCATCAAAGACGCCCCGGACACGCCGCTATCCACCTATCCACTGTTTAAACGCTGTCGCCCACTTTAAAGACGCTGCCAAAATTACATAAAGTCTGTCTGGGCCTCATTAAGGAGCCTGTTTGAGTAGAGACGCTTTTATTTTGGAGTCATAAATGTGGACAGGCTTTTATTTTGGAGTCAAAGATGTGGGCAGGCTTTTATTTTGGAGTCAAATATGTGGACATGCTTTTATTTTGGAGTCATAGATGTGGACATGCTTTTATTTTGGAGGCAAAGATGTGGACAGGCTTTTAATTTGGAGTCAAAGATGTGGACATGCTTTTATTTTGGAGGCAAAGATGTGGGCAGGCTTTTATTTTGAAGTCACAGATGTGGACAAGCTTTTATTTTGAAGTCAAAGATGTGGACATGCTTTTATTTTGGAGTCATAGATGTGGACATGCTTTTATTTTGGAGGCAAAGATGTGGGCAGGCTTTTATTTTGGAGGCAAATATGTGGACATGCTTTTATTTTGGAGGCAAAAATGTGGGCAGGCTTTTATTTTGGAGTCAAAGATGTGGACATGCTTTTATTTTGGAGGCAAATATGTGGGCAGGCTTTTATTTTGAACTAATGGATGTGGACAGGCTTTTATTTTGAACTAATGGATGTGGACAGGCTTTTATTTTGAAGTCATAGATGTGGACATGCTTTTATTTTGGAGGCAAAGATGTGGACAGGCTTTTATTTTGGAGTCATAGATGTGGACATGCTTTTATTTTGGAGGCAAAGATGTGGACAGGCTTTTAATTTGGAGTCAAAGATGTGGACATGCTTTTATTTTGGAGGCAAAGATGTGGGCAGGCTTTTATTTTGAAGTCACAGATGTGGACAAGCTTTTATTTTGAAGTCAAAGATGTGGACATGCTTTTATTTTGGAGTCATAGATGTGGACATGCTTTTATTTTGGAGGCAAAGATGTGGGCAGGCTTTTATTTTGGAGGCAAATATGTGGACATGCTTTTATTTTGGAGGCAAAAATGTGGGCAGGCTTTTATTTTGGAGTCAAAGATGTGGACATGCTTTTATTTTGGAGGCAAATATGTGGGCAGGCTTTTATTTTGAACTAATGGATGTGGACAGGCTTTTATTTTGAAGTCATAGATGTGGACATGCTTTTATTTTGGAGGCAAAGATGTGGGCAGGCTTTTATTTTTAACTAATAGATGTGGACAGGCTTTTATTTTGAAGTCATAGATTTGGACATGCTTTTATTTTGAAGTCATAGATGTGGACAGGCTTTTATTTTGGAGTCAAAGATGTGGACAGGCTTTTATTTTGGAGTCATAAATGTGGACAGGCTTTTATTTTGGAGTCATAGATGTGGACATGCTTTTATTTTGGAGGCAAAGATGTGGACAGGCTTTTAATTTGGAGTCAAAGATGTGGACATGCTTTTATTTTGGAGGCAAAGATGTGGGCAGGCTTTTATTTTGAAGTCACAGATGTGGACAAGCTTTTATTTTGAAGTCAAAGATGTGGACCTGCTTTTATTTAGGAGGCAAAGATGTGGGCAGGCTTTTAATTTGAAGTCATAGATGTGGACATGCTTTTATTTAGGAGGCAAATATGTGGACAGGCTTTTATTTTGAAGTCAAAGATGTGGACAGGCTTTTATTTAGAAAAGTCAAAGATGTGGGCAGGCTTTTATTTTGAAGTCAAAGATGTGGACATGCTTTTATTTTGGAGGCAAAGATGTGGGCAGGCTTTTATTTTGAAGTCACAGATGTGGACAAGCTTTTATTTTGAAGTCAAAGATGTGGACATGCTTTTATTTTGGAGGCAAAGATGTGGACAGGCTTTTAATTTGGAGGCAAATATGTGGACATGCTTTTATTTTGTAGGCAAAAATGTGGGCAGGCTTTTATTTTGGAGTCAAAGATGTGGACATGCTTTTATTTTGGAGGCAAAGATGTGGGCAGGCTTTTATTTTGAAGTCACAGATGTGGACAAGCTTTTATTTTGAAGTCAAAGATGTGGACCTGCTTTTATTTAGGAGGCAAAGATGTGGGCAGGCTTTTATTTTGAAGTCAAAGATGTGGACAGGCTTTTATTTAGAAAAGTCAAAGATGTGGGCAGGCTTTTATTTTGGAGTCAATGATGTGGACATGCTTTTATTTTGGAGTCAAAGATGTGGACATGCTTTTATTTTGGAGGCAAAGATGTGGGCAGGCTTTTATTTTGAAGTCACAGATGTGGGCAGGCTTTTATTTTGAATTCATAGATGTGGACATGCTTTTATTTTGGAGGCAAAGATGTGGCCAGGCTTTTATTTTGAATTCAAATATGTGGACAGGCTTTTATTTTGAAAAGTCAAAGATGTGGGCAGGCTTTTATTTTTGAGTCAAATATGTGGACGTGCTTTTATTTTGGAGTCAAAGATGTGGGCAGGCTTTTATTTTGGAGTCAAAGATGTGGACATGCTTTTATTTTGGAGGCAAATATGTGGACAGGCTTTTATTTTGGAGTCAAAGATGTGGGCAGGCTTTTATTTTGGAGTCAAGATGTGGACATGCTTTTATTTTGGAGGCAAAGATGTGGGCAGGCTTTTATTTTGGTCAAGATGTGGACATGCTTTTATTTTGGAGGCAAAGATGTGGGCAGGCTTTTATTTTGGAGTCAAGATGTGGACATGCTTTTATTTTGGAGGCAAAGATGTGGGCAGGCTTTTATTTTGAACTAATAGATGTGGACAGGCTTTTATTTTGAAGTCATAGATGTGGACATGCTTTTATTTTGGAGGCAAAGATGTGGGCAGGCTTTTATTT
Source organism: Paratrypauchen microcephalus (assembly GCA_036785185.1). Lineage (NCBI taxonomy): Eukaryota > Metazoa > Chordata > Actinopteri > Gobiiformes > Gobiidae > Paratrypauchen > Paratrypauchen microcephalus. Next base: position 438,143 of record JAVJIX010000284.1, on the reverse strand, counting down.
TGAAGTCAAAGATGTTGACAGGCTTTTATTTTGAAAAGTCAAAGATGTGGGCAGGCTTTTATTTTTGAGTCAAACATGTGGAAGTGCTTTTATTTTGGAGTCAAAGATGTGGGCAGGCTTTTATTTTGGAGTCAAAGATGTGGGCAGGCTTTTATTTTGAAAAGACAAAGATGTGGACATGCTTTTATTTTGGAGGCAAAGATGTGGGGAGGCTTTTATTTTGAACTCATAGATGTGGACAGGCTTTTATTTTGGAGGTAAAGGTGTGAGCAGGGTTTTATTTTGAAAAGTCAAAGATTTGGTCAGGTTTTTATTTTGGAGGCAAAGATCTGGGCAGGCTTTTATTTTGAAAAGTCAAAGATGTGGTCAGGTCTTGCAGAGCTGTGAAAGGGCTTTTATTTTGAAGGAGCCTTATACAACTGTGGAGGAGTCTCGCAGCGCTATGGAGATTTTATTTTGAAGGGGCTTTATAGAGCTGTAAGGAGGTTTTTATTTTGAAGGGTCGGGCAGAGATGTACAGGGCGCTTTTATTTTGAAGGGTCAGATAGTTGTGTCGAAGATATTTTTTTTCTGAAGAGTCCTTTAGAGTAGTGCATGTAGCTTTTATTCTGAAGGAGCCTTATAGAGCTGTGAGGGGGGCTTTTATTCTGAAGGAGCCTTATAGAGCTGTGAGGGGGCTTTTACTCTGAAGGAGCCTTATAGAGCTGTGGATGGTCCTTTACTTTGAAGAGTCAGGTGGCTGGAGAGTCTCTTTTGAGGAGAGAAAACAGTTAAAACAGAGCGCAAAGTCAAAGCTGTTATTTATTTATTTTTTTTTGTACTTGATTGTTTTCAGTAAGCTTCATATAGGTGACATTTTGAGGACTTTTCACCAGTCACAAGGGAGAATATTTTGTTGCTCTTTGCTGTTAATCGCTATGGCAACAGTAATTATGAAAACCACAACACGTCTGGCATACATTTTCATAAAACGCCACAAAATTACCTTTAGATTAGAGTTTTCCATTGCTGTCTTATTTTATTCTGCACTGATTTAAAACCACACTGTCATGTTATTTAAAAAAATAAAAAAATCAAAATTTGGTATGAACCGTTATACCGCCCAGCCCTAGCGGCAGTTACACAGAGAGGTTTTTCAGTATAAAGTGAGTTGGAGCCAGAGTGGATGGAGCAGGAAGTGCGCCCATGCTCACTTCCTGTTTGGAGTGTCAGTCTGTGGTTTATCACGTTTTTCCGAGTGGGACGATGGATCTTCCGAGTTTCTGAGATTACATGAACGCATCAAGAGACACAGCTCCTCTCCTCCTCTCTATCTCCTCCTCCCTCTTTCCTCCTCTCCCCTCCTCTTTCTCTCCTCTCTCTCCTCTCCCTCCTCCTCCTCTCTCCTCTCCCTCCCTCCTCCTCTCTCCTCTCTCTCTCTCCTCTCCCTCCCTCCTCCCCTCCTCCTCTCTCTCCCTCTCTCCTCCTCCCTCTCCTCCTCCCTCTCTCCTCCTCTTTTCTCCTCCTTCTCCTCTCCTCTCCCTCTCTCCTCCTCCCTCTCTCCTTTCTCCTCCTCCCTCTCTCCTTTCTCCTCTCTCCTCCCTCTCTCCTCTCTCCTTCTCCTTCTCTCCTCCTCCTTTCTTCTCCTCCCTCTCGCTCTCTCCTCCTCCCTCTCTCCTCCCTCTCTCCTCCCTCTCTCCTCCTCTCCCTCCTCCCTCTCTCCGCCTCTTTTCTCCTCCCTCTCCTCTCCTCTCCCTCTCTCGTCCTTCCTCTCTCCTCCTCCTCCCTCTCTCCTCTCTCCTTCTCCTTCTCTCCTCCTCCCTTTCTTCTCCTCCCTCTCGCTCTCTCCTCCTCCCTCTCTCCTCCCTCTCTCCTCTCTCCTCCCTCTCTCCTCCTCTCTCCTCCCTCTCTCCTCCCTCTCTCCTCCCTCTCTCCTCCTCTCTCCTCCTCTCTCTCCTCCTCCCTCCTCCTCCTCCTCCTCCCTCTCTCCGCCTCTTTTCTCCTCCCTCTCCTCTCCTCTCCCTCTCTCGTCCTTCCTCTCTCCTCCTCCTCCCTCTCTCCTTTCTCCTCTCTCCTCCCTCTCTCCTCTCTCCTTCTCTCCTCCTCCCTTTCTTCTCCTCCCTCTCGCTCTCTCCTCCTCCCTCTCTCCTCCCTCTCTCCTCTCTCCTCCCTCTCTCCTCTCCCTCTCTCCTCCCTTCTCCTCTCCTCTCCCTCTCTCCTCCTCTCTCCTCTCAGATGTTCATGTTCTGGCAGAAATCACTTGTAATTCTGGTCTGGACCCAAACCCGGGGCTTATCTCTGCGCACAGACACGTCCTCCAGCTTAAAACCACTTCCCAAAACGTGCTCCACTCATCCCTCCATCCCACCAGCCGGGATCACACAAGTCTACACCGGGTCTATAACCGGTCTACACCAGGTCTATAACCGGCCTACACCAGGTCTATAACCGGTCTACACCAGGTCTATAACCGGCCTACACCAGGTCTATAACCGGTCTACACCAGGTCTATAACCGGTCTACACCAGGTCTATAACCGGTCTACACCAGGTCTATAACCGGTCTACACCAGGTCTATAACCGGTCTATAACCGGTCTACACCAGGTCTATAACCGGTCTACACCAGGTCTATAACCGGTCTACACCAGGTCTGTAACCCGTCTATAACCGGTCTACACCAGGTCTATAACCGGTCTATAACCGGTCTACACCAAGTCTATAACCGGTCTACACCAGGTCTATAACCGGTTTACACCAGGTTTATAACCGGTCTACGCCAGGTCTATAACCGGTCTATAACCGGTCTACACCAGGTCTATAACCGGTCTATAACCGGTCTACACCAGGTCTATAACCGGTCTACACCAGGTCTATAACCGGTCTACACCAGGTCTATAACCGGTCTACACCAGGTCTATAACCGGTCTACACCAGGTCTATAACCGGTCTACACCAGGTCTATAACCGGCCTACACCAGGTCTATAACCGGTCTACACCAGGTCTATAACTGGTCTACACCAGGTCTATAACCGGTCTATGACCGGTCTACACCAGGTCTATAACCGGTCTACACCAAGTCTATAACCGGTCTACACCAGGCCTATAACCGGTCTACACCAGGTCTATAACTGGTCTATAACCGGTCGACACCAAGTCTATAACCGGTCTACACCAGGTCTATAACCGGTCTACACCAGGTCTATAACCGGTCTACACCAGGTCTATAACCGGTCTACACCAGGTCTATAACCGGTCTACACCAGGTCTATAACCAGTCTACACCAGGTCTATAACCGGTCTACACCAGGTCTATAACCGGTCTATAACCGGTCTACACCAGGTCTATAACCGGTCTACACCAGGTCTATAACCGGTCTACACCAGGTCTATAACCGGTCTACACCAGGTCTACACCAGGTCTACACCAGGTCTATAACCGGTCTACACCAGGTCTATAACCGGTCTACAGAGGGCCTACAGAGGCTAGAGAACCGGACCAGGATCTATGATGGACTCGCTTAGACCGGGATTTGGACCAGGACTGTGGGTTAGAGTCAGGAGGAGAGAGAGAGAGAGAGAGAAGGAGAGAGAGAGAGAGAGGAAGAGGAGAGAGGGAGAGAAGGAGTCAGAGTGGGAGAGGTAGGAGGAGGAGAGAGAGGAGAAAGGAGAAGATAGATGAGGAGAGAGAGAAGAGGAGAGAGAGATTAGAGGGAGAGAGGAGGAGAGGGCTGAGGAGAGAGGGATGAGGAGAGAGGGATGAGGAGAGAGGGATGAGGAGAGAGGAGGTGGGATGTGGAGTGGGATTGGGAACCGGGACAAAGCCGAGACAAGAAGCTCCAGGAGTCCTCCAGCAGAAGGAGTTTAACATAATCACTTTGTCTTGTTGAACTGGGGAAATACTTCTCCAAGAGAAAGTGATGAAGGTGTAGGACCGTTACCATGGAAATAAACTATTCAGAACTAAATATTATAACTTTTCACTGCAACTGAACTAAAGGACTAAACCAAGACTGAACCAGGACTGAACCAGGACTAAACCAGGACTGAACCAGGACTAAACCAGGACTACACCAGGTCTAAACCAAGTCTAAACCAGGACTGAACCAGGTCTAAACCAAGTCTAAACCAGGACTGAACCAGGACTAAACCAGGACTAAATCAGGTCTAAACCAGGACTGAGCCAGGACTACACCAGGACTACACCAGGACTAAACCAGGACTAAACCAGGACTAAACCAGGACTACACCAGACCTACACCAGGACTAAACCAGGACTGAACCAGGACAAAACCAGGTCTAAACCAAGTCTAAACCAAGTCTAAACCAGGACTACAACAGGACTACACCAGGTCTAAACCAGGTCTGAACCAGGTCTGAACCAGGTCTGTGTTCGTACTAGTCTCTGTGCTCTTATTCTTGTTCTCGTTCTAAAGCTTCAGGAAACGTTGCCTCTTCCTCAACATAAATCTCTCTCTCTCTCTCTCTCTCTCTCTCTCTCTCTCTCGCTCTCTCTCTCTCTCTCTCTCTCTCTCTCTTTCTCTCCATCATTCATCTTTTCTTCTTCGATACCTGCTCAAATGAGTGTCTAGTTTCGATACGATTAGCGTCTGATTTTCGGTATTTGGTTCGTGCGTTTTCCGTCATGATGGAGGGTTTTTTTTGGTGACGTCATGTTTTTTTCTTTCGCTGAAACACAAACTCACAGAACGACCCGGGGCGTTTCATTCAAGTCACAGCTCAGCCCTGTCTGCTCCATGAAACAAACACCCCGCAGGAGAGAGGGAGGAGGAGAGAGGGAGGAGAGAGGAGAGAAGGAGGAGAGAGGGAGGAGAGAGGGAGGAGAGAGAGGAGAGAGAGGAGAAAGGGAGGAGAGAGGAGAGGAGAGAGAGGAGAGAGGGAGAAGAGAGGGAAAGAGGGAGGAGGAGAGAGGGAGGGAGGAGAGAGAGAGGAGGAGAGAGGGAGGAGAGAGAGGAGAGAGAGGAGAGAGAGGGAGGAGAGAGGAGGAGAGAGAGGAGAGAGAGGAGAAAGGGAGGAGAGAGGAGAGGAGAGAGAGGAGAGAGGGAGAAGAGAGGGAAAGAGGGAGGAGGAGAGAGGGAGGGAGGAGAGAGGAGAGAGGAGGAGGAGAGAGAGGGAGGAGGAGAGAGAGAGGAGAGAGAGGAGGAGAGAGAGAAGGAGGAGAGAGAGGAGGAGAGAGAGGGAGGAAAGGGAGGAGAAAGGGAGGAGAGAGGGAGGAGGGAAAGAGGGAGGAGGAGAGAGGGAGGAGGGAAAGAGGGAGGAGGAGAGAGGGAGGGAGGAGAGAGGGAAAAGAGAAAGAGAGGGGGAAGAAACAGAAAGAGGGAGGAGAGAGAGAAAGAGGGAACAAAAGGAGGAGAGACATGTGATGTCATAGTGGACTGAAAAGAGAGAAAGAAAAGGAGAGAGGGAGGAGTGTGACATCAAAGGAAAGAGAAAGAAGAGGAGGAGCAGAGAGGGAATGAGAAAGGGAGAGGAAAGGAAAGGTTATTATTTCTGTCATTATATTTCTTATCATTATTAAAAGGAAGTTTTGAAGAATTAAGGGAAAGAAAGAGAGGAGAGCAAGAAGAGGGAGAGACAGAGCAAAGGAAAGATAGAGAGAGGGAGAGAGAGTGAAGAAAAGGTAGAGAGAGTGAGAGAATGAAGGAAAGGTAAAGAGAGAGAGTATGTAAAAAGAAGAGAGTAAAGAAAAGGCAGAGAGATTGGGAGAGAATGAGAGACTGAAGGAAAGGTAAATGGAGGGAGAGAGAGAGAGAGTGAAGGAAAGGTAAAGAAAGAGACAGAGTAAAGAAAAGGCAGAGAGATTGGGAGAGAATGAGAGACTGAAGGAAAGGTAAATGGAGGGAGAGAGAGAAGAGGAGAGAAACAAAAAGAGAGTGAGTAAAGGAAAGAACGAGAGAGGGAAAGGGAGAGAGAATGTAAACGAAAGAGAGAGAAAGAGAGACTATGTGAGAAAGAGTAAAGAAAAGGTAGAGAGAAAGACGTTTGACGTTATTACAGCCAGGTCTGTGGGGCTGCTGCTCTGATGGAAAAGAGAGAGATGGACAGACGGACGGATGTACAAAACAAACACGCCTAAAGAAGAGAGAGAGAGAGAGAGAGAGAGAGAGAGAGAGAGAGGAAAGGAAGAGGCTTTACTGATAAAACTATGAAATATTCATTGACCTCAGACCGCTCAGCTACAGCCCAGAGTCACAGCCTAAAGAACGAGTTATTTAGGAACAAAAGAGAGAAAGAGGGAAAAGTCAAAGAGAGGGAAAGAGAGAGAGAGAGATGGGGGGACACGGAGAGAGGAAAAAGAGAAGGAGAGTTGAAGATGTGGCGCCAGAGCGGACTGTCTGCAGAAGTGAAGGTCTCAGGCCGACTGCCACTGTCAACAAAACAAACGCACCCCCGGGAGAGAAGGAGGAAGAGAGAGAGAGAGAGAGAGAGAGAGGGGGGAAGAGAAAAGGAGAGAAAGAGAGGAGAGAGAAACAGAAAGAGAGGGAGGAGAGAGTGTGTGAGCCATGGTCTGGTTCACAAAATAAACACACCCACAGGAGAGAGAGAGAGAAGAGAGAGAGAGGAGAGAGAAAGAGAGAGAGGGGGGAGAAAGAGAGGAGAGAGAGAAAGAGAGAGCAAAGCGAGTAAGTCAGGGTCTGGTTCACAAAACAAATGCACCCACAGGAGAGAAGGAGAGAGAGAGACAGAACAGAGAGGAGAGAGAAAAGAGGGAGGAGAGGGAGGAGAGAGAGACAGAAGAGAGAGAGAGAGAGAAAGAAGGAGGAGAGAGAGGAGAGAGAGAGAGACAGAACAGAGAGGAGAGAGAAAAGAGGGAGGAGAGGGAGGAGAGAGAGACAGAAGAGAGAGAGAGAGAAAGAAGGAGGAGGGAGAGGAGAGACAGAAGAGAGAGAGAGAGAAGAGAGAGAGGAGAGAGAAAGAGAGCGAGGGGGAGAAAGAGAGGAGAGAGAGAAAGAGAGAGCAAAGCGAGTAAGTCAGGGTCTGGTTCACAAAACAAATGCACCCACAGGAGAGAAGGAGAGAGAGAGACAGAACAGAGAGGAGAGAGAAAAGAGGGAGGAGAGGGAGAGAAAGAGACAGAACAGAGAGGAGAGAGAAAAGAGGGAGGAGAGGGAGGAGAGAGAGACAGAAGAGAGAGAGAGAGAGAAAGAAGGAGGAGAGAGAGGAGAGACAGAAGAGAGAGAGAAAGAGGGAGGAGAGAGAGAAAAGAGAGAGACAGAAGAGAGAGAGAAAGAGGGAGGAGAGAGACAAAAGAGAGAGACAGAGGGAGGAGAGAGAGAAGAGAGAGGGAAGAGAGAGAGAAAAGAGAGAGACAGAAAAGAGAGAGAAAGAGGGAGGAGAGAGAGAAGAGAGAGAAGAGAGAGAGACAGAAGAGAGAGAGAAAGAGAAAGAGGGAGGAGAGAGAGAGAAGAAAGAGAGAGAGGAGAGAGAGAAGAGAGAGAAAGAGTAAAGCGCTGCAGTGAGTCCGAGTTCCTGATGGATTGTGGGAGTTCCAGGCGGTGGCGGCGGCGGTGGCGGTGGCGGCGGTGGCTCGGTACCACAAGGTCCGGCACTTTACTCGCCACTGACCACCAATGAAGCTCATGGAGGCCAGCAGGCGCTTTGTGTTACATTTTGTATGAAAAGCGCTTTATAAATAATGTTTGATTGATTGATTGATTGAGCAGTCACACGCCCGATGTCTCTGTTCTTCATGTTCATACTTTGATTTACGGACAAAATGGTGAACTAAAGCGTTGGTTAAGTGTCGCTCAGGATGATTCTGCGATTCTCCGACTGTCGACGGCGCCTGCTGCTGGAAACATCTGGCACTGCTAATTATCCAGAGTGTTTTCCTTTTCACATCTGCACCGGGTTAATTACTCAAAATGATTGCGTTCTTTTGCATATCCCTCTGTTCCTTTGCCGTATAAATATCCCGGTGTGTCAGATGCCCTCCCTTCCCAGAGTTTGGTCTGGAGTTACTCTGCAGATGTGGCCGTGCGTCAGATGCCCTCCCAGATGTTGTGGAGTTGAACAAAAAACAGGAGAATTAGATAATCTGTGAAAATATCTGTGGATTTGGAGATCTCCAGTGAAAAAATATTACAGAATATTACAGAATTCAAAAAAATCTAATATTCATAAAAAATGTGGAGAAATTGTTTTGTTGATCCAGAAATAAATAAAAAAAATGGACCAAGAACTTGGACTTGCCCAAGTATCACATTTAAACAATTAAAGAATGAACATGATTTTTAAAAATGATTTAGCTGAAAAATACACCAGGAGAACGGTCTTCACTGCTCGAGATTATCTGAGAAAACATTTGTGGCTTTGGAGAGTTCTGATGAAAATATCAGAGAATCATACAGATTTCTGACGTCTTTCCAAAAAAATCAAATATTCATTTAAAAAAAAAATGTGGAGAAATTGTTTTGTTATTGATCCACAAGTAAAAAGGACCAAAACTAAACCAGAACCAAACTAAAACGGAACAAAAAATACAGGAGTTGTCCAAAAAAAGTAAAAGTATCACGTAAAAAAATCGGTGTAAAAGTGATAAAAATGTAAAAGAGAGAAATAAAGAGGGAGGAGAGAGAGAGAAGCAGGGAGGAGAGAGAGGAAAGAGACAGAAGAGAGAGAGAGAGAGAGAGAGAGAGAGAGAGAGAGAGAGAGACAGAAGAGAGAGAGAGAAAGAAAGAGGGAGGAGAGAGAGAGACAGAAGAGAGAGAGAGAGAAACAGGGAGGAGAGAGAGAGAAACAGGGAGGAGAAAGAGGAGAGAGACAGAAGAGAGAGAGAGAGAGAGGGAGGAGAGAGAGAGAGAAGAAAGAGAGAGAGAAGAGAGAGGAGAGAGAGAAGAGAGAGAGAGGAGAGAAAGAAGAGAGAGAGAGAGAAAAGAGAGAGAGCAAAGAGAGTAAGTCAGGGTCTGTTTCACAAAACAAACACACCCACAGGAGAGAAGGAGAGAGAGAGACAGAACAGAGAGGGAGAGAGAGAAGCGAGAGAAGAGAGAGAGGAGAGACAGAAGAGAGAGAGAAGAGAGAGCGAAGAGAGAGAGAGAAGAGAGAGAGAGAGAGAGAGAGAAGAGAGAGAGAGGAAGAGGGAGGAGAGAGAAGAGAGAGAGAAAGAGGGAGGAGAGAGAGAGAGAGAGAGAGAGAGAAGAGAGAGGAGAGAGAGAGAGAAAGAGGGAGGAGAGAGAGAAAAGAAAGAGGGAGGAGAGAGAAGAGAGAGAGACAGAAGAGAGAGAGAGAGAAAGAGGGAGGAGAGAGAGAGAGAAGAAAGAGAGAGAGGAGAGAGAAGAGAGAGCAAAGAGAGAGAGAGAAGAGAGAGAGGAGAGAGAGAAGAGAGAGAGGAGAGAGAGCGAAGAGAGAGACAGAAAAGAGAGAGAGAGGGAGAGAAGAGAGAGAGACAGAAGAGAGAGAGAGAGGGAGGAGAGAGAGAGAAGAAAGAGAGAGAGAGAGAGAGAGGAGAGAGAGAGAGGGAGGAGAGAGAGAGAAGAAAGAGAGAGAGGAGAGAGAGAGAAGAGAGAGAGAAGAGAGAGAAGTAAAAAGGACCAAAACTAAACCAGAACCAAACTAAAACGGAACAAAAACTACAGGACTTGCCCAAAAAAAGTAAAAGTATCACGTAAAAAAATCGGTGTAAAAGTGATACAAATGTACTTAAAGACTAAAATGAGAGTTTTGGAGAGATTTTTAGAACATTTAAAGGGTGAAATGTAGTGATTTTGACAAACAATTTAGCTGATTTTAAGCAATTCAGTTGATTTCTTAATTTTTCAAGCTGTTTTTGTGGATTTGGTTTGCTCAAAGTTGGGACGGAAACTCTATTAAGATAAAGCGTATCCACTGTTAAATAAAGTACAGAAACCTAAAAATTGTATTTAAGTGTTGTATTTTTTACTTTTGTACGTTGTTACTTTCCTCCATTGGGCAGCACACACTCTGTATTTGACGGTTTTTTGACCCGAAAGCTGCAAATGTACCGAGTTTGCACAAAAGTTTGGGAAAAATGAGTAGGAACAGTAGATAGTGCGACTCAGAAAACATTCACACAGTTTAGCAGCGAGAAAAGTTTCTTCTGCGTTTGGTTCCGCCTGAAGCCGAAGGAGATAGGCCTGCCTCTGTCCGTGGTCCTGATTCCCGCAGAAGCTCCACGTGGAACTGTCCGCGGTCCTGACCTCGTTTTAGCGGCGGTGAGGGGAGATAGGGCGCTGTCCATGGTGCTGAAGTCTGATGTGTTTCTATGGAGCTGTGCCGGAGCTGTCCATGGTGCTGAACAAAGCAAAACTAATCCTTATCTTTCCCCACAAAAGGTGTATTTTCTCCGCTGGACTCAGGCGCGCCGCTGCTGCTCTGGTTCCAAATCGGCAAATATTTATTTCAGGTTTAGCGGTTTGTGATGACGGCTGAAAGAGACGGCGGATTGTGGTTGTTTAACTGGCATCATGTTATTTATTTTGATACGTTATCCATCTAATACTGTGCATTTAGATTAAAGCTGTCAGTTTAACGTGTTAACTAGATTGATTAATTACACTACAAATGAACGCATTATTATACAATTATATCCACCTTATGATGTCATCAAGTGGTAGTTTTCCAGTGAACAGCTCCTTTTTCCTTTGGATGAGTAAAGATCGGCAATTCCAGATCTGAAAGGATCCAGATGATTCAAATGAACCTGTACCACCACATGACATCACCAGGTGGAACAGGGTGTTTTCTGTGTGTTTAAACGTGTGTGAATGAAACAAAACAAAACTCCAGGTGTGTTTACGATGAGGAAACGTTAGAACAAACTTTAGAAGAAGAAGTGACTTTATTGATCTCACACAGGAGAAATTCTTCTCTGTATTTGACCCATCCTGTTATCAGGAGCAGTGAGCGACACATTCCTGCACCGGGACCATCTCCAGGATCTTCTTACTTCGGCCTGGTCAGGACCTCAGGAGGATTTTACCTGGAGCATGTTTTGGGTTGATGGGGGAAACCGGAGTGTCCGGAGGAAACCCACACGGGGAGAACATGCAAACTCCACACAGAAAGGCCTGGGCGACCCGGGGATCAAACCCAGAACCTTCTTGCTGTGAAACATGAGTGCTAACCACTCAGCCACCGAGCCGCCAAAGATCAGAAAGTCGTGTAATATGAGCGATTAAAATTGGGATAAATAAATCCTAGTGTGGAGGACCGGATTTTTACAGTTTTTACTTGTGCTGTGAGGCAATTTAAAAAATTAAACGAATTAATTACAGGATTTGTAATTAATCTAATTAATCACATTTTAATCTCGTGAGAGAGAGAGAGGCAACCCAGTTTTTTGTCAGTTTTTCTGCGGTCGCTTTGCTCATTCGTTTTCCAAATTCTGCGAGCGTGGTTTGTTGGTTTGTTGGTTTGTTGGTTTGTTGGTTTGGTGGTTTGTTGGTTTGTTGGTTTGGTGGTTTGGTGGTTTGTTGGTTTGTTGGTTTGGTGGTTTGGTGGTTTGGTGGTTTGGTGGTTTCTTGGTTTGGTGGTTTGGTGGTTTGGTGGTTTGGTGGTTTGTTGGTTTGTTGGTTTGTTGGTTTGGTGGTTTGGTGGTTTGGTGGTTTGTTGGTTTGGTGGTTTGGTGGTTTGGTGGTTTGTTGGTTTGTTGGTTTGGTGGTTTGGTGGTTTGTTGGTTTGTTGGTTTGGTGGTTTGTTGGTTTGGTGGTTTGGTGGTTTGGTGGTTTGGTGGTTTGGTGGTTTCTTGGTTTGGTGGTTTTGGTGGTTTGGTGGTTTGGTGGTTTGGTGGTTTCTTGGTTTGGTGGTTTGGTGGTTTGGTGGTTTGTTGGTTTGTTGGTTTGGTGGTTTGTTGGTTTGTTGGTTTGGTGGTTTGGTGGTTTGGTGGTTTGGTGGTTTGTTGGTTTGGTGGTTTGGTGGTTTGTTGGTTTGGTGGTTTGTTGGTTTGTTGGTTTGGTGGTTTGTTGGTTTGTTGGTTTGGTGGTTTGTTGGTTTGTTGGTTTGTTGGTTTGTTGGTTTGGTGGTTTGTTTGTTTGGTGGTTTGGCAGTTTGGCGGTTTGTTGGTTTGTTGGTTTGTTGGTTTGGTGGTTTGTTGGTTTGTTGGTTTGTTGGTTTGGTGGTTTGTTGGTTTGTTGGTTTGGTGGTTTGTTGGTTTGTTGGTTTGTTGGTTTGTTGGTTTGGTGGTTTGGTGGTTTGGCAGTTTGGCGGTTTGTTGGTTTGGTGGTTTGTTGGTTTGTTGGTTTGGTGGTTTGTTGGTTTGTTGGTTTGGTGGTTTGTTGGTTTGGTGGTTTGTTTGTTTGTTGGTTTGGTGGTTTGGCGGTTTGGCAGTTTGGCGGTTTGTTGGTTTGGCGGTTTGGCGGTTTGGCGGTTTGGCGGTTTGTTTGTTGGTTTGGCGGTTTGGCGGTTTGGCGGTTTGTTGGTTTGGTGGTTTGTTGGTTTGTTGGTTTGGCGGTTTGGCGGTTTGTTGGTTTGTTGGTTTGTTGGTTTGGCGGTTTGGCGGTTTGTTTGTTGGTTTGTTGGTTTGCCAGTTTGGCGGTTTGGCGGTTTGGCAGTTTGGCGGTTTGGCGGTTTGAGGGTTTGGTGGTTTGGCGGTTTGGTGGTTTGAGGGTTTGGTGGTTTGGTGGTTTGGTGAAGTGCGCTCACGCTCGCTCTATCACCGGTAACAATGGAACTTGTCCGGACGTGTTTGTCGTTCATTTGATCCGTCAGACTGGAGCAGCTTTGGTGATCGGAAAATTCTTTTTGACAAAAGCTCCAAATCACGGCGTTCTTTTCGATCGTCCCGTCTTCATTCTTTTTATAAATAAAGTTGCCGTTCTTCGGCGCTGGCGGTGATTCGCTCCTCGCCCCTGAGTCGAGTCCAGGTCATTTTCCTCCAGGATTTATTTGTTTGAGCGACGCAGGTGGAAGTGACGCCACTGCCGAGTCGCCTACAGCTCCTTCAACGGGACAAATGTAAAACCCGCATTGAACTGCCGCTCCTAATTAATTGTGTTAATTTTTATAATGCGTTAATCTGCAGTGTAATTAATTAATCTAATGACATTAACGAGTTACACTGACAGCCCGAGTTTTTACATAAGAATCGTTGCTTTTCTGTTTCACTTTCTGCAGACGTGACAAACAGATCGGGTTTAGACGGATGTTGTGGTTGTGGAGAAGAATTTTCACAAACACTTCCCACCAGCACTGAGCCTAAAGACGACATGAATAATGCACCAGCTTCCCTCCCTTCTCCATCCCTCACTTTCTCCACTCTCGTTCTCCCTCCATCACCTCACTTCCTCCTCCGTCGTTCCCCTCGTTTTCTCTAACGAGTGGAGGAGGTGATCGGTTGGACTGTGGCTTGTTTTCATGATGAGAACAGAACCGGGTCTGACACAGGTTACATACTTTCCTCCTCCTCTCTCTTTCTCTATTTCTCTCTCTCTTTTCCCTCCCTCATCATCTGCTCTTTTCTCATTCTTTCACCCTTCCCTCTCTTTCTGTCTCTCTCTTTCTTCACAATAATAAGAATAAATTGCGGTCATATTTTACTGTTTGTTTACACAGTTTACATCTTCTCTCTCTCTGTTTTTCCCTCCCCTTTAATCTTCTCTCTCTCTCCCTGTATCCCTCTCTCAGCCCCTATCACTCCCCCTCTCCCCCTTCCCTTCTCTCTCCCGTCTATCTCTCCATCACTCCTCTAATTTTTCCATTCTCTCTCTTTCTTTCCTTCTCTCTCATCCACTCCCTCTCTCTCTCTCTCTTCTTATCCTTCCTCCGCTCTGTCTCTTATGTTCTCTCTCTCTCTCCGCCACTCTTTCATCAGTCTTTCTCTCTCTTCACTCCCACTGTCTCTTTCTCTCCTCCTCTAAAAGTTCAAAGTTCAAAGTCAGCTTTATTGTGAATAACTCAAAACACGTCTGCGACGACTTGGTATTGGTTTTCCTGCGGTGGGACACATATGTACAGGTCACACACACAGGAAAGTGCAGCGCCCCCTAGGCCCACAGTGAACATAAGACATCTGATAAACAAGACAATAAACACCAGGACTAAAACATCACATATACCTGTAGCAAAAGTACAGTAAACTTGTATAAAATACAAATAGGTAATAGGTAAATAGGTAATGCAATGTTATTAAGCAGCAGTGTCAGTGTCATTTAAGCAGCAGTGTCATTGTCATTTAAGCAGCAGTGTGATTGGGGGAGGGAGGGCAGGGAGAGAGTTGAGCATCCTGACTGCTTGGTGGATGAAGCTGTCTTTCAGTCTGCTGGTCTTGGCCCTGAGGCTCCTCAGTCTCCTTCCTGATGGCAGCAGACTGAAGAGGCAGTTGGATGGGTGGGTGGGATCACCCAGAGGGCTTTGCGGGTGAGGCGGGTGCAGTAGATGTCCTGCAGGGAGGGGAGAGAGACACCCACGATTCTCTCAGCTGCTCTCACTACTCGGTGTAGCTTTTTCCGGCAGGACACGGTACAGGTGCCATACCACACAGTGATGCAGCTGGTGAGGATGTGACCTATGGTGCCTCTGTAGAAGGTGCTCATGATGGGAGCTGGGGCTCTGGCTCTCTTCAGCTTGTGGAGGAAGTAGAGTCGCTGTTGGGCTTTACAGGCCAGTGATGCAGTGTTCTTTGACCAGGAGAGGTCCTCAGAGATATGCACACCCAGGAACTTGGTGCTGCTTCTCCACAGCAGCCCCGGTGATGGTGAGGGGGGGTGCTGTGTGTGTGCTCTCCTGAAGTCTACGACAATCTCCTTTGTCTTCTCCACGTTCAGGGAGAGGTTGTTGTTACTGCACCACTTGACCAGGCGGCTCACCTCACTCCTATAGTGAGTCTCATCGTCATCAACACAGTCGTATCATCCCCAAAGTCGATGAAGAGGGTGGAGCTGTGTGATGGTGTGCAGTCGTGGGTCAGCAGAGTGAAGAGGAGGGGGCTCAGCACACATCCTTGTGGAGCCCCCGTGTTCAGTGTGATGGTGCTGGAGGTGTTGCTGCTGACACGTACTGCCTGCGGTCTTCCTGACAGGAAATCCAGCACCAGTTGCACATGGAGGTGTTGATCTCCAGCTTGAGTCGGAGTTCCTGGGGGACGATGGTGTTGAAGCTGAACTGAAGTCAGTGAACAGCGTTCTAACATAAGAGTCTCTGGTGTCCAGGTGTGTGGGGGGGAGACTGGAGGACTGTGGAGATTGCGTCATCGGTCGAGTGGTTAGGTCCAGGGTGGAGGAGGGGGGAGATGTCGTGATGTGGATGGAGACAGAGTTAAGGCTTCATCTGTCTCCCCTTCTCTCTCTCTCTCTCTCTTTTCCCTCTCCCTGTACCTTTTCCTCTCCCTCTCATCCCTCGTTCATCCCTCGTTCTTCGTCTCTCTGCAGCGCTGATAAATCTGCGGTGGCTCCTCAGGACTGTGGGCTCAGCTAAAATATTCAGCGCTAAACATTTTATTAGCGCCCGCCGCTACAAAGAGAGAGGGATGAGAGAGGAGAGGAGAGGAGAGAAGGAAGAGAGGGCGAGAGAGAAGAGGAGAGCGAAGGGGAGGAGGAGAGAGGAGGGGAGAAGGAGAAGTCGGGGAGGAGTGAAGGAAGGGACCAGGAGACTGAAAAGGAGGAGGAGGAGAGTGAAGGAAGTGGAGGAGTGGGAGGAGGAGACAGTGGAGGAGGAGTGGGCGGAGAGGAGAGAAGGAAGTGAGGAGGAGAGGGGGAGGTGAGAGGGAGGTGAGGAGGAGCGGAGGAGGGGGCAGGGAGGAGAGGAGGAGAGGAGAGGAGAGAAGGAAGAGAGGGGGAGAGAGAAGGGGAGGGGGAGGGGGAGGGGGGGAGAGGAGGGGAGAAGGAGAAGTGGGGGAGGAGTGAGGGAAGGGGGGAGGAGACGGAAAAGGAGGAGAAGGAGAGTGAAGGAAGTGGAGGGGTGGGAGGAGGAGACAGTGGAGGAGGAGTGGGAGGAGAGGAGAGAAGGAAGTGAGGAGGAGAGAGGGAGGAGAGAGGGAGGAGAAGAGGAGGAGAGAGGAAGGAGAGGAGGCAGAGAGAGGGAGGAGAAGAGGAGGACAGAGGGAGGAGAGGAGGAGGAGACAGGGAGGAGAGAGGGAGGAGAAGAGGAGGAGAGAGGGAGGAGAGGAGGCGGAGAGAGGGAGGAGAAGAGGAGGACAGAGGGAGCAGAGGAGGAGGAGAAAGGGAGGAGAGGAGGAGGACAGAGGGAGGAGAGGAGGAGGAGAAAGGGACGAGAGGAGGAGGAGAGAGGGAGGAGAGGAGGCGGAGAGAGGGAGGAGAAGAGGAGGAGAGGAGGCAGAGAGAGGGAGGAGAAGAGGAGGAGAAAGGGAGGAGAGGAGGAGTAGAGGTGGACGCTGCAGTGGAATTCCTAATAGAGTTTTAATCAGTTTTCCACACAAACTTCAGTGCGGCTTTCCATTCTTCCTCCTGTCCTCCCCCTGTCCTCCTCCTGTCCTCCTCCTGCCTACTCCTGCCTACTCCTGTCTCCTCCTGCCTCCTCCCATCTCCTCCCGTCTCCTCCCATCTCCTCCTGTCTCCTCCTGCCTCCTCCTGTCTCCTCCTGTCTCCTCCTGTCTCCTCCTGCCTCCTCCTGCCTCCTCCTGTCTCCTCCCATCTCCTCCCGTCTCCTCCCATCTCCTCCTGTCTCCTCCTGCCTCCTCCCATCTCCTCCTGTCTCCTCCTGCCTCCTCCTGCCTCCTCCTGTCTCCTCCCATCTCCTCCCATCTCCTCCCGTCTCCTCCCATCTCCTCCCGTCTCCTCCTGCCTCCTCCCATCTCCTCCTGTCTCCTCCTGCCTCCTCCTGCCTCCTCCTGTCTCCTCCCATCTCCTCCCGTCTTCTCCCATCTCCTCCCGTCTCCTCCTGCCTCCTCCTGTCTCCTCCTGCCTACTCCTGCCTCCTCCCATCTCCTCCCATCTCCTCCCATCTCCTCCTGTCTCCTCCTGCCTCCTCCTGTCTCCTCCTGCCTCCTCCTGTCTCCTCCTGCCTCCTCCTGTCTCCTCCTGTCTCCTCCTGTCTCCTCCTGCCTCCTCCTGCCTCCTCCTGTCTCCTCCCATCTCCTCCCGTCTCCTCCCATCTCCTCCTGTCTCCTCCTGCCTCCTCCCATCTCCTCCCGTCTCCTCCCATCTCCTCCCGTCTCCTCCTGCCTCCTCCTGTCTCCTCCTGCCTACTCCTGCCTCCTCCTGCCTCCTCCTGTCTCCTCCCATCTCCTCCTGTCTCCTCCTGTCTCCTCCCATCTCCTCCTGTCTCCTCCTGTCTCCTCCCGTCTCCTCCTGCCTCCTCCTGCCTCCTCCTGCCTCCTCCTGTCTCCTCCCATCTCCTCCCATCTCCTCCTGTCTCCTCCTGCCTCCTCCTGCCTCCTCCTGCCTACTCCTGTCTCCTCCTGTCTCCTCCTGCCTCCTCCTGCCTCCTCCTGCCTCCTCCTGTCTCCTCCCGTCTCCTCCCATCTCCTCCTGTCTCCTCCTGTCTCCTCCTGCCTACTCCTGTCTCCTCCCATCTCCTCCTCCCTCCTCCTGCCTCCT
Source organism: Paratrypauchen microcephalus (assembly GCA_036785185.1). Taxonomy (NCBI): domain Eukaryota; kingdom Metazoa; phylum Chordata; class Actinopteri; order Gobiiformes; family Gobiidae; genus Paratrypauchen; species Paratrypauchen microcephalus. The sequence goes on along the minus strand of JAVJIX010000284.1, from coordinate 420,691 downwards.
CCTGTCTCCTCCTGCCTCCTCCTGTCCTCCTGCTCCTGATTGAATTGAAGTTTAAACGATGAACACTTGGATTTTATTATCAATTAGACAAACTTTATTGATCCACAAGACAAATCAGTTTTACGCAGCACGTCCACACACGGGTCAGATCTGTGGAGAGGCGACGCCGCTCACAGTCACAATGTTTTTGTTCTTCGAGGTATTTCTGAGCTCTAAAACCGCCTGTGTTTGAATAAATGTAAAGTAGAGCTGTTTAAAGTCACGCTGCGGAACATTCCAGGCAGAGCGGTGACGTCTCCATAGAAACGAGCAGGTCCACCTCCTCCAGGAAAGTCACACGACGCACCGTTAAGAGTCAAAAAGCGGCGCGTCTGTTATTATTATTTGTTCATTAGATAAACATTTCACTTTTCTTGTGAGTTTCCGCCGTACGTCGGTCTCTGTTTCCATGGCGCCGGAGTTGGTGCGTACGTTCTGTAAAGTTGTAACTTCGGAGCTATTTTTAGACTCGTCTCCTCTAAAGACCTCTCGCTTTAGACCAGAGTGGACCATCTGTGACTGAGGGGAGGCAAAGGGTCAAGGTTCAGATGTTCTTCAGGCTGCAGGTGGAACTGGAAACAGGAAACTTCAGGAAACAGAATGGGAGTTAAAGGAGAATTAACGTTTTTTTACAATCTGAACCTTATTTCGG
>JAVJIX010000284.1:340000-415000 GCA_036785185.1 Paratrypauchen microcephalus | reverse complement strand
AGGAGATGGTCAGAGGAGCAGAGGAGCAGAGGAGGTGGTCAGAGGAGCAGAGGAGCAGAGGAGAGGGTCAGAGGAGCAGAGGAGGTGGTCAGAGGAGGTTCTCAGGGTTCTCTGGAGGTTCTGGTTCGTGTGTGGTATGATCAGTATGCAGCGGTCGGTCTCTTTATAGATTTGTCTCATTTGTAAAAGTGATGCATACCTCTCCATCTCTCCTCCTCTCCATCTCTCTCTCCTTCTCTCCTCTCCTCTCTCCTCCTCTCTCCTTCTCTCCTCTCTCCTCTCCTCTCCTCTCTCCTCCTCTCTCCTTCTCTCCTCCTCTCTCCTCTCCTCTCTCCTCTCCTCTCTCCTCTCCTCTCTCCTCCTCTCTCCTCTCCTCTCTCCTCTCCTCTCTCCTCCTCTCTCCTTCTCTCCTCCTCTCTCCTCTCCTCTCTCCTCCTCTCTTCTCTCCTCCTCTCTTCTCTCCTCTTCTCCTCTCCTCTCTCCTCTCCTCTCTCCTCTCCTTCTCTCCTCCTCTCTCCTCTCCTCTCTCCTGTCCTCTCTCCTCCTCTCTTCTCTCCTCCTCTCTTCTCTCCTCTTCTCCTCTCCTTCTCTCCTCCTCTTTCCTCTCCTCTCTCCTCCTCTCTCCTCTCCTCTCTTCTCTCCTCTTCTCCTCTCCTTCTCTCCTCCTCTTTCCTCTCCTCTCTCCTCTCCTCTCCTTCTCTCCTCTCTCCTCTCCTCTCCTTCTCTCCTCCTCTCTCCTCTCTCCTCCTCTCTCCTGTGGTTTATTTGACATTAATTATTAATTATTTGTACCTCGTTAATTCCATTTTCATGATTTTATTCTGATGCTAATGAGACGTGCACATCCCTGTACTGTTGTTGTGTCATTTGGCAAGGACATTTCACTTCTGTATTGTCAGTGTGATTTTACTTTCAGAGTTCTAACATTTCAAAACTGACTTCGATACTTGATACAGATTCTGATACACAATGATAAAAAAAGAAAGAAAGAAACTCCAGAATGTGATTTTCAACATTAAATCCTTGTATTTTCTTTTATACTCGTGTTTTCACTGAAAACGGGATTTTGATACTTGTATCTCGATACTCGATACCGATTCTGATACCCTAAAAACACACATTCTGGTTCAGTCCTGGTCTAGTCCTGGTTTAGTTCTGGTTTAGTCCTGGTTCAGTCCTGGTTCAGTCCTGGTTTAGTTCTGGTTTAGTTCTGGTTTAGTCCTGGTGTAGACTTGGTTCAGTCCTGGTTTAGTTCTGTTTTGGTCCTGGTGTTGACTTAGTTTAGTTCTGGTTTAGTCCTAACACAGACCTGGTTTATTCCTGGTTTTGTCCTGGTTTAGTTTTGGTTTAGTCCTGGTGTAGACCTGGATTATTCCTGGTGTAGTCCTGGTTTAGTCCTGGTTTAGTTCTGGTTTAATCCTGGTTTAATCCTGGTGTAGTTCTGGTTTAGTTTTGGTTTATTCCTGGTTTAGTTCTGGTTTAGTCCTGGTTTAGTCCTGGTTTAGTCCTGGTGTAGTCCTGGTTTAGTCCTGGTTTAGTTCTGGTTTAATCCTGGTTTAATCCTGGTGTAGTTCTGGTTTAGTTTTGGTTTATTCCTGGTTTAGTTCTGGTTTAGTCCTGGTTTAGCCCTGGTTTAGTCCTGGTTTAGTCCTGGTTTAGTCCTGGTGTAGTCCTGGTTTAGTCCTAGTTTAGTTCTGGTTTAGTCCTGGTTTAGTCCTGGTGTAGTCCTGGTTTAGTCCTGGTTTAGTTCTGGTTTAGTCCTTGTTTAATCCTGGTGTAGTCCTGGTTTAGTCCTGGTTTAGTCGTGGTTTAGTCCTGGTGTAGTCCTGGTTTAGTTCTGGTTTAGTCCTGGTTTAGTCCTGGTTTAGTCCTGGTTTAGTCCTGGTTTAGTCCTGGTGTAGTCCTGGTGTAGTCCTGGTTTAGTCCTGGTTTAGTCCTGGTTTAGTCCTGGTTTAGTTCTGGTTTAGTCCTGGTTTAGTTCTGGTTTAGTCCTGGTTTAGTCCTGGTTTAGTCCTGGTTTAGTCCTGGTGTAGTCCTGGTGTAGTCCTGGTTTAGTCCTGGTTTAGTCCTGGTTTAGTTCTGGTGTAGTCCTGGTTTAGTTCTGGTTTAGTTCTGGTTTAGTCCTGGTTTAGTCCTGGTTTAGTCCTGGTTTAGTTCTGGTTTAGTCCTGGTTTAGCCCTGGTTTAGTCCTGGTTTAGTTCTGGTTTAGTTCTGGTTTAGTCCTGGTTTAGTTCTGGTTTAGTTCTGGTTTAGTCCTGGTTTAGTCCTGGTTTAGTCCTGGTTTAGTTCTGGTTTAATCCTGGTTTAGTCCTGGTTTAGTCCTGGTTTAGTCCTGGTTTAGTCCTGGTTTAGTTCTGGTTTAATCCTGGTTTAGTCCTGGTTTAGTTCTGGTTTAGTCCTGGTTTAGTCCTGGTTTAGTCCTGGTTTAGTTCTGGTTTAATCCTGGTTTAGTTCTGGTTTAGTCCTGGTTTAGTCCTGGTTTAGTCCTGGTTTAGTTCTGGTTTAATCCTGGTTTAGTCCTGGTTTAGTCCTGGTTTAGTCCTGGTTTAGTCCTGGTTTAGTTCTGGTTTAATCCTGGTTTAGTCCTGGTTTAGTCCTGGTTTAGTCCTGGTTTAGTCCTGGTTTAGTCCTGGTTTAGCCCTGGTTTAGTCCTGGTTTAGTTCTGGTTTAGTTCTGGTTTAATCCTGGTGTAGTCCTGGTTTAGTCCTGGTTTAGTCCTGGTTTAGTCCTGGTTTAGTCCTGGTTTAGTTCTGGTTTAATCCTGGTTTAGTCCTGGTTTAGTCCTGGTTTAGTCCTGGTTTAGTCCTGGTTTAGTCCTGGTTTAGTTCTGGTTTAATCCTGGTTTAGTCCTGGTTTAGTCCTGGTTTAGTTCTGGTTTAGTCCTGGTTTAGTCCTGGTGTAGTCCTGGTTTAGTTCTGGTTTAGTCCTGGTGTAGTCCTGGTGTAGTCCTGGTTTAGTTCTGGTGTAGTCCTGGTTTAGTTCTGGTTTAGTCCTGGTGTAGTCCTGGTGTAGTCCTGGTTTAGTCCTGGTTTAGTTCTGGTTTAATCCTGGTTTAGTCCTGGTTTAGTCCTGGTTTAGTCCTGGTTTAGTTCTGGTTTAATCCTGGTTTAGTCCTGGTTTAGTCCTGGTTTAGTTCTGGTTTAGTCCTGGTTTAGTCCTGGTTTAGCCCTGGTTTAGTCCTGGTTTAGTTCTGGTTTAGTTCTGGTTTAGTCCTGGTTTAGTTCTGGTTTAGTTCTGGTTTAGTCCTGGTTTAGTCCTGGTTTAGTCCTGGTTTAGTTCTGGTTTAATCCTGGTTTAGTCCTGGTTTAGTCCTGGTGTAGTCCTGGTTTAGTCCTGGTTTAGTCCTGGTTTAGTTCTGGTTTAATCCTGGTTTAGTCCTGGTTTAGTCCTGGTTTAGTTCTGGTTTAGTCCTGGTTTAGTCCTGGTGTAGTCCTGGTTTAGTTCTGGTTTAGTCCTGGTGTAGTCCTGGTGTAGTCCTGGTTTAGTTCTGGTGTAGTCCTGGTTTAGTTCTGGTTTAGTCCTGGTGTAGTCCTGGTGTAGTCCTGGTTTAGTCCTGGTTTAGTCCTGGTTTAGTCCTGGTGTAGTCCTGGTATAGTCCTGGTTTAGTCCTGGTTTAGTCCTGGTTTAGTCCTGGTTTAGTTCTGGTTTAGTTCTGGTTTAGTTCTGGTTTAGTCCTGGTTTAGTCCTGGTTTAGTTCTGGTTTAGTCCTGGTTTAGTTCTGGTTTAGTCCTGGTTTAGTCCTGGTTTAGTCCTGGTGTAGTCCTGGTATAGTCCTGGTTTAGTTCTGGTTTAGTCCTGGTGTAGTCCTGGTATAGTCCTGGTTTAGTTCTGGTTTAGTTCTGGTTTAGTCCTGGTTTAGTCCTGGTTTAGTCCTGGTTTGTGGAGTTCACTTCCTGTTTCCTTCCTTGTTTTGGAGAACAGAATGTGATTTTCAACATTAAATCATTGTATTTTCTTTTATATTACCCTGTGGTCTTGTATCTGTGTAATCCCTCCATTCTTCCTGTTGTTGTGTCATTTGGCAAGGCACGTCGCTCATCGTCTTTCCGTTTATCCGCACGATCTTCCCGTATTCGGCCCATTATCGCACTACAGTGGAGCGGCCTGTATCTCCCGCAGCAGACTCCTGTCGCGTTTAACTTTCAGATCACGTTCTTTGAGATGTTTCGCCGCCGCGTGTTTTTATCGCGCCATCTCAGCGTCTCCGTCTTTTTCAAACCGACAATACCGCGGCGCCGTTCTGAGCCCAATCTCCCCGCCGCGATGGAAACGTTTAACAAAAAGATGTGATTTCCACATATTCAGGAGCACCTCTCCACATGGCGCTCACACGCACAGATCTGCAGGTGCTCTGAACCACTGAGGGTCCGTCAAATGCTTTTCTCTGGCTTTGTCTGGAATGTTTCACAGTATGGCTTTAAACTAGACCTAGTCACAGGTCAGATCTGTGGAGAGGCGAACCCGCTCACAGTCAGAATGTTTGTTTTTCTACGTATTTTTGAGCTTTAAAACCACCTGTGATTGAATACATGTAAAGTAGAGCTGCTTAAAGTCACACTGCGGAACATTCAAAAGCCGAGCAATGACGTATCCATAGCAACAAACGGGTGGCGGACGCCCAGCCAGAAAGATATACAGTATAGAGCAGCTTTAAAACTATAGACGAGGGGCGTAAATACAGAGGACATATTCATAAGCAACATGTTTTCTTCCTCGTTATCCCGAGATAACGAGATCATTAATTCGAGATCTTGGTTTAGTTCTGGTTTAGTTCTGGTTTAGTCCTGGTGTAGACCTGGTTTAGTTCTGGTTTACTCCTGGTGTAGACCTGGTTTAGTTCTGGTTTAGTCCTGGTGTAGACCTGGTTTAGTTCTGGTTTAGTCCTGGTGTAGACCTGGTTTAGTTCTGGTTTAGTCCTGGTGTAGACCTGGTTTAGTTCTGGTTTAGTTCTGGTTTAGTCCTGGTGTAGACCTGGTTTAGTTCTGGTTTAGTCCTGGTGTAGACCTGGTTTAGTTCTGGTTTAGTTCTGGTTTAGTCCTGGTGTAGACCCGGTTTAGTTCTGGTTTAGTTCTGGTTTAGTTCTGGTTTAGTCCTGGTGTAGACCTGGTTTAGTTCTGGTTTAGTCCTGGTGTAGACCTGGTTTAGTTCTGGTTTAGTTCTGGTTTAGTCCTGGTGTAGACCTGGTTTAGTTCTGGTTTAGTCCTGGTGTAGACCTGGTTTAGTTCTGGTTTAGTTCTGGTTTAATCCTGGTGTAGATCTGGTTTAGTTCTGGTTTAGTCCTAGTGCCGACCTGGTTTAGTTCTGGTTTAATCCTGGTGTAGACCTGGTTTAGTTCTGGTTTAATCCTGGTGTAGACCTGGTTTAGTTCTGGTTTAGTTCTGGGGTAGTCCTGGTGTAGACCTGGTTTAGTTCTGGTTTAGTTCTGGTTTAGTCCTGGTGTAGACCCAGTTTAGTTCTGGTTTAGTTCTGGTTTAATCCTGGTGTAGACCTGGTTTAGTTCTGGTTTAGTTCTGGTGTAGACCTGGTTTAGTTCTGGTGTAGACCTGGTTTACTTCTAGTTTAGTTCTAAAGGACTAAACCAGGACTAAACCAGGACTAAACCAGGACTAAACCAGGACTAAACCAGGACTCAAACAGGACTAAGGTGTGTACGTGTGTATGTAATCCTGTATTTTCAGAATCTGTGAATAACTCAAAACTCCTCCTTGTGTGACTTGTGTGGTTTTGCTGCGGTCGGTCACATATTCACTGTTTTGTTTCCACTGTGGTCACGTGTAATTACTTGTGGTTTTCTTAGACCTTTGCTCCGTTTGAGCGCTGATTTCGTGAAGAAATAACAGCTATGAAGCAGTTTACATCTTAATTCTTTGGTTTATGACAGTTATTTCTTCACGTAATCGGCACTGAAACGGAGCAAAGGTCTAAGAATGCTTTCGCTGTTGCTGAAAAAACACAGTTCACAGTTTTAACCTGAGGTAGCTGTGCTTGGTTGTGGAGTCATAATCTAAAGAGTTAAGATTTAAAAGCGCTTAATAACTGTATTTTCTTCACGTAATCGGCACTGAAATGGTGCAAAAAGGATCATGGTGGAAGTATTCCCTCAGTGTTTTTAGATATCGGACTGCACGATCACCGTTCATTTAAGCAAAAAGACGGGTTATTTAATGTATTGTGAGGTTATTGTGCGACTTTTGACGATACGATATCACAATATGTCGGTTATTGTCGCATTTCTAGTTGTTTGTGCGTCTAATTTATGTTAATCCTGTCCGTTAACAGGAGACTGAAGCCCCCTGGGCAGACCGACTGACCGAGCGCTTCACTGTGTTTAAAAATGTCTTTGGGGGTTTTGTTTTGTTTAATTTGAGCGTTTTGAAGTCACTCGCTCGACTCCTTCGCCCACGCCGACACGTCTGACTTATGCAGATGATCTTCGAGTGACTCATATCTCGCACAAAATCACCTCACTCCAGAATTTAAAAAATCAAATAAAACTCAGTAGAAAGCAGGAAAAATATAAGGCCGTTCTTTTATTCTGCATTTAAAGGTCCGTCACCTGCTTCTCATCACGGACATGTTATTTCTTTGCCAGAAATGTTCCGCAGTATGGCATTAAACTAATCCATCTCCATGAAAACAGGTAAATGACATCACCAGGCCAATTTGCAGGTCAGATCTGTGGAGAGGCGACCCTGCTCATAGTAAGAATGCATTTTTTTACCTATACAAGCTATACAAAGAAAACAAAAAAAGCCCAAATTAGCATAATATTACATATTATAGTTTTTTAGCTATACAAAAAAAAACAAGAAAAAAATAACAACATTCAAATAAATGCAAAATATATACACAAATACAAAATAAGTATGTTTATTGGCATTCTGTGGGACATCCTGGACAAAGAATTAACATCAACAGAGTCTGTGGTGGACCTTCCAGAAGAAATGTTACCCAGCGTGCCTTTAAGAATTAAGATTTTTTTTAAACTACACCAGGGCTCTCAAGTTTTGAGCGGGGTTGTGCAAGTGAACAATTTTTCCCGAGGAGCGGGGGGCTTGAATTGCGTGAGAAATGCCGTGTGAAACTTAAACTACAAAGCCTGAAGGTTCTGTTTGTTTTATCATCACCGTTTTGTCGTTCCTCGTGTTCGCTGTCCTTATCACTGAGTGTGCGCTTAGCAGCTGAAACTATCTACAGTCTGCCCAACAACAGAACAATCTATTTTCTGATTGGCTGAAAAGGGCGCGGCGCCTGATAGCGGGAGCGGGGCGGGGAGGAGGGGGGGAGTTTTTTTTTTTTCGCTGAAAACGCGCAGTGCTGCATAAACTGAGCCACACAGACCGATTTTCTGGGCAAAAAAAAAAAATAAATAAATAAATTCAGCGTGAGAAATGCCATGTGTGGCGTGTGAGCGTGTGAATTGCGTGTGTCACACTCTCAAAGCGTGAGACTTGAGAGCCCTTTGACTATACAGAAAAAAACAAATTGAATAAATGCAAAATTGTCATTCTGTGAGACATCCTGGACAAAGAATTAACATCAGCAGAGTCTGTCATAAAGATTTTTAACTTTCCCTTTTTGCACTTTTAATATTTATATATTTTGTACAAATAAACTTTATTTCCTTTTTTATTATTTTGTTTGCATAAGTTCACGACCATGGTGAGTGCATTCAAATTGTCTATTAATATTAGCACTACATTTCCCATGGTGCATGTGGTGATGTCACTTCCTGCATCTACATGAGCTCTCGGGGGCTGTAAGAAACACGACCTGTTGAGGGAAGAAAAGTTTGGTAGTGTTTTTGGGGAAGCTACAGCAAGTTAATGGTCAAGAAAAAGTTGCTCCAAGTTTATTTTTAGTTCAACATCAAGGATAAGCTCCGCTCTTAGTCTACAAACCGGCATAAGTGGTACGTTGTCTTTTGTTTAACTATTTTAACCGCATTTACATCTGTGTTTATGAGTTTGATTGCGTACTTTGTTTGTTTTATGTAGTTCTGCGGTGTTGTAATAAAGAAAAACATCAGTCATAAGAACCTGGGCCTTGGATTGTGACTAAGGGAGGAACAGAGTCTTTGGTGGACCTTCCAGAAGAAATATTACCCAGCGAGCCTTTAAGAATTAAGATTTTTTTTTAACTATACAGAATTTTTATTTTTTTTTTTTGAATAAATACAAAATAAGTATGTTTATTGGCATTCTGTGAGACATCTCCAGAGTCTGTGGCGGACCTTCCAGCAGAAATATTACCCCGTCTTTAAGATTTAAGATTTTTTTTCGCTATACAAAAATAAAATAAAATAAATAAATCTAATAAATGCAAAATATATACACAAATACAAAATAGGTACGTTTATTGGCATTCTGTGGGACATCCTGGACAAAGAATTAACATCAACAGAGTCTGTGTTGGACCTTCCAGAAGAAATATTACCCGGTGTGCCTTTAAGATTTAAAATTTGTTTAGCTATATGAAGAAAAAGAAATTGAATAAATGCAAAATAGGTATGTTTATTGGCATTCTGTGGGACATCTCCAGAGTCTGTGATGGACCTTCCAGCAGAAATATTACCCGGCGCGCAATTTTTTATTTTTTTTTTGGCTATGCAGAAAAAACAAAAACAAAAAAAATTGAATAAATGCAAAATAGGTACGTTTATTGGCATTCTGTGGAACATTCTGGACAAAGAATTAACATTTCCAGAGTCTGTGGCGGACCTTCCAGCAGAAATATTTCAGAAAGTTTTAAGTGCCGGGATTTAACAGGTGGGTGTCTTGCTCGGGGACACGTCGTCAGCCTGTTGAAATCACAGATGTAGTTTTTTTGTTTTATAACTGCGCGGCATGAATATTGACGAGCGTTACATCATTCGCCCGCGTACGTACTCCACAATGGCTCATTTGCATATATGCAAATGAGACGCCGGTGAAATAGGACCTTGTCAAAGCCGTTAATGATGCGATTTTAAAACACGCAAAACAAATCAAATCGTAATCGTAACATTTATCTATTGATTGATTGATTTGAATGCAGACTGGAGGTTTTATTAAAGCGGAAACATTCAGACTTTTCAAAGCTTTTAAACGTGTTATAGTTTTTATTTTTAATTATTATTCATTCATACTGTGCTGGACGCCCTGGGGCAGACTGAAGGAAGTGAGGCGGCCGATCTGCGCCATCGGCCCGTCCGACCGCCGCCAATCAGTCACACGCGCCACGATCGTACTGGGCAATGTGGGTGAAGTGTTTTGCCAAAAGACACAACGACAGAACTCCGGGAATCGATCCTCACTTTTTTTCCTCTCTCTATTCATCTGATCGCTCTCTCTCTCCCTCTCTTTTTCTTTCCTGCTCTTCCTCTCCTTATCTCTCTATCCCCCTGATCTCTCTCCTCATCCTCCTCTCTTCTCTCTCTCCCTTTTTTCTTTCCCTCCCTCCCCTCCCTCTCTCTGATCTCCCTCTCCCTCTCTTGTTTTCTTTCCCTCTCTTCCTCTCTTTGCTCTCTCTATCCCTCAATCTTTCTCTTCTCCTCTCTCCCTCTCTCGTTTCTTTCCCTGTCTTCCTCTTTCTCTCTTCCTCTGATCTCACTCTAATCCTCCTCTCTTCACTCTCTCCCTTTTTTTCTTTCCCTCCCTCCCTCCCTCCCCTCCCTCTCTCTCCCTCTCTATCTCCCTCTCTTGTTTTCTTTCCCTCTCTTCATCTCCTGCTCTCTCTATTCCTCTGTTCTCTCTATCCTCCTCCTCCTCCTCCCTCCTGTCTCTCTCTCTTTTCTTTCCTTCTCTTCCTCTCCTGCTCTCTCTCTCCCTCTGTTCTCTCTCTCCTTTTCTCCTCTCTTCCTCTCCTGCTCTCTCTCTCTCTCTCTCTCCTTTTCTTTCCCTCTCTTCCTCTCCAGCTCTCTCTCTCTCCCTGATCTCTCTCTCCTTTTCTTTCCCTCTCTTCCTCTCCAGCTCTTTCTCTCCCTGATCTCTCTCTTCTTTTCTTTCCCTCTCTTCCTCTCCAGCTCTCTCTCTCTCTCCCTGATCTCTCTCTCCTTTTCTTTCCCTCTCTTCCTCTCCAGCTCTCTCTCTCTCTCTCCCTGATCTCTCTCTCTCCTTTTCTTTCCCTCTCTTCCTCTCCAGCTCTCTCTCTCTCCCTGATCTCTCTCTCTCCTTTTCTTTCCCTCTCTTCCTCTCCAGCTCTTTCTCTCTCTCCCTGATCTCTCTCTTCTTTTCTTTCCCTCTCTTCCTCTCCAGCTCTCTCTCTCTCCCTGATCTCTCTCTCCTTTTCTTTCCCTCTCTTCCTCTCCAGCTCTGCTCTCTCTCTCCCTGATCTCTCTCTCCTTTTCTTTCCCTCTCTTCCTCTCCAGCTCTCTCTCTCTCCCTGATCTCTCTCTCCTTTTCTTTCCCTCTCTTCCTCTCCAGCTCTCTCTCTCTCCCTGATCTCTCTCTCCTTTTCTTTCCCTCTCTTCCTCTCCAGCTCTCTCTCTCCCTGATCTCTCTCTCCTTTTCTTTCCCTCTCTTCCTCTTCTGCTCTCTCTCTCCCTGATCTCTCTCTCCTTTTCTTTCCCTCTCACACGTTTGTGTTTCTGTTTCTTTTCCTTCGACTCTGAACACGAGAAGCAATAACGTGAATTCGATTTGGTTCATGAGAAATGGACTCAAACGTCTAACTGCTCCTCTCCTCTTTCTCCCTCTCCTTTTCTCTCCTTCTCTCACTCGTTCCCCCCTTCTCTCCTCTTATGCACCATCTTCTGCTCTTCCCCTGTTCTCCCTTTTCTTCTCCTTCTTCTCTCTCTTTGCATCTCTCCACCTTCTCCTGTACGCCTTCTCGTTCTCCCCTTCTCTCTCTGTCCTCCTCTCTTTCCCTCTCCCATTTTCTTTCCCTCTCTTCCTCCTCTCTTCTCCTTCTTTCATTTTCTTTCCTTCTCATCCTCTCCTTCTCTCTTTATCCCCTCTTCTCTCTTGCCACTCTTTTTTCTCTCTCTCTCTCTCTTCACCTCCGCCCTCCTCCCTCTTTCCTCTGATTTAATTTTCTGGATCATTAAAACTGGACTCGTCGTAAACCGGAGGAGGAGCTGCTCCTCTTTCTGTGACCAAAGGAGAAACGGAAATGTGGAGAGAGGAGAGGAAGAGAGGAGGAGGAGAGGAAGAGAGGAGGAGGAGAGGTAGAGAGGAGGAGGAGGTAGAGGAGGAGGAGGAGGAGGTGGAGAGGAGGAGGAGAGGAGGAGGAGGAGGAGAGGAGGAGGAGGAGAGGAGGAGGAGGAGGAGGAGAGGAGGAGGAGAGGTGGAGAGGAGGAGGAGAGGAGGAGGAGAGGTGGGGAGGAGGAGAGGAGGAGGAGAGGTAGAGAGGAGGAGGAGAGGTGGAGAGGAGGAGGAGAGGAGGAGGGGAGGAGGAGAGGAGGAGAGGAGGAGGAGGAGGAGGAGAGAGGAGGAGAGGAGGAGGAGAGGAGGAGGAGGAGGAGAGGAGGAGAGGAGGAGGAGGAGGAGGAGGAGGAGGAGGAGAGGAGGAGAGGAGGAGGAGAGGAGGAGGAGAGGAGGAGGAGGAGGAGGAGAGGAGGAGAGGAGGAGGAGGAGAGGAGGAGGAGGAGGAGGAGAGGAGAGGAGGAGAGGAGAGGAAGAGAGGAGGAGGAGAGGAGGAGAGGAGGAGGAGAGGAGGAGGAGGAGGAGGAGAGAGAGGAGGAGGAGGAGAGGAGGAGGAGAGGAGGAGGAGAGGAGGAGGAGAGGAGGAGAGGAGAGGAGGAGGAGGAGGAGGAGGAGGAGGAGGAGGAGGAGGAGGAGGAGAGGAGGAGGAGGAGGAGAGGAGGAAGAGAGGAGAGGAAGTGAAGAGGAAGAGAGGAGGAGGAGAGGTGTAGAGGAGGAGAGGCACGGAAAAGGACAGGAGAGAAGAAAAGAAGGAGAGGAGCAAGGGAGGAGAGGAGGAGGAGGAGAGGGAGAGAGGGGGAGGGGCAGAGGAAGAGAGGAGGAGGAGCAGAGGAAGAGAGGAAGAGGAGCAGAGGAAGAGGAGGAGGAGAGGTAGAGAGGAGGAGGAGAGGAGGAGGAGAGGTAGAGAGGAGGAAGAGAGGAGGAAGAGAGGAGGAAGAGAGGAGGAGGGGAGGAAGAGAGGAGGAAGGGTGGAAGAAGATGAGAGGAAGAGAAGAAGAAGAGAGGAGGAGAGGAAGTGAAAAGGAAGAGGGGAGGAAGAGGAGGAAGAGGAGGAAGAGTGGAAGAAGAGGAGAGGAAGAGAGGAGGAAGAGAGGAGAGGAAGTGAAGAGGAAGAGAGGAGAGAGGTGTAGAGGAGGAGAGGCACGGAAAAGGACAGGAGAGAAGAACAGAAGGAGAGGAGCAAAGGAAGAGAGGAGGAGGAGGAGAGGAAGAGAGGGGGAGGAGCAGAGGAAGAGAGGAGGAGGAGCAGATGAAGAGGAGGTGAAAAGGAGCAGAGGGAGATTTTAGTTTTACTTCAGTGAGTTCTTGGGTCTCGTCACTAATCGAAATGATCAGGTTCAAGATTTGTTGATTTCCATCCATCCATGTTCTTCCTCTTCTCCGGGGCCGGGTCGCCGGGGCAACAGTCTGAGCAGGGACTCCCAGACTTCCTGCACCCCAGACACTTCCTCCAGCTCCTCCGGGGGGACCCCAAGGTGTTCCCAGGCCAGCCGGGAGACATAGTCCCTCCGACGTGTCCTGGGTCTTCCCCGGGGCCTCCTCCCAGTGGGACGGCGGTGGGACGGCGGTGGGACGGCGGTGGGACGGCGGTGGGACGGCGGTGGGAGGCGTCCGGACCAGACGCCCGAGCCACGTGGAGGAGCAGTGGCTCTACTCCGAGCTCCTCCCGTGTGACTGAGCTTATTTGTGGATTTAATTTAGAATATTTTGTGGTTAAGTTCAGTGTGATCAAAAGAACTCGTCTTCCTCTCTTGTCCCCATCGGAGAGAACGACATCGTCACATTCACATCACGCCACTGGAAAAGTTCCATAATGTGTATTTAAAATTCAAATCCTCCGATGAAAACAAACCTGCAGGACTCCAGATCCCCCCCCTCACCTTTTCTCTTCTTCTTCTTCTTCTTCCTCAAAGAAGCCCACATCGGGATCGATACTGCGTCGCTCTGAGCTCCGGGGCCGCAGGATCTAACCCGGACCGTCGCTCCGCCTCCTGCGGAACGTCAGCTGCACTCGTCTGTTCGTCCTCGGAGAAGGGAGGATGAGCGGGAAGAGGAGGAGGGAAACTCGGGGGAAATCACACACAGGAACGAGGCCACAGCTGGTCTGGACATGAGCGCAAATAAACAAACAGGATTTTTATTTTGCGATAGCCTCAGAAAACAGTGCCAGTTGATCCTGTGCTGCAGACGACATGGACATTCTGTGGGGGAGTGATGCTAACTGAAAGCACTGCTCTGTCTGAAGCCCTGCTGTTCAAGTTAGACTTTAATCTGAGCCGACCTGAAAGAACCGACTTAACTGAAAGTACACCGGGGGAGCGGATTTGTGTTTTAAAGGTGCATAGTGCAACTTTTCAGTCCTGCTTTAGTCCTGGTTCAGTCTTAGTTTAGTCCTGGTTCTGTCCTAGTTTAGTCTTGATTTAGTCCTGGTTCAGTTCTAGTTTAGTCTTGATTTAGTCCTGGTTCAGTTCTAGTTTAGTCTTGATTTAGTCCTGGTTCAGGTCTAGTTTAGTCCTGCTTTAGACCTGGTTCAGTTCTAGTTTAGTCTTGATTTAGTCCTGGTTCAGTTCTGGTTTAATCTTGATTTAGTTGTGGTTCAGTTCCAGTTTAGTCCTGGTTCATTCCTAGTTTAGTCTTGATTTAGTCCTGCTTTAGTCCTGGTTCAGTCCTGCTTTAGTCCTGCTTTAGTCCTGCTTTAGTCCTGCTTTAGTCCTGCTTTAGTACTGGTTCAGTCCTGCTTTAGTCCTGATTTAGTCCTGATTTAGTCCTGCTTTAGACCTGGTTCAGTTCTAGTTTAGTCCGGCTTTAGTCCTGGTTCAGTTTTAGTTTAGTCTTGATTTAGTCCTGGTTTAGTTTGGTGTAGTCCTTCTCTAGTCCTGTTTTAGTCCTGCTTTAGTCCTGCTTTAGTCCTGCTTTAGTACTGGTTCAGTCCTGCTTTAGTCCTGCTTTAGTCCTGCTGTAGTCCTGGTTCAGTTCTGGTTTAATCTTGATTTAGTCTTGGTTCAGTTCTAGTTGAGTCCTGGTTTAGTCCTGCTTTAGTCCTGGTTCAGTCCTAGTTTAGTCTCGATTTAGTCCTGGTTCTAGTTTAGTCTTGATTTAGTCCTGCTTTAGACCTGGTTCAGTTCTAGTTTAGTCTTGATTTAGTCCTGGTTTAGTCCTAGTTCAGTCCTAGTTTAGTCCTGCTTTAGTCCTGGTTCAGTTTTAGTTTAGTCTTGATTTAGTCCTGGTTTAGTTTGGTGTAGTCCTTCTCTAGTCCTGCTTTAGTCCTGGTTCAGTCCTAGTTTAGTCCTGCTTTAGTCCTGGTTCAGTCCTAGTTTAGTCCTGCTTTAGTCCTGCTTTAGTCCTGGTTCAGTCCTAGTTTAGTCCTGCTTTAGTCCTGGTTCAGTCCTAGTTTAGTCCTGCTTTAGTCCTGCTTTAGTCCTGGTTCAGTCCTAGTTTAGTCTTGATTTAGTCCTGCTTTAGTCCTGGTTCAGTTTTAGTTTAGTCTTGATTTATTCCTGGTTCAGTTTTAGTTTAGTCTTGATTTAGTCCTGCTTTAGTCCTGGTTCAGTTTTAGTTTAGTCTTGATTTATTCCTGGTTCAGTTTTAGTTTAGTCTTGATTTAGTCCTGGTTCAGTTTTAGTTTAGTCTTGATTTAGTCCTGCTTTAGTCCTGGTTCAGTTTTAGTTTAGTCTTGATTTAGTCCTGGTTCAGTTTTAGTTTAGTCTTGATTTAGTCCTGCTTTAGTCCTGGTTCAGTCCTAGTTTAGTCCTTCTTTAGTCCTGGTTCAGTTTTAGTTTAGTCTTGATTTAGTCCTGGTTTAGTCCTGGTTCAGTCCTAGTTTAGTCCTGCTTTAGTCCTGGTTCAGTCCTAGTTTAGTCCGGCTTTAGTCCTGGTTCAGTTTTAGTTTAGTCTTGATTTAGTCCTGCTTTAGTCCTGGTTCAGTTTTAGTTTAGTCTTGATTTAGTCCTGGTTCAGTTTTAGTTTAGTCTTGATTTAGTCCTGCTTTAGTCCTGGTTCAGTCCTAGTTTAGTCCTGCTTTAGTCCTGGTTCAGTTTTAGTTTAGTCTTGATTTAGTCCTGCTTTAGTCCTGGTTCAGTTTTAGTTTAGTCTTGATTTAGTCCTGCTTTAGTCCTGGTTCAGTTTTAGTTTAGTCTTGATTTAGTCCTGGTTCAGTTTTAGTTTAGTCTTGATTTAGTCCTGCTTTAGTCCTGGTTCAGTCCTAGTTTAGTCCTTCTTTAGTCCTGGTTCAGTTTTAGTTTAGTCTTGATTTAGTCCTGCTTTAGTCCTGGTTCAGTTTTAGTTTAGTCCTGATTTAGTCCTGGTTCAGTCCTAGTTTAGTCCTTCTTTAGTCCTGGTTCAGTTTTAGTTTAGTCTTGATTTAGTCCTGCTTTAGTCCTGGTTCAGTCCTAGTTTAGTCCTGCTTTAGTCCTGGTTCAGTTTTAGTTTAGTCTTGATTTAGTCCTGCTTTAGTCCTGGTTCAGTTTTAGTTTAGTCTTGATTTAGTCCTGCTTTAGTCCTGGTTCAGTTTTAGTTTAGTCTTGATTTAGTCCTGGTTCAGTTTTAGTTTAGTCTTGATTTAGTCCTGCTTTAGTCCTGGTTCAGTCCTAGTTTAGTCCTTCTTTAGTCCTGGTTCAGTTTTAGTTTAGTCTTGATTTAGTCCTGCTTTAGTCCTGGTTCAGTTTTAGTTTAGTCCTGATTTAGTCCTGGTTCAGTTTTAGTTTAGTCCTGCTTTAGTACTGGTTCAGTTTTAGTTTAGTCCTGATTTAGTACTGGTTCAGTTTTAGTTTAGTCCTTCTCTAGTCCTGGTTTAGTGCTTGTTTAGTCCTTTTCTCGTCCTGGTGAAACGGCGAATGTGACGGGACCGTTCTGCGGTGTTCAAATGTTAATCAATAAAATTCCATTACCTGTTCTCCGGCGGCTCCCGTCTCTCCCGCTCCGCAAACGGCTCGTTGTCGTTTAGCGCCTTCACTCGGAGCGCCGCCTTTTCCAGAGGAGAAAATTGAAAAACGTCGGATTTGTGCGTAAAGATTAGAAAAGTGTCTCTGGAGTCTGGGGTCTAATGTGGACTCATAAAAGCCGCTCGGATTAAAGAGGCGCTTCCCGACAGCAGCGATCCACGGGAAAACGTCCAAAATCCCGGTTAAATCTGTACGGTTCTGGTAAAGCTCTGGATAATAATTTACGAGGACCTCAAACTGTTTTATAATTTAAAATCCTGCGTAAAACTAAATACTCTAAAGGTCCAGTATTACACAGAACTGACTCATGAGCGTTAGTCCAGGTTCTAATGTTGGTTTAGTCCTGGCCAAGTTCTGGTTTAGTCTTGGTTTAGTCCTGGTTTAGTTTAGTCTTAGTTTTGTTTCAGTTTGAATTATTGATAGTTGAGTCCTTGTTTAGTCCTGCTTTAGTCCTGGTTCAGTTCTAGTTTAGTCCTGCTTTAATCCTGGTTCAGTTCTAGTTCAGTTCTAGTTTAGTCCTGCTTTAGTCCTGGTTCAGTTCTAGTTTAGTCCTGGTTCAGTCCTGGTTCAGTTCTAGTTTAATAATTTACAAGGACCTCAAACTGTTTTAATCCTTTTAATCCTTTAAGTCCTGGTTTAGTTCTAGTTTTATCCTGGTTTAGTCCCATAGTTCTGGTCTAGACCTGGTTGTGTTTGGGTTCAGTCCTGTTTAGTCCTGGTTTAGTCCTGTTTAGTCCTGGTCTAGTCCTGGTCTAGTCCTGGTTTAGTCCTGTTTAGTCCTGGTCTAGTCCTGGTCTAGTCCTGGTTTAGTCCTGGTCTAGTCCTGGTTTAGTCCTGGTTTAGTCCTGGTCTAGTCCTGTTTAGTCCTGGTCTAGTCCTGGTCTAGTCCTGGTTTAGTCCTGGTCTAGTCCTGGTCTAGTCCTGGTCTAGTCCTGGTCTAGTCCTGGTTTAGTCCTGGTCTAGTCCTGGTTTAGTCCTGGTCTAGTCCTGGTCTAGTCCTGGTTTAGTCCTGGTCTAGTCCTGGTTTAGTCCTGGTCTAGTCCTGGTCTAGTCCTGGTTTAGTCCTGGTCTAGTCCTGGTTTAGTCCTGGTCTAGTCCTGGTCTAGTCCTGGTTTAGTCCTGGTCTAGTCCTGGTTTAGTCCTGGTTTAGTCCTGGTTTAGTCCTGGTTTAGTCCTGGTCTAGTCCTGGTCTAGTCCTGGTTTAGTCCTGGTCTAGTCCTGGTTTAGTCCTGGTCTAGTCCTGGTTTAGTCCCAGTTTGATCACCGCTGAATAAAACACAAATATTTGGAGGAATCTGAAATCCGAGGCAGAAAATCCACAGCAAAGTTTAAGAGAAAGTGAAACACGTCCAAATCACCAGGACCAAAATTAAATCTTTGGCTGAATGTTTTTCAGACATTTCAGAGACGAATAAATTAGAAATCAAACTAATTATAACAAAAGCACTGAAGCACTTTAAAAGCCCCGAGCAAGACCTGGTTTAGTCCCGGTTCGGTCTGGATTTAGTCCTGGTTAAGTATTTGTTGTTTAGTTTTGTCCTGGTCTAATCTTGATTTGGTTCTGGTTTAGTTCTTGTTTAGTCCTTCTCTAGTCCTGGTTTAGTCCTGGTTTAGTCCTGACTCAGCCTTAGTTTAGTCGTGGTTTAGTCCATGTTTAGTCCATGTCCTGGTTTGGTTTAGTCCTTATCTAGTCCTGGTTTAGTCCTGGTTTAGTCCTGACTCGGTCCTAGTTTCGTCATGGTTTAGTCCATGTTTAGTCCATGTCCTGGTTTGGTTTAGTCCTTATCTAGTCCTGGTTTAGTCCTGGTTTAGTCCTGACTCGGCCCTAGTTTCGTCATGGTTTAGTCCATGTTTAGTCCATGTCCTAGTTTGGTTTAGTCCTTATCTAGTCCTGGTTTAGTCCTGACTCGGTCCTAGTTTCGTCATGGTTTAGTCCATGTTTAGTCCATGTCCTAGTTTGGTTTAGTACTTGTTTAGTCCTTCTCTAGTCCTGGTTTAGTCCTGACTCAGTCCTATTTAGTCATAGTTTAGTCCATGTTTAGTCCATGTTCTGGTTTGGTTTAGTCCTTATCTAGTCCTGGTTTAGTCCTGGTTTAGTCCTGACTCGGTCCTAGTTTCGTCATGGTTTAGTCCATGTTTAGTCCATGTCCTAGTTTGGTTTAGTCCTTATCTAGTCCTGGTTTAGTCCTGACGCGGTCCTAGTTTCGTCATGGTTTAGTCCATGTTTAGTCCATGTCCTAGTTTGGTTTAGTACTTGTTTAGTCCTTCTCTTGTCCTGGTTTAGTCTGACTCGGCCCTATTTAGTCATAGTTTAGTCCATGTTTAGTCCATGTTCTGGTTTGGTTTAGTCCTTATCTAGTCCTGGTTTAGTCCTGGTTTATTCTGACTCGGCCCTAGTTTCGTCATGGTTTAGTCCATGTTTAGTCCATGTCCAGCTTTGGTTTAGTCCTTATCTAGTCCTGGTTTAGTCCTGGTTTAGTCTGACTCGGCCCTAGTTTCGTCATGGTTTAGTCCATGTTTAGTCCATGTCCAGCTTTGGTTTGGTCCTTATCTAGTCCTGGTTTAGTCCTGGTTTATTCTGACTCGGCCCTAGTTTCGTCATGGTTTAGTCCATGTTTAGTCCATGTCCAGCTTTGGTTTAGTCCTTATCTAGTCCTGGTTTAGTCCTGGTTTAGTCTGACTCGGCCCTAGTTTCGTCATGGTTTAGTCCATGTTTAGTCCATGTCCAGCTTTGGTTTAGTCCTTATCTAGTCCTGGTTTAGTCCTGACTCGGTCCTGTTTAGTCGTAGTTTAGTCCATGCTTAGTCCATGTCCTGGTTTGGTTTAGTCCTTATCTAGTCCTGGTTTAGTCCTGACTCGGTCCTGTTTAGTCATAGTTTAGTCCATGTTTAGTCCATGTCCTGGTTTGGTTTAGTCCTTATCTAGTCCTGGTTTAGTCCTGACTCGGTCCTGTTTAGTCATAGTTTAGTCCATGCTTAGTCCATGTCCTGGTTTGGTTTAGTCCTTATCTAGTCCTGGTTTAGTCCTGACTCGGCCCTAGTTTCGTCGTGGTTTAGTCCATGTTTAGTCCATGTCCTGGTTTGGTTTAGTCCTTCTCTAGTCCTGGGTTAGTCCTGGTTTAGTCCTGACTCGGTCCTAGTTTCGGCATGGTTTAGTCCATGTTTAGTCCATGTCCAGCTTTGGTTTAGTCCTTATCTAGTCCTGGTTTAGTCCTGGTTTAGTCTGACTCGGCCCTAGTTTCGTCATGGTTTAGTCCATGTTTAGTCCATGTCCAGCTTTGGTTTAGTCCTTATCTAGTCCTGGTTTAGTCCTGGTTTAGTCTGACTCGGCCCTAGTTTCGTCATGGTTTAGTCCATGTTTAGTCCATGTCCAGCTTTGGTTTAGTCCTTATCTAGTCCTGGTTTAGTCCTGGTTTAGTCTGACTCGGCCCTAGTTTCGTCATGGTTTAGTCCATGTTTAGTCCATGTCCAGCTTTGGTTTAGTCCTTATCAAGTCCTGGTTTAGAAAATCCTGACTCGGTCCTAGTTTAGTCATAGTTTAACACGTCCATGCTTAGTCCATGTCCTGGTTTGGTTTAGTCCTTATCTGAGTCCTGGTTTAGTCCTGACATTTCGGTCCTGAGACGAATAAATTAGAAATCAAACTAATTATAACAAAAGCACTGAAGCACTTTAAAAGCCCCGAGCAAGACCTGGTTTAGTCCTGACTCGGTCCTGTTTAGTCGTAGTTTAGTCCATGCTTAGTCCATGTCCTGGTTTGGTTTAGTCCTTATCTAGTCCTGGTTTAGTCCTGACTCGGTCCTGTTTAGTCATAGTTTAGTCCATGTTTAGTCCATGTCCTGGTTTGGTTTAGTCCTTATCTAGTCCTGGTTTAGTCCTGACTCGGTCCTGTTTAGTCATAGTTTAGTCCATGCTTAGTCCATGTCCTGGTTTGGTTTAGTCCTTATCTAGTCCTGGTTTAGTCCTGACTCGGCCCTAGTTTCGTCGTGGTTTAGTCCATGTTTAGTCCATGTCCTGGTTTGATTTAGTCCTTCTCTAGTCCTGGGTTAGTCCTGGTTTAGTCCTGACTCGGTCCTAGTTTCGGCATGGTTTAGTCCATGTTTAGTCCATGTCCAGCTTTGGTTTAGTCCTTATCTAGTCCTGGTTTAGTCCTGGTTTAGTCTGACTCGGCCCTAGTTTCGTCATGGTTTAGTCCATGTTTAGTCCATGTCCAGCTTTGGTTTAGTCCTTATCTAGTCCTGGTTTAGTCCTGGTTTAGTCTGACTCGGCCCTAGTTTCGTCATGGTTTAGTCCATGTTTAGTCCATGTCCAGCTTTGGTTTAGTCCTTATCTAGTCCTGGTTTAGTCCTGACTCGGTCCTAGTTTAGTCATAGTTTAGTCCATGCTTAGTCCATGTCCTGGTTTGGTTTAGTCCTTATCTAGTCCTGGTTTAGTCCTGACTCGGTCCTGTTTAGTCATAGTTTAGTCCATGTTTAGTCCATGTCCTGGTTTGGTTTAGTCCTTATCTAGTCCTGGTTTAGTCCTGACTCGGTCCTGTTTAGTCATAGTTTAGTCCATGTTTAGTCCATGTCCTGGTTTGGTTTAGTCCTTATCTAGTCCTGGTTTAGTCCTGACTCGGTCCTGTTTAGTCATAGTTTAGTCCATGCTTAGTCCATGTCCTGGTTTGGTTTAGTCCTTATCTAGTCCTGGTTTAGTCCTGACTCGGCCCTAGTTTCGTCGTGGTTTAGTCCATGTTTAGTCCATGTCCTGGTTTGGTTTAGTCCTTCTCTAGTCCTGGGTTAGTCCTGGTTTAGTCCTGACTCTGTCCTAGTTTCGGCATGGTTTAGTCCATGTTTAGTCCATGTCCAGCTTTGGTTTAGTCCTTATCTAGTCCTGGTTTAGTCCTGGTTTAGTCTGACTCGGCCCTAGTTTCGTCATGGTTTAGTCCATGTTTAGTCCATGTCCTGGTTTGGTTTAGTCCTTATCTAGTCCTGGTTTAGTCCTGACTCGGTCCTGTTTAGTCGTAGTTTAGTCCATGCTTAGTCCATGTCCTGGTTTGGTTTAGTCCTTATCTAGTCCTGGTTTAGTCCTGACTCGGTCCTGTTTAGTCATAGTTTAGTCCATGCTTAGTCCATGTCCTGGTTTGGTTTAGTCCTTATCTAGTCCTGGTTTAGTCCTGACTCGGCCCTAGTTTCGTCGTGGTTTAGTCCATGTTTAGTCCATGTCCTGGTTTGGTTTAGTCCTTCTCTAGTCCTGGGTTAGTCCTGGTTTAGTCCTGACTCGGTCCTAGTTTTGTCATGGTTTAGTCCATGTTTTGTCCATGTCCAGCTTTGATTTAGTACTTGTTTAGTCCTTCTCTAGTCCTGGTTTAGTCCTGACTCGGTCCTGTTTAGTCGTAGTTTAGTCCATGTTTAGTCCATGTCCTGGTTTGGTTCGGTTCTTGTTTAGCTCTGGTTTAGTCCTTTCTTTCTTGCTCGTTCCCTCTCTCCGTGTGTTTTCCTGATGTTTGAGCCTGTTTGCTTTAATGATCTCCGTGTTGTTTTTCTCTTGTTTTTTTTCACATTATGCATTCTGTTCAATCCTTGTCCAATCTTTAAACCTCAAAGGACAGAGAGAGGGTGAAGACAGAAGGATAAAGGGTAAGGAAAGGAGGTGAGGAATCAAGGAGGCATGTTTAGAGAATTCTGATGTGGCCTTCTGGATGTTGTTCTCCCTTTGACCAGTGAGGGGTGCTGTGTGTTTGCTACTTTTCCTCTTTTAAGGAATGCCTAACCCTAACCCTAGTCCTGGTTTAGTCCTGGTCTAGTTCTGGTCTAGTCCTGGTTTAGTCCTGGTTTAGTCCTGGTCTAGTTCTGGTCTAGTCCTGGTTTAGTCCTGGTTTAGTCCTGGTCTAGTCCTGGTTTAGTCCTGGTCTAGTCCTGGTTTAGTCCTGGTTTAGTCCTGGTTTAGTCCTGGTCTAGTTCTGGTCTAGTCCTGGTTTAATCCTGGTTTGATCTCCGTTTTATCTTGGTCCAGTCCTTTTCTAGTCCTGGTTTAGTCCTGGTCTAGTCCTGGTCTAGTCCTGGTCTAGTCCTGGTCTAGTTCTGGTCTAGTCCTTTTCTAGTCGTCCTGGTTTAGTCCTCATCTAGTCCTGGTTTATTCCTGGTTTAGTCCTGGTTTGATCTCCGTTTTATCTTGGTCAGGTCCTGGTCTAGTCCTGGTCTAGTCCTTGTCTAGTCCTTGTCTAGTCCTGGTCTAGTCCTGGTCTAGTCCTAGTCTAGTTCTGGTCTAGTCCTGGTCTAGTCCTAGTCTAGTTCTGGTCTAGTCCTGGTCTAGTCCTGATCTTGTCCTGGTTTATTCCTGGTTTAGTCCTGGTTTGATCTCCGTTTTATCTTGGTCCAGTCCTGTTCTAGTCCTGGTCTAGTCCTGGTCTAGTCCTAGTCTAGTTCTGGTCTAGTCCTGGTCTAGTCCTGATCTTGTCCTGGTTTATTCCTGGTTTAGTCCTGGTCTAGTCCTGGTCTAGTCCTGGTCTAGTCCTGATCTTGTCCTGGTCTAGTCCTGGTCTAGTCCTGGTCTAGTCCTGATCTTGTCCTGGTTTATTCCTGGTTTAGTCCTGGTTTGATCTCCGTTTTAACTTGGTCCAGTCCTGTTCTAGTCCTGGTCTAGTCCTGGTTTAGTCCTGGTTTAGTCCTTGTCTAGTCCTGGTTTGGTCTCCATTTTATCTTGGTCTTGTCCTGGTCTAGAGCCATCTAGAGAGGAGCTCAGTTGGTCGAGCGTTTGTCCACTGATCCAAAGGTTGGCGGTTCAAGTCCCGCTCTTGACATAAGAAACATCAGTGGTTGAGCGGTCAGATCCTCTGACCCACAGGTTGGTGGTTTGATTCCCACAGATGAACGCTGCTGTTGTGTCCTTGTGTAACAGAGATGACTTGGTATTAGATTCCACTTGTCATGACTCTTTTTGACCTAATGCATTTTGGTTGAGTAGCGCCCTCTGGTGGTGACCGGTAGTGATAAGTGCCCTGGCGCCGTGAGCACGTTGTCAGTTCATAAGAGATGGACACGAGGTGGGTCACTGCTTTTAGCTCTGTCAGCAAAAATGGTGTATTGCTCGCCGTGTTGAGCTGTAGTATCCTGACCAGCGCATTGTTCATTTCATGCAGATTTAGGGGCCGTTTAGACGAGGACGATTGCGACTGAAAACGACAAAATATTCTATCGGAAGTGTCTTTCGTTTACACGGCGGCGGCGCTGTCGGGCTCTGAAACCACAAAAATCTGAAGACTCCTTCCAGAGTGTGGAGTTCTGAAGACGGCCCGGGTCGCGTCTCCCACGGCAAGAAGCGCAAAACATGTTCACGTCGCATACACCTGACCTGATGCGCCAAACCGGTAAAAACAATAACAATACGTCGCAGGTGACAGAGGCGAGTTTGGACAAGACCGGGCAGAACCAGTCAGTGGTGGGACAATTTTGAGAATGGATTAGTTGATGACAGTGCTTGGGTGGAAAACTTCAGAATGACTAAACAAGCTCTTGTTGCATTAAGCGAAAAGCTCCGACCCGACATCGAGGGCGAAACAACCGTAATGAGAGCCCCTGTCGGTGTCCTGAAAAAGGCTCTGACATTATATTAGCGGCCTGGCATGCATATTCAATCGAATTCGCCCACATTTGCGTCTTCGTATAAACAAACAATTCCTGTTGAGAACGCTCGTCTAAACGGGGATAAAAAAAATTGAAGACGAGACGCCACTTTTGCGTCTTCTGTTTTGATCGTCGCCGTATAAACGTAGCCTAAAACCACAAAAGACGGCACCGTGTCCTGACCATTTATTCACAACACAACGCAGATAAATTATACGACAATCAAAGACGAACACAGACGGGCTTTTTCCTGCAACCAAGCTGGGCTTTTGAACGGCCAAGTCCAGCGCGGTTACACTTGGGCAAGACACTTAACCCACCTCGCCCCAGTGTGTGCGTACACTGGTGTGTGAATGGGTGAGTGGTTCCTTGTTGTAAAGCACTTTGGGAGCCTTGAAGGTGGAAAAGCGCCGTATAAAGATGTGACCATTTACCATTTACCTTCTTGCTTCGCAGAAGGTCTGATCTGACGCGTAACTTGGTCTGATTTGGTCTCCATGAAGACAGAAAGGTTTAATGCCATACTGTGAAACATTCGAGACAAAGCAAGAGAGAGAACCACTTCACAGACCCTCCACCAGAAAAGTTGCACAGCGCACATTTAAAGCAGTCACCTATTATATGCTACAGTTGTTTATCTTCTCGTTGACCCTCTGACGTTTTATTTGGAGCGATTTTTGCTTGTTTGAGTCATCGTTAATCGCTTATTTTCAAGACGCCGTTTTGCAGATCAATTCTTGTTTTCACCTCGACTGGTCCACGCCCACAGCTCTGTACTTACTTCATTCTTCAATTTGATCTTTTTTAATGCTGCAGTGTTATGTCGTCACTTTGGTCCAAATGTAAAAACCCGCTCTGTTCTAGTGTGATGCGGCACTTTGCTGTGACGACGTTTACGGCGACGGCAGCTCTTTGGACACCACAGTTTTCTAACGCAGAACTCAGCAGACTTGTTTCTTTCGTTTTAGATCACTATTGTGATTTCAAATGTACAAATTATAACAGAATGATCCATTTGTGTCATCGATTATAACTGTTTCGCAGTCACAAGTCCAATATGTTTTCTTCTTCTCTGTTTCTGACGTTTTTAAAACAGCAAGACTCAGGTGCAGCACCTTCAAACCTGAGAGGGACCATAATGACCAGTTTATTACTTCTTCCATCTCTTCCATCTTCGATCATCTCGTGTGTGTGACCTGTAGAAATGACTCATGTTTCTTGTTGTTTTTCAGGAGGCCTGGAGGACATAAGCTCAGGACTGGTCTCTGGAGCAGGTCTGCACAGGTAAAACTCGGTCTCCCTCTGAGTCTCATGTCTGTGTGATCAGGTAGAGCTCATGTGTTCCTCTTTACGCTGTTGAACTGGCTTCAGTGTTTTTGTACAATCTGTAGCCTACTTCTGGAGATAGTTTTAGTACACGGCCCTGCGTACTTGTACTGCAGTCATATTTTGTGATAGCGGTAATCTGACTTGAGTGGTGTTTTTGACTCGTCACGGTGAGGAAGTGCCCAAAGGTTCTGCTCTGACATCAGTTTATCTGAAAAATGTCCCTCACTGACACCGACAAGAACTATGGGCAGCACAACACAGTAAATGTTCTTTTAGTTTAGTCCTTGTTTGGTTCAGGTGTAGCAGTAGCAGTAGCAGTAGCAGTAGTAGCAGTAGTAGTAGTAGTAGTAGTAGTAGTAGTAGTAGTAGTAGTAGTAGTAGTAGTAGTAGTAGTAGTAGTAGTAGTAGTAGTAGTAGTAGTAGTAGTAGTAGTAGTAGTAGTAGTAGTAGTAGTAGTAGTAGTAGTAGTAAACAAAGCCTAAACTAGATCTATACTAAAGGATCCATCCATTTTCTTCCGCTTCTCCGGGGCCGGGTCGCGGGGGCAACAGTCTAAGCAGGGACTCCCAGATTTCCTTCACCCCGGACATTTCCTCCAGCTCCTCTGGGGGAACCCCAAGGCGTTCCCAGGCCAGCCAGGAGACATAGTCCCTCCAGCGTGTCCTGGGTCTTCCCCGGGGCCTCCTCCTGGTGGGACGTGCCCGGAACACCTCCCGAGGGATTGCCTGGTTTACACCAGACCATATCACAAGTGATATATGGTCTGGGTCTGGGAGCCACCTTCGAAATATCTCGTAGTGGAGGTGTGGTTTACGATCGCCAACGGCCGTTTATTGGGCGTTACAAATGTCTATCATTTGGCGTATACGTAGCCCAGAGCCAATCCTGTCAGTTGTCAGTTCAAACTACAAGTTTCCGTTTGTCGTAGTACGCGTCACCGTCTTTCCACCCCTCCCCGCTCTCTGATTGGCTCCCAGAATCAGGAGAGCTCGCTTGCCATAGTTGCCAGTCTTTCAGATCTGAACGAACGAAAGCAGCCTGAGATTTCCCAGGTTACCCGAGGGAGGCGTCCGGGAGTCATCCGGAACAGACGCCCGAGCCACCTCAGCTGCTCCTCTCAACGTAGAGGAGTGGTGGCTCTACTCCGAGTTCCGAGTGTGACTGAGCTCCTCACCCTATCTCTAAGGGAGCGTCCAGCCACTCTGCGGAGGAAACTCATTTCGGCCGCTTGTATCTGCGATCTCGTCCTTTCGGTCATTACCCAGAGCTCATGACCATAGGTGAGGGGAGGAACAGAGATCGACGGTAAATCGAGAGCTTTGCCTTTCGGCTCAGCTCCCTCTTCACCACAACGGTCCGGTACAGCGACCGCATCACTGCCGACGCTGCACCGATCCACCTGTCAATCTCACGCTCCATCCTCCCCTCACTCGAGAACAAGACCCCGAGATACTTGAACTCCTCCACCTGAGGCAAGGATGTGAAGGGTAAAGGACCCCCAACATCATAATGCAGAGGGTCCTTTTTTAGCTCAAATTAGCTTCATAGGGCGAAATGGAAACTGAAAATAGTTTGTTTGCTTGTTGTTGTGGCTGTGCAGAGCTGAGGTTGTTAACTACCCGCAGTGAGAGAAAGGACACTTCAGTTCGACACAGAAATATGTGATTAAAAAGGCCTGTATTATTTTCTGATCTGGTGTTGTTTTCTCATCATTACCTGGAGTTGTGTTTTGTTTCATTCACATGTTTAACACACAAACCCTGCAGATTCAGGCTGAGAAAACACCCTAAAATCAGGACTAAACCAAGGCTAAAACTATGACTAAACCAGGGCTAAAACCAGGGCTAAAACCCGGACTATACCAGGACTAAACCAGGACTAAACCAGGACTAAAACCAGGACTAAACCAGGACTAAACCAGGACTAAACCAAGGCTAAAACCAGGGCTAAAACCAGAACTAAACCACGGCTAAACCAGGACTAAAACCATGACTAAACCAGGACTAAACCAAGGCTAAAACTATGACTAAACCAGGGCTAAAACCAGGGCTAAAACCCGGACTATACCAGGACTAAACCAGGACTAAACCAAGGTTAAAACCAGAACTAAAACCATGACTAAACCAGGACTAAACCAAGGCTAAACCAGGACTAAAACCAGGACTAAATCAGGACTAAACCAGGACTAAACCAAGGCTAAAACCAGGGCTAAAACCAGAACTAAACCACGGCTAAACCAGGACTAAAACCAGGACTAAACCAGGACTAAACCAAGGCTATAACTATGACTAAACCAAGGCTAAAACCAGGGCTAAACCCGCACGCACCACTGGTTAGTAACGCTGTCAATCGGACCTGTTGCTAGGGATTTCAGGGAGGGAAAGCACCTGATTGTGTTTTTAAACTCCACACACATTTGGATACTTTCAGCCCTGGAATTGCCAATTTCTACTAAACAAAAGGTAAAAGGAGCTGTAAGCTACCGCATCATGACATCACAAGGTGGAACAGAGCATTCTGAGCTGTAGAGGATTACTCACACAACTCAGGTGTGTTTTTGAGGAGGAAACAACATTAGAACATGGTTTAAAGCTCAAAAGTTTGTGCGATAGACGACGTTTAAGGAGAGAAAGGTTCAGTTCATCTGTGTCTGTGTTCACTGCTTTTCTACGACTGTTGGCATGATTTTCTTGTTTTAAATGTCAGACACAAACTAAATAGTCAGCACAGGTGTAGACGTTTATTCTTGTTATTAAACTGTAGCAGCTCTTTCACATTTTAGACTTTTCAAGAAGAAAATGTCATTACTGCACTTCTACAGTGTCATCTGCATCCTTTCTGCATCTGCATATCATCGATGTTTTGTTATTTCAAAGTCAAAGTCGGCTTTATTGTCACTTCTGCCATCTGTGTTCGACATACAGTGAATGGAAATTTCGTTTCTCTCTGGTCAAAATACAAGACAATACAAAAACTATCTGAGGACAAAATCTAAGAGCAGTGCAAAGAATAACAGATGTTCAAAAATGTGCAGTGTGCATCAAAATGTGCAATAGAATATAAATAATACTCCCTAGATAAGACTCTATAGCTGGGATTGGACATCTTATTTGATATTGTATTTTATATTTTATTACTACTTTTCTATTTAAATCTGATTTGTACATATACATTTATTATCACCATTTTTATTTGTATAATTGTTCTTTACCCTCTGTTATATTATATTTGATGAGTGAGCTACCGTGCCCAAAACAATTTCCCTTGTGGATCAATAAAGTATAAGGCTGCATCCCATTTCTCTGTCTTACCCCTTCGTCTTACCCCTACCCCTTGGTTTTGCTCGTTCATGTGAGGGCAAGTGTGTCCCGATTCTAATTTTGATCAAGGGCTCGGGCCACGACCTCGGACTACATACCCCTTGAAACGAAGTAAGCTCTCGACCAGACTTGAAACGAAGGGGTACGACTACAAGCTCAGGCAGGTTTTGGGATCAGGATGGCAGCGTCACATGGACCAGCCGAGGAGTCTCATAAATGTATTTTCAGCAGTCGTAATTATCGATTAACAGTTTAGCAGGTTTACAATTATGACGCTCATGTTCTACGATACTTTTAGTGAACTGTTGATGCGGTTTTAATTGTAGTGACGTCTGTTTAGTCGACGTTATCGTTTTCATCAAACTTTCATGCATAAACAAGCTAGTTTTTTTGTGGCGCTGAGGTACCCGATAATCCTCGACATTTGTTTCCGTTTGTTTGCGTCAGTTGTTGTCGCCTCTGTAGACGTAGCAGCTCAGGTCGAGGCGAGGGACGATGACGCAAACGGTAATCGAGTGACGTCCCATTTCTTAGGGGAACATTCGTACCCCGAGCCCTCTCAGCTCGGTATTGAGGGGCAAGGCAAGGACGTAGATAAAGGGGAAGGGGTAAGACAGAGAAATGAGACACAGCCTCAGTTTAAGAATGTGGATTGAAAGTAGGTGTGATAGTTTCATAGTAATTTCATTGTCGTTAGCTCCTCCCTGCAGCTGGTTATAAGCAGTGTCCACCAGAACTGAAGAAGCAGCTTGGATGAGCTGCGACACGTCTTCGACCAAATAAACTTTGTCCAGTTGACAAACTGAATTTTTCCTTTTGCCGTGGATTCCACCTGAACGACTGAGGGATTCTTCACACATTGAAAAATAAAGATAAAAATAAATGTGCAACAGTAGTCATTTCTTAGCAGCAGTTTTTAAAGTGTTTAGAGTGATATGTTTGTTTTTTATGGGGGGGTGGGGGGAGACGGAGTTCAGCTTCCTGACAGTCTGGTGGATGAAGCTGTTTGTCAGTCTGGTGGATGAAGCTGGTTGACAGTCTGGTGGATGAAGCTGTTTGACAGTCTGGTGGATGAAGCTGTTTGACAGTCTGGTGGGTGAAGCTGTTTGACAGTCTGGTGGATGAAGCTGTTTGACAGTCTGGTGGATGAAGCTGTTTGACAGTCTGGTGTAGGAAGCTGTTTGACAGTCTGGTGTATGAAGCTGTTTGTCAGTCTGGTGGATGAAGCTGGTTGACAGTCTGGTGGGTGAAGCTGTTTGACAGTCTGGTGTAGGAAGCTGGTTGACAGTCTGGTGGGTGAAGCTGTTTGACAGTCTGGTGGGTGAAGCTGTTTGACAGTCTGGTGGATGAAGCTGTTTGAGTCTGGTTGATGAAGCTGTTTGACAGTCTGGTGGATGAAGCTGTTTGACAGTCTGGTGGATGAAGCTGTTTGACAGTCTGGTGGATGAAGCTGTTTGACAGTCTGGTGGAGTGGGCCTGGAGACTCTGGTACCTTCTCCCCGAGGGCAGGAGGCTGAAGAGGCTGTGTGAAGGATGACTCAGGTTATTTAAAGGGTCTGTCAAATGTGTTTAATCCCAGTACAGATATATATATATAAAGTAGCTCTTAGGGCAGGCAGGAGCAAACTGTTCCACAAAGGGCCGGTGTGGCTGCAGGTTTTCTTTCCAACCAAGCAGCAGCACAGCAGACTTGACTCATTTAATCAACTGATCTCAGTCTTCAGACAGTTGAAGGTGTGGCCTTGGTTAGTTGGAACAAAAACCCGCAGCCACCCTGGCTCTTTGTGGAACAGTTTTCCCATGCCTGCTTAGGGTGAAAATGAGACAGTTGTGTGTTATCTATCTCTAATTATACAGTGTTTTTATTGTCTGAGAATCAGGAAGTGCTGCTGCCGGGGCTGGTGCTGTGGTTTTGCAGCCGAGGAGCCTCATTTTTATTGTGTGTCCAGACAGTTGACCAGTGCACCTCTTGTACAGTGTGTCTGCTATTAGCCTGTTGGTGTTTGGTGTGTTGGCATGTTGGTGTGTTAGTTTTGCAGTGTCCAGAGCAGACAAGCTAACAGCAGTTTATTCCGCTGTCTCCTCTCCACACTCAGACTCTGTTTTTTTTTTTTGAGGCTCTGTCCAGTAGTTCACTGTAACAGGGCTGCACTTTGGCTTTGGAAGACTCGCGGTTTTCTGACATCTTACAAATCAGAATTTATATTAATAGGGTTACGCAAAATAAGGGTTGAACTTCACCCTAAACCGGTTCGGTCTGTAGAACTTAGACACTTAAGACTGAGTCCCATTCCTCTGTCTTACCCCTTCGTCTTACCTCTACCCCTTGGTTTTGTGCATTCATGTGAGGGCAAGTGGTGTCCCGATTCTAATTTTGATCAAGGGCTCGGGCCACGACCTCGGGCTAAATACCCCTTGAAACGAAGTAAGCTCTCGGCCAGACTTGGAACGAAGGGGTACGACTACAAGCTCAGGCAGGTTTTGGGATCAGGATGGCAGCGTCACATGGACCAGCCAAGGAGTCTCATAAATGTATTTTCAGCAGTTGTAATTATCGATTAACAGTTTAGCAGGTTTACAATTATGACGCTGATGTTCTACGATACTTTTAGTCAACTGTTGTTGCGGTGTCTGTTTAGCCGACGTTATCGTTTTCATCGAACTTTCACGTATAAACAAGCTAGTTTTTGTCGAGCTGAGGTACCTGATAATCCTTGACATGACGCAAACAGTAATCGAGTGGCGTCCCATTTCTTAGGGGAACATTCGTACCCCGAGCCCTCTCAGCTCGGTATCGAGGGGCAAGACAAAGACGTAGATAAACGGGAAGGGGCAAGACAGAGGAATGGGACACAACCTTAGACAAGTGTATATGTACAAATCAAAATAAAATAGAAACGTAAGTAATAAAATATCAAATCACAGCTATATACAGGAAAAGAACAATGCTATTTCCGTGGTTTTACAATCTGAGGGTTGAAGGATCGATTTCAGTTTGAACTGTCAGTACTGCTGTTGTGTCGTGAAGCAAGGCACTTCACTCACTTTTCTTTAGTGTGAATGTTGAGTGTTAGTGGAGATGGTCAGAGGGTTTGATGCAGCACAGAGGCACCCAAGTTTCAGTCAGTCTACCCCATTTTTAGGCTACGTTTACACTTAGCTGGGTATGTTGAGAAACAAATATTTCTCTCTCTCCGTTTTCCAAAATAAGGCTCTGTTTACGCTGTTGGGAGGTGTGTGTTCTATCGAAAGACGACCAAGATTCCAAAGGTTCAAATTTACCACAAGTTAATTCCCCTAACAAAAAGTCTAATACAGAGCTCTGGGTCAGTCTTTCTCTAGTACAGTCATACCTCACCTTACGAAATTAATTCCTTACAGAAATGGTTTCATAACGTGATTTTTTTCGTAAGTAGAGTCGCAATGTAAAACGCCTGATTCGTTCCAAGGCCCCCAATACCCCCCTAAACCCTGTTGGAGAATGTATTTACAAGTGTATTCACGTTTCGGGGGATTCGAGCAGCTGCAAAGCCGAGCGCGCATTATTTGAATTTTTGACATTTCGCGTTTCGTAACTTGAATTTTCTTTCGTATTCAGAGACGAAAATGTTACGTAAAGGCGTTTCGTAACTTGGATTATTCGTTATTTGGGTCTTTCGTAAGGTGAGGTATGACTGTAACTCTCAGTATGTAAGAGCTTCAGACTGACTGCTCACTTCTCCCTCAAACCCAGATAGAAAATACAATATCCATCATCATCTTTCGCTTCTCCATTTCTGGGTCGCGGGGGCAGCAGTCCAAGCAGATCTGCCGCCCAGAACACAACGCACCAGCCCCCATGAATCCTCCCGTGGGGGGTGGGTCCATGGGAGGACGGCCCACGCCACAACCGGCCTTGATGTACTTCTGCCACGGGGGCTGTGGGGCCAGTGTCCACAGACACTGGGGACGAGGTGGGGTTAAGTGTCTTGCCCAAAGACACAACGGCGGCACTCATCTGTGGGAGCTGGGATCACACAAGCAGGAAGGCAGGATTCGAACCGCCAACCCCTGAATCAGTAGACAGACGCTCTACCAACTGAGCTACTGCCGCCCCTAATACAATTTGAATATGCAAATATGCAAAATAACATGATGACCAAATTCCGCCCGGCTCCTCCTCGCTTTCCCACGTTCGCTGCCAGGCAAGGGTCCTTTTTCACTCCTTATCTCCAGTTAGAGACATCTCTCTCCGGCCCCCGGTCAACCTGCCATAAACAACATTCCAAGTGTTTTACAGAAATATAAGCATTTAAGACACTTTTAGCTCCAGTGTTTATATAAGTGAGTGTTGATATAAGCGTTTGCGTTCATCTGAAAAGCTTTATTAATTTAACAATTCTTCAACACGTACACTGGTATTTTTATAAACAGAGACATGTACCCATCTTTTACACGTAAACAGTGAAATCGCCTCTGAAAACGAAGGAGAACGCTCTGCAAGCCAATCAGAATCACACTTATGGTGCGTCAGCTGCCTAAAACTGTTTATCTCACTTTACACGCAAATGCGAAATCGTTGTTTTCCAGAATCTCCACTCTAGCCGGAGTTTTTAGAAAGATTCATTTTCAGAGGTGAATTTGCCGTTTACGTGTACAAACGAAGGGAAATATTTCCGTTTTTAAAAATACCAGTGTACGTGTAAACAGGCCTCAGTTACCTCTGCAAGCTCCAGCATGTCATTTTGTTTACATTTTGATTGTTCAGAAATGAAGAAGCAGCTTGGATGAGCTGCGAAACGTATTTGACCAAATAAACTTTTATCCAGTTGACAAATTGAATTTCTCCTTTTGCCGTGGATTCTACGTGGACGACTGAGGGATTCTACACACATTTTGGTTGTGTTATCACAGCAGATTAAAGACCACCTCAACAACGCTCAATATCTTCATCCCCTACAATTTGGATTCAGACCAAATCATTCAACAGAATCAGCAAATTGTTATTTTATTGAGAAACTCAAATACTTACTTGATAATAACAGTGTTGTTGGTGCCATATTCTTAGATCTCAAAAAAGCATTTGATACAGTTAATCACAGGATTTTACTGTCAAAACTTTCTTACTTTAACTTTTCAAACAATGCAATAAAATGGGTGGAAACCTACCTGTCCCATCGCTCACAAACCGTACGAATCCAAAATCATCAATCTGTCCCTCTCTTCTTGTCAACTGGTGTGCCACAAGGGTCAGTACTGGGCCCTCTTTTATTTTGTATGTACATAAATGACTTGCCACTTGTGTGTCCTGAAGTCAGCATTCAAATGTACGCAGACGACACGGTCCTGTTTGTTCAAGGCTCATCAAAAACAGAAGTTGCAAACAAACTCACAAACGCAATGGTTAAAGTTACCACATGGCTGAACCAATGTTGTCTTCAACTAAATGTGTCCAAAACAGTTGGTATGTATTTCACTAAAACGGTTAACTCTACTGCTCACCCTGACATATTAGTATCTGGAAAAAAACTACAAATTGTTGAAGAATATAAGTACCTTGGAATCATTATAGACTCACACCTCAATTTTAAGTCACACGTTTCACAAACCATCAAAAGGATCAAATTCAATCTATCAAACTTCAGATTTATTCGAAATTCAATGTCCACACAAGCAGCCAAGATTTACATGCACTCCATGATTTTTTCTCATCTGACATACTGCCTCACAAGTCTATCCCAGGCCAACCATACCACACTCACACCATTACAATCACTGTACAAGCAGACACTTAAAGTACTGGACAAGAAACCACGCCACTTTCATCATTGCAACATCCTGTCTAAATACAATCTTTTAAGTTTGGATCATCTCATTAAATTCACAGATACTTGCCTGGTTTATAAAATCCTCCATGGTCTTGCTCCTCCACCCCTTAGTGATTTTATTAGCTTAAGATCCAGCTCCAGTCGTGTCACCAGAGGTGCATCAAGAGGAGACTGTCTAATCCCATTTAGGAAGAAACATTCAGCCAATCAGCCTTTTCCATCAGAGCATCCAAAGAATGGAACAGCATCCCAACAATAATCAGGGAAAGCCCAACATACAGCTCATTTCCATCCCAGCTCAAACATTTTCTCTTAACAAACCAGACCTGTCAGCACTAAACTACTGCCGCTGCCATCTTGTGTTCACCCTTGCATGTTTTTTATTGTTTAATATTTTACTCTTTTTTGTATTAATGTTCTTTTAACTCTGTCTTGTATTGCTTTTATCCTGCATTTTCTTTTTAACTTGTGCCCCTTGTTTTGCCACTGTCACTGCTCATTTTACTGATTCTTATACTTTTAATTCTTGCCTGCAACTTTTACTACACTGTAAAATTTGATTATGTGTTAATTAATATGTATTTTATTGATGTATAACAATTATTGCACTTTTTCCAGGGAGCCATGTGTCCACCAGGCATCGGACAACAGATGAAAACGAGCCTTTTGGCTAATTCTGGCATGTTATACAGTAATTGTTGGTCAATATGCACTGTCCGTTATAAATAAATAAATAAAATAAATAAAAAAGTTTATTGCCTGGCAAAAGTATTAGGACGATTTTGTATAAATAATAATGAATATAATGAATAATAATTCATAAATAATGATAACAAGACGTATTGGTAATAACAAATCAATTTATTGATATATTAAAGCAAATTTCATCATGTGTAAAGGCAGATTATTGCCAAAATGTAACAATATCAAGTTAAATAGCTTTTTCATCAAAATAACCACCACTGAACCAGGTCTAAACCAGGACTGAACCAGGTCTAAACCAGGACTAAACCAGGACTAAACCAGGACTGAACCAGGTCTGAACCAGGACTGAACCAGGACTAAACCAGGACTGAACCAGGACTGAACCAGGACTAAACTAGGACTAAACCAGGACTGAAGGAGGTCTAAACCAGGACTAAACCAGGACTGAAGCAGGTCTAAACCAGGACTAAACCAGAACTGAACCAGGACTGAACCAGGTCTGAACCAGGACTGAACCAGGACTAAACCAGGACTGAACCAGGACTGAACCAGGTCTAAACCAGGATTAACCAGGAGTGAACTTTGGCCTTAATCGCAGCTTTACTGCTCCTGAAGGATGGGTCAAATGCAGATAAATAATTTCCCTACGGGGATGAATAAAGTGTGTCTTATCCATCCTCTATAGTTTTCCACTCATCCTGAAGACATTTCCACAGGTGTTTAACGTTAGTCGGATTCCTGGAGCGCACTTTAACATTTAAATAATCCCACACTTTTTGGATGGGCGACAGGTCAGGAGACTGGGGCGTGTCATAACCTGCAGTTGATGACGCTGTTCACACGTCTCCAAATGACCCTGGCACAGTTTGGACGAGCGCTTTGGGTCATTATCTTGTTGGAAGCAGAAGTTTCGTCCAGAGTTCAGAAATACACAATCGTCCAAATACTTTTGTCAGGCAGTGCATTTGGTCTCAACAAGGTTTTTTTTTTTTTTTTCTCCATACTGTGTTGTAAATATCCTGCTGTGTGTTTTTTTTTTTCATTTTCTTCCGCTTTCTCCGTATTTTCGGGTCGTGAGGCAATGGTCCAGGTCCTCTGTCCAGATCACAGTGCCCCGGCCCCCATGGATCCCCGCGGGTGGTGGGTCCACGTTGTAAATATCGTACTTAAATGTCTACACTGAAGTGAGACGCTTTCAGTCTCATTGTGAGTACAATATGTATAATGCAAATTCTACATATGAATAGTGACAATAAACGTCTTACAGCTTTGCCTTTCATGTTTGGGTCCCGAGAGCTGAGAGCGAAATCAGCTGTGACTGAGCACATGTGACTGTCCTCCTCATCTACTCCAAACTATGGATAAATCTCGGATTAGAGGCACTTTTGACTCAAACTAAAGTGTAGACTAAGACATTGAGCTTCTGTGATTTGAAAAGTGATAAAGTTTGTGTTATTTGGTGACTGCAATTCTATTCTATCAAGGATGGTTTTAACTTCCCATTTCCAAGGAATCATGCAGGCGACTGGCCACCTCCAGAAAGTTGCATACTGTATCTTTAAAGGTCCTACATGATGCTAAACTGACTCATGTGAGTTTTTAGCCGTGTCACAATGTTGTTTCCTCATCAAAAAACATTCCTGGAGTTGTTTTGTTCCGTTCACACCTGCTTGAGTCGACCTTTATTATTTATATATGTCACATTAGCTCCAGGCTGTTTAGTGCAGAGCAGACAAGATAAGTAATAATAATAAAGTAAGTAAATAAGAGAATATAGGGGGAAAAAATGCACATTTAGACTATATAGTGGAGTTATACAGTCATTTAAAGGAATATTAACTTTTTTTTTACAATCTGAACCTTATTTCGGTAATAAAACAAGTTTTACTCACCCATAGCACTTTGGTGTCATTTGGAGCAGTTTCGTAGATGTTGTGGTGTAGCGATATCCAAACTTTATCACTTTTCAAATTACAGAAGCTCAGTGTGTTAGTCTACACTTTAGTTTGAGTCAAAAGTGCCTCTAATCTGAGATTTATCCATAGTTTGGAGTAGATGAGGAGGACAGTGCACATGTGCGGAGTCACAGCTGATTTACAGATAAGAAGACGCTCAGAACTTTTCTGTTGTGAGCGACACATGGCAGAAGATTGTGACTTTGAGGCTGAAGAGGACTTCTGGAGGACTGAGGACTGAAGAGGAGTATACGGATGAGGAGACAGAATGGATACGGAAAGAATGAAGCGGAGACAGTTTTAGGAGCAGCAGAGAACAGCCATCGGTTTCACATTACTTCTCAGAATCGTGCGCTGAATCCGCTGGCCTTCTTTCTTTTCCTTTGCTGGTCAAAAATGGTCCTGACTGAAGTGGGTACTGCAAACACGATGGTCCAAACGTCTTACAGCTTTGCCTTTCATGTTTGGGTCCCGAGAGCTGAGAGCGAAATCAGCTGTGACTGAGCACATGCAACTGTCCTCCTCATCTACTCCAAACTATGGATACATCTCAGATTAGAGGCACTTTTGACTCAAACTAAAGTGTAGACTAAGACATTGAGCTTCTGTAATTTGAAAAGTGATAAAGTTTGTGTTATTTGGTGACTGCAAACATGTGCCTCGAGAACTCACGTTACGGATATCGCTAAACTAAAACATCTACGAAACTGCTCCAAATGTGCTATGGGTGAGTAAAACAACGTGTTTTATTACAGAAATAAGGCTCAGAGTGTAAAAAAAACATTAATATTTCTTTAATGGAAATATAAGTGCATGAATCACCACCAACAAAAGTGGAGTGAATAAAATAATGTAAGACAACTCCGAGTGTCCAGAAAGCTCTATATAAATCTGAATATTTCACTTTTAATGCACAACTCTTTAGTCCTTACAGCCCACTCAGTGCTCTTAAATCTCCGGGGGATCGTCTGATGAAGACGAATGGGCTTCTCGGGATCATGTGACACTTTGGCATGTTAATGAGGTATCCTGTGACACGTTAGTATGCAAATTTACGCAAATGAGCCGTGTATTTATGTAAAAATAACAGCGTCGTGACTAGTTTTTATGCTCTGTGCAAACACGTGGGCGACAGCATGTAAATGTGCATGGCGGCGTGTGGTCCCGCGGGGGCGCTGTGGAGCTGAGAGGGTTAAAGACGCCGTAAAAACACCCGGCTCTGAGGTGCAGGACGGCGTCTGGTCCCGCGGGGGCGCTGTGGAGCTGAGAGGGTTAAAGACGCCGTAAAAACACCCGGCTCTGAGGTGTAGGACGGCGTGTGGTCCCGCGGGGGCGCTGTGGAGCTCTGATGAGGAGTTTAAATGTACCAAGTGAGGGTGAAGTGAGGGTCGAGGAGACAAGCGGAGGTGGAGAGAGGGCACGGGAGTCTGCAGGAAGAGAGGGAGGAGGGACGGAGAAGGAGAGAGGGAGGGTGTAAGCGCTAATGTGAAAGAGAGAAGATGGAGAGAGAGAGAGAGAGAGCAATGAGGGAGAATGGGAACTGTGCTAAAGAGGGAGAGAGAGAAGCGAGGGAGCACGAAACTATAAGCATTAATGAGAGAGAGAGAGAGAGAGAGAGAGAGAGAGGGAGCATGGAAACTGTTCTAAAACGAGAGAGAGGGAGGAGGGAGTGAGAAAGAGAGACAGAGCATGAAAACACTAATGAGAAAGAGAGAGGGAGGGATGGACAGAGAGAGAGGGAGAGAGGAAAGAGGGAGCATGAGGACTGTGCTAAAGAGAAAGAGAGAAAGAGGGAAAGAGAGAACATGGAAACTGCTACAGAGAGAGGGGGAGAGAAGAACAGAGAGAGAGAAATTGAGAGAGAAGCGAGGGAGCATGAAGCTATAACCATTAATGAGAGAGAGAGAGAGAGAGAGAGAGGGAGGAGAGAGGGAGCAAGGGAACTGTGCTAAAGAGAGAGAAAGAGAAAGAGAGAGCATAGGAACTGCACAAAAGAGAGAGTGAGAAAAAGACAGAGCATGGGGACTGTGCTAAAGAGAGAGAAAGAGAAAGAGAGAGCATAGGAACTGCACAAAAGAGAGAGTGAGAAAAAGACAGAGCATGGGGACTGTGCTAAGAGAGAGAGAGAGAGAGAAAGACAGAGAGAAAGACAGAGAGCACGGGAACTGCACTAGAGAGAGAGAAAAGAGAGAGTGAGGGAGAGAGAAAGGAAGAGAGCATGGGAACTGCACTAAAGAGAGAGGAGAGAGAGAGAGAGAGAAAGACAGAGAGAAAGACAGAGAGCATGGGAACTGCACTAGAGAGAGAGAGAGAGAGAGAGAGAGAGAGAGCAGGGGAACTGCACTAACGAAGGAGAGCGAGAGAGAGGGAGAGAGAGAGGGGGGCATGGGAACTGCACTAAAGAGATGGGGAGAGAGAGAGAGAGAGAAGCGAGGGAGCATGAAACTATAACCACTAATGAGAGGGAGAGAGGGGGGGGCATGGGAACTTCTAAAGTGAGAGAAAGAGAGAGAGCAAGCATGTAAGCATTAATGAGAGAGAGAGAGAGGAGAGAGGGAGCATGAAACTATAAGGACTAATGAGAGAGGGAGAGGGGGAGCATGGTAACTGTGAAAGAGAGAGAGAGAGAGATGGAGCGATAGGGAGAGTATGTAAGCACTAATGTGAAAGAGAGAGCGAGAGAAGCGAGGGAGCGTGAAACTATAAGCATTAACGAGAGAGGAGAGGAAGCGCGGTAATTGCTCTAAAGTGAGAGAGAGAGGGAGAGAGAGAGCGTGGAAAGAGAGAGGGAGAGGGAAGTGAATGAAATTATAAGCACTAATGAGAGAGGGATGGAAAGAGCGAGAGAGAGAGGAGAGATGTGGAGAAGTTTCCGTTTTGTTTACATCCCAAACTGTATGGAAAAGTGCACCTCACAGCAGAGAGAGTTTTCCCTTTGTTCTCGCCGCTGCCCAATCAAACGAGAAGGAAACATCCATAACGCCGTAAAGCTCCGAGAAGTCGAGTTTGCACAATATGTCGGCGTAAACAGACCTGAACATTCGCACCAACAACAACTGTGACGACTCGCGGGTGTGTGGGCCTCGCTAATGACGCCTCCTGATCCTGCCGCAGATCTGACGCTTCAGCCGCAGGTTTAGTCCGGTTCTTCTTGGCGCACTTGGTTTGTGGTTGTGGTTTTTTGTGTTTGCTGAAGTGAAATCTCCTCCTGTCACTCAGAGCTGTTTGGACGGAGACGTGAGAGTGTTACAGACAAACTCGTCACCGCAGAATCTCACCGGTCCCTCGAGCCGAGCGGCGTCCAAACACACGCTGGAGGGTTCACAAATGTATTTATTTATTTTAGTGCTGTCAGGCAATTAATTACAGAATTTCTAATTAATTAATCTATCCATCCATTTTATCTGGGGTCGGGTCGCCGGGGCAACAGTCTAAACAGGGACTCCCAGACTTCCTTCACCCCGGACACTTCCTCCAGCTCCTCCGGGGGGACCCCAAGGTGTTCCCAGGCCAGTCGGGAGACATAGTCCCTCCAGAGTGTCCTGGGTCTTCCCCGGGGCCTCCTCCCGGTGGGACCTGCCCGGAACACCTCCTGAGGGAGGAGTCCAGGAGGCGTCCGGAACAGACGCCCGAGCCTCCTCAGCTGCTCCTCTCCAGATGGAGGAGCAGCGGCTCTACTCTGAGCTCCTCCTGTGTGACTGAGCTCCTCACTCTATCTCTAAGTGTGCGTCCAGCCACTCTGTGGAGGAAACTCATTTCGGCCGCTTGTATCGGCGATCTCGTCCTTTCGGTCATTACCCAGACCTCATGACCATAGGTGAGGGGAGGAACATAGATCGACGGTAAATCAAGAGCTTTGCCTTTTGGCTCAGCTCCCTCTTCACCACAACGGTCCGGTACAGCGACCGCATCACTGCCGACGCTGCAATTAATTAATCTAATTAATCACATTTTAAGTGTGAGAGAGAGAGAAGCGAGGGAGCACGAAACTCTAAGCATTAATGAGAGAGGGAGGAGAGAGACTGTGAGCGAGAGAGGGAACGGACCCACTTTGTGATTGAGTTTGTCAGTTTTCAAGTGGTCGTTTTGCTCATTTGTTTCCCAAATTCTGCGAACGTAGTTTGTTGGTTTGGTGAAGTGCGCTCACACTCGCTCTATCACCGTAACCATGGAACTTGGAAATTGTCCGGACGTATTTATCGTTCTGTGATGGAAATCTTACAATAATAATTCATATTAAAAAAAAAAAAATATATATATATATATATATATATATATATATATATATATATATATATATATATATGTCATGTATAAGTTGGTTTTGTGATTCTCGATGAAATGAGGTTGTCAATCATGTTCCAACACGATGGGTGTTCCGCACGATACACGTGTGGTAAATTCCCACTTTCCTCTAAACTTGTTTTTCACTTATTTTGCTGCGCTGGCGCCTTGAGCTGGCGCCTTGAGCTGACCTGTTATTGTTGAAATGTTTGGTCTTGATGACACATTTGCTCCTGGGGTAGAAGAAGTTGGTCTGTGTTGTTATGATCACTAATGTAGGGACAGACACTTGTGTCCGGGACAGAGGGCGTAATTGTGCACAGCTGCTTTAATAAATCAACCATTTAATTCAAGACAACTTTCCAGTTTTATTCTCATAGACTAAAACTTAACAGTTCAAATGATCCTTCAGGCTGGAGGAAAATTCTTTTTGACAAAAGCTCCAAATCTCGGCGTTCTTGTTGATCGTCCTGTCTGTTCTTTTTATAAATAAACTCGCCGTTCAAAGGTCCTGGCAGAGATTTACTCGCCGCACGCCAAATTTAAAATGCACACATTCATTTTTATAATGCGTTAATTTGCAGTGTAATTAATTAATCTAATTAACACTTTAAACTGAGCCCTAATGTATTTATTTCAGGGATAATGCACATTAATAAACATTTACATTTGCCAGAATTGGCCCGAGGGCTTTTTCCTTGTGCAGTCCCTGGACTGTAAAGTGTCGACCTGCAGGAAGGAAAAACCCACAGACTCAAAACAGGGAGATTATTCACACTCTAAAATCACTCTTACACACACATCCTCAGGTATCTGTAAAAACAAACACTTTTCCCTTTGTTTGTGCCTTTTGTTTACACACAAACGGAGATTTTTCCTCCGAAAACGATTTTTTCTAAAAAACCCGGCAAAAGTGGAGATTTTGGAAAACTCCCGTTTCACATGTAAACTGAGGAAAATGGAGAAATCAAAGTTTTAGGCGATCTACGCGCCAAAAGTGCAACCATTTTACATTCGGCAGTTGATCATGGAAGTATTCCAGGTATTTCTGTTGTTAAAAGTCATTTTCACATGTCACATGTCACATGTCACATGTCACATGCTTTTGCAAATACACCTCCTACATCATGTAGAGCAACACAGACACATGAGGGCTCGGAGGGCAGAGCCAGACCGCGCCACCGCACCACCGCACCACCACCGCGCCACCGCACCACTGCGCCACCACCGCGCCACTGCGCCACCGCACCACCACCGCGCCACCGCACCACTGCGCCACCACCGCGCCACTGCGCCACCGCCAGCATCGCCGCTTTTGGGCGGACTGCTGTCTGGTGGGAGAACTTCGAGAATGAAGTGATTGTCCCGGAGGAATGGCGTGAGAACTTGTGGATATTTGGTTATATTGGATATTTGTGCATCTGTCTCAAAAATACATCCTAGAGGAATTTGGTGAATTTGTGTAATTGAACAAATGCAAATCACATTTTACAAACAGAATTTTCAGTTTTACAAAAGTAATTTTCTTTTGCAAATGAGAAAAGATATATTTACAAATCTGTTTGCAAAAAAAACAAACAAAATACAAGTTACAAATATTAAATTTGGATTTGTGGATCCAAAACACAAATACAAACAGACAAAATGTTCTCAGTGTGTTTCCCTCTGTCGTTCTGAAGACGCCTTAATCCCCCCAAAACAACACAGTAACACCTTTTAGAAGGTTTTTTTTTTAAATTTTGTGTATTTTGTGTCACATTTTTATGCATTTTTTAAGAATTGTCGCCTGGGGAGCTTGTGGGCGGAGCCTCGTACAGAGGGTTTAAACAGGGCCCTCTTGTTATCCGAGCGAAATTTCAATTTGAGTCAATTAAGAAATGACAAAAGCTGCATTTATTTGGATAATAAAACGTCTCCGAAGAACAAAACATCCTGTCCTGTTTTTAATCAAACTGTTGTTGTACCTTTCAGAGCAGTTAGTACATCTCACACGGGTTCTGTGTGTGTCAGATGCCCTCCCTGTGTGTCAGATGCCCTCCCTGTGTTCCAGATGCCCTCCCTGTGTGTGTCAGATGCCCTCCCTGTGTGCCAGATGCCCTCCCTGTGTGTCAGATGCCCTCCCTGTGTGTGTCAGATGCCCTCCCTGTGTGCCAGATGCCCTCCCTGTGTGTCAGATGCCCTCCCTGTGTGTGTCAGATGCCCTCCCTGTGTGCCAGATGCCCTCCCTGTGTGTGCCAGATGCCCTCCCTGTGTGTCAGATGCCCTCCCTGTGTGCCAGATGCCCTCCCTGTGTGTCAGATGCCCTCCCTGTGTGTGTCAGATGCCCTCCC
Source organism: Paratrypauchen microcephalus (assembly GCA_036785185.1). Classification (NCBI taxonomy): domain Eukaryota; kingdom Metazoa; phylum Chordata; class Actinopteri; order Gobiiformes; family Gobiidae; genus Paratrypauchen; species Paratrypauchen microcephalus. Next base: position 371,604 of record JAVJIX010000284.1, on the reverse strand, counting down.
TGTGTGCCAGATGCCCTCCCTGTGTGTCAGATGCCCTCCCTGTGTGTGTCAGATGCCCTCCCTGTGTGCCAGATGCCCTCCCTGTGTGTGCCAGATGCCCTCCCTGTGTGTCAGATGCCCTCCCTGTGTGCCAGATGCCCTCCCTGTGTGTCAGATGCCCTCCCTGTGTGTCAGATGCCCTCCCTGTGTGTGCCAGATGCCCTCCCTGTGTGTCAGATGCCCTCCCTGTGTGTCAGATGCCCTCCCTGTGTTCCAGATGCCCTCCCTGTGTGTCAGATGCCCTCCCTGTGTGTCAGATGCCCTCCCTGTGTGTCAGATGCCCTCCCTGTGTGTCAGATGCCCTCCCTGTGTGTCAGATGCCCTCCCTGTGTTCCAGATGCCCTCCCTGTGTGTCAGATGCCCTCCCTGTGTGTGTCAGATGCCCTCCCTGTGTGCCAGATGCCCTCCCTGTGTGTCAGATGCCCTCCCTGTGTTCCAGATGCCCTCCCTGTGTGTCAGATGCCCTCCCTGTGTGTCAGATGCCCTCCTCGTGTGTCAGATGCCCTCCCTGTGTGTCAGATGCCCTCCCTGTGTGTCAGATGCCCTCCTCGTGTGCCAGATGCCCTCCCTGTGTGTCAGATGCCCTCCCTGTGTGCCAGATGCCCTCCCTGTGTGTCAGATGCCCTCCCTGTGTGTGTCAGATGCCCTCCCTGTGTGCCAGATGCCCTCCCTGTGTGTCAGATGCCCTCCCTGTGTGCCAGATGCCCTCCCTGTGTGTCAGATGCCCTCCCTGTGTGCCAGATGCCCTCCCGGTGTCTCCACAGGGTTTTATTCTGTGTAAAAGCTGCTGACCCTGTAGTTTAGGTCGTTTTTTTTATTTCAAGAGACAGATTACATAATAAATTTGATAGATTTACAGAAAAATTACAGAAATACATTAAATGCAGTAACATCGGTCCTTGTTCCGTTTGTTCTTTTGCATTTCAATTAACAACAAAAAACAATAAAATGAAAGTATTAGGACACGTTCAGACTGCAGGGCTTAATGCTCAATTCCGATTTCTTTGTGAAATCCGATTTTTTTGCGAGGCCGTTCACATTTCCAATTAAATGCAACTTGTATGTGATCTCCAGTGTGAACTTTAAGCACCCCAAAAGTGTCCCGCATGCGCCTTGGAGGACACGACGAGGTCACGTACAGTGAGCGTGCTCAGTGTTTACAGAAGTCGCCTAAAGTTGCTGTCGTACCGGAGCCAGAACATGTACAGCTTATTTGTTTTAAAGAGGAGACGGAGACGGAGAAGGACGAGGTTTTTGGCCACGGCGTTTTGTGGAGCAGCGGCAGCAACGTCTGCAGATATGAACATGTTGGTGCGGAGTCGCTACGTGCTTCGCCGCTTCACTGACACGGAGTTTATATACTGTTTTTGCATGACGAGAAGAACGTTTGTGTACATTTACGTGTACCACCCTCGCTGGAGGAAACACGGGCAGGTCAGATGAACGCGACCTGACCGTTCAGACTGAAGTCACACGTCAAAATATCTGATATGTATCGGTTTTAGGAGCACATGTCCAAGTGGCCTGGGTCACATTTGAAAAAATCGGATCTGTGTCGTTCAGACTGTCATTAGAAGATCAGATACAGGTCGCATAGAGGCGAAAAAATCGGATTTGGGTCGTTTCAGGTGCAGTGTGAACGTAGTCTTAGAGGAAAAGTAACATTTTTTACAATCTGAGCCTTATTTCGGTAATAAAACAAGTTGTTTTACTCACCCATAGCACTTTGGTGTCATATGGAGCACTTCCAGAGATGTTTTAGATTAGGCTAACGCCGTTAGCCTAGCGCGACTTATAGCCATAGCTCGGAGCATTCCCTGAGCATGTAATATGCCCCGTGCGGGCTCCAAATAACACAAACTTTAGCACTTTTCAAATCATAGAAGCTCGATGTCTTAGTCTACGATTTCGTTTGAATCAAAAGTGGCCTGTAATCCGAGATTTAGCCATAGTTTACAGCTTTGCGTTCCATGTTTGGGTCCCGGGAGCTGAGAGCACAGTCCGCACATGCGCACTGGTGTCCTCATCTACTCGAAATTATGGATAAATCTGGGATTACAGGCCACTTTTGACCACACGAAATCGTAGACTAAAGACATTGAGCTTCTATGATTTGAAAAGTGCTAAAGTCTGTGTTATTTGGAGCCCGCACGGGGCATATTACATGCTCTGAGAATGCCCCGAGCTATGGCTATAAGTCGCGCTAGGCTAACGGCGTTAGCCTAATCTAAAACATCTCTGGAAATGCTCCATATGACACCAAAGTGCTATGGGTGAGTAAAACAACTTGTTTTATTACCAAAATAAGGCTCAGATTGTAAAAAAACATTACTTTTCCTTTAGTTTCGCAGTTCAGATTTCAGTTTCTCGTGTAGTTTCATGTTCCTAAACAATATTCCACACGTTTTATCAGGAAAACCCGTCTTTCGTGTCTGTAACAGTGGATTGAAACGTCGTGTTAAGTGCTTCAGATGCTGCGGCAGATCGTGGGTCATACAAGTGTCCACATGTGTGTCTCTGTAATGAAATCACGTCTGTGGCCTTCTCCACAGCAGCTCAGCCTCATCACACTAATGAGCTCGTTAGATTAGCCCCAGTGAGGCTAAACAGCACGTACATAATGCATACGAGGGGCTGGAGCTAAACTTTGCTGCTAAGGCCCTCCCGCCCTCCTATTGATCCTTTTCACACTCTAGATGCCATGATGTCATTTGGCCACATGGTTTTCTCGCGCGGTTTTCCCCGTTGACACTTTGCAGCTGATGTCATCGACGTTCCCTGGGCGTGCGATGCTAACCGGAGGCACCGATCTGTCTGAAGCGCCGTTACTCGAACCTTAATCTGAGCTTTGTTTTAACACAAACAGAAAATAAAGAGATGATTTAGTTGGAACTACAACAGGAGAGATGATCTGAAACCATTTTGTATTTCTTCTTGAGTTTTCAGACCATCGTAGAAGTTTTTAGGTTGTTATTGCTAATGTCTGCACTGTGTATCACCATGGTAACTGCTGAACATTCCTCCACAGACATACACGTAGAATTAGGATCAACAGGCGTTTTTCAGATTCTAGAACGTGATGAAGTCACACTCACATTATTTTTGCCCTTGATATCTTCATTCGTGTTGTATTTTGTGTTGTATTTTTGCCATAAAATCTCCAAAAGGCAAATGCAACGACATCAGAAACAGTTTACCCACCGCCCTGATCTGTGTTGAATATTATTGGCCAGTAGAATGTTGTGAGTATGGCACAAGGGAAAGAGTCTCTCTCCCTCGCTCTAGTTAATATCGTCATATATCTGGGTCTCATATATCAGTCTTTTCCTCGTGAACCTTCTGTCCCTGAGGTGGAGTCATTGTTAATCTACCTTCTCGCCTCCATCAGGTTATCAGGCCTCGGGGCAGTAGATGTAAAACTGATACTGGAGGGATTTATAGAGCGCTTTTCCAGCTCAAAGTCACTTTACTTATTTATTCACTCCATACTCAGAGGTGGTAAGTTACCACTGCAGCCACAGCTGCCCTGGGACAGACTGATGAAGTGAGGCTGCCACAGTCACACATGCACATTCACACTCCACAGTGTGGGTGAATCATGATCATATTTAACAACAAGGACTTCGCTGTGTTAAAGAGAGATTTCGCAGATCTTTCCTTCCTGCTGCTGTCAGACTGTACAATGATCAATGCTAGTTATGTTCATCTCCATAGCAACCATGTGTCATCTCCATAGTAATAATTACATGTGCAATATTATTTAAAGTCACTTTACCTGCTACTTATTTAAAGGAAAAGTAACGTTTTTTACAATCTGAGCCTTATTTCGGTAATAAAACAAGTTGTTTTACTCACCCATATCACTTTGGTGTCATATGGAGCACTTCCAGAGATGTTTTAGATTAGCGTTAGGCTAACGCCGTTAGCCTAGCGCGACTTATAGCCATAGCTCGGGGCATTCTCCGAGCATGTAATATGCCCCGTGCGGGCTCCAAATAACATAAACTTTAGCACTTTTCAAATCATAGAAGCTCAATGTCTTTATGATCAGAGAAGTTCAATTTGTCATTCAGTGTAGTGAAGACTGCAGTGAGCGCTATATTGGGGAAACCAAGCAGCCACTTCACAAGAGGATGTACCAACACAGACGGGCGTGCCAGAGTGGACCGTCTTCTGCCGTTCATCTTCACCTAGAAGCCACCGGTCATTCATTTGAGGACAGTGAGGTTCAGATCTTGGCCAGGGAAAAGAACTGGTTTGAGAGGGGAGTTAAAGAGGCTATTTTTGTCAATAAAGAGAATCCGTCGTTAAACAGAAATGGGGGAGTTAGACACAACTTGTCTCCCATTTATAATTTGATTCTCAAAGAATCATTAGGACAGACAAGCCATTGCAGAGGGGTGGAGAGGGTCGTTGTCTTGAATAGGGAATTGGACGCCAGAGAAATTTGAAATACAAAGAGACAGATTAGCTGATGGTTTCAGAGTTGTTTCAGTGTAGTGAGAGCAGCCTAGGGCTGATAGATATGCTAATACAAGACGCCAGAGGAATTCGTAAAACAAAAGAGAGTAGCGGGGATAGGTCAGAGCTTTGTTCAGGGAAGCTAGCTCCTCCCTTGCAGCTAGATATAAACAGGGTCGAACCAGCATGAGGGCCAGAGCTGACGAAGCCTCTCGGATGAGCGGCGAAACGTTTTCAACCAAACAAACTTTGTCCAGTTGACAAATTGAACTTCTCCTTTGATCATGGATTCTACCTGGACGACTGAGGGACTTTTCACGCATCTCGATGTCTTTAGTCTACGATTTCGTGTGGTCAAAAGTGGCCTGTAATCCGAGATTTAGCCATAGTTTCGAGTAGATGAGGAGGCCAGTGCGCATGTGCGGACTGTGCTCTCAGCTCCCGGGACCCAAACATGAAACGCAAAGCTGCAAACTATGGCTAAATCTCGGATTACAGGCCACTTTTGATTCAAACGAAATCATAGACTAAAGACATGGAGCTTCTATGATTTGAAAAGTGCTAAAGTTTGTGTTATTTGGACGTTATTTGGACGTATGTAATATGCATGGGGCATATTACATGCTCGGGGAATGCCCCGAACTATGGCTAGAAGTCGCGCTAGGCTAACAGCGTTAGCCTAACGCTAATCTAAAACATCTCCGGAAATGCTCCATATGACACCAAAGTGCTATGGGTGAGTAAAACAACTTGTTTTATTACCGAAATAAGGCTTTAAAATTGTAAAAAACTTTACTTTTCCTTTAAGCACCACTGTCCATCACTGCACTGTTCACAATCATCTGAGTCACTTTATTGTAGTGATATTTTATATGACTGAACTGGAGTCACTTTAACTGCTGTTTGTTCACTGCTCAGAATCAAAGACATTTATTGTGCAGTGTTCCTGTGCCTTTTAACCTTACACTGTTGTGTTTTTTAGTTGATTGTACAAACTTATTATTATTATTATTTATCCCTCTCTGGGTGGGTGGAGAGTCCTTGCCTCAAGTGGAGGAGTTCAAGTATCTCGGGGTCTTGTTCATGAGTGAGGGGAGGATGGAGCGTGAGATTGACAGGCGGATTGGTGCAGCGTCGGCAGTGATGCGGTCGTTGTACCGGACCGTTGTGGTGAAGAGGGAGCTGAGCCAAAAGGCGAAGCTCTCAATTTACCGTCGATCTACGTTCCTACCCTCACCTATGGCCATGAGCTTTGGGTAATGACCGAAAGGACGAGATCGCGGATACAAGCGGCCGAAATGAGTTTCCTCCGCAGAGTGGCTGGGCGCACCCTTAGAGATAGGGTGAGGAGCTTGGTCACACGGGAGGAGCTCGGAGTAGAGCCGCTGCTTCTCCACGTGGAGAGGAGCAGCTGAGGTGGCTCGGGCATCTGTTCCGGACGCCTCCTGGACGCCTCCCTCGGGAGGTGTTCCGAGCATGTCCCACCGGGAGGAGGCCCCGGGGAAGACCCAGGACACTCTGGAGGGACTATGTGTCCCGGCTGGCCTGGGAACACTTTGGGGTCCCCCCGGAGGAGCTGGAGGAAGTGTCCGGGGTGAAGGAAGTCTGGAGGTCCCTGCTTAGACTGTTGCCCCCGCGACCCGGCCCCGGATAAGCGGAAGAAAATGGATGGATGGATGGATGGATTATTTATCTTAATTTTTGATGCATGCTCATATTTTCCTACTGTTTCTGAAACTTGCGTTGTGACACTGCAATTTCCCCATCGTGGGACAAATAAAGGATTATCTGATCTTATCTTATCTATCTTGACTTAGTCCAGTTCAGAAAGTGATAAAAATACACGGCCTGTAGAAGAAGAAGAAGAAGAAGAGGACATGCTTTATTTATCCCTGTAGGGAAATTATTTCTCTGCATTTGCCCCATCCTTCAGGAGCAGTGGGCAGCTCGTCTTTCAGGCGCCCGGAGACCATCTCCATGATCTTATTGCTCGGCTTGGTCAGGACCTAAACTGGAGGATTTTACCTGCAGCATGTTTTGGGTTTGGGTCTGTAGACGTAGAATCACGAGGTCACAGCTGAGACAAGAACGCTCCGTCAGCTGCTGGTCACTCCAGACATCACAGCACTGTGCCAGGCCCAGGCCGGCGACAGCAGGCGGACAGGATGTGTGCTCGTCTGTGGAGTTCACAGCACACACGTTTGCTTTGGGTGAAGTGGCGACGAGCTCCTGTGTGGAGCTTGTTCATTTATCGTTTATTGCACAATAATGCAGTTGCAATACAAAGTTAATTGATGAAGTAGAGAGTAAAGAATATAATCAAGCTGAGCGCATGTGGCTCCACTGGGTGTAGCGTTTAGCCCAGGGGTCGGCAACCTTTTCCACTCAAAGAGCCGTTTGGAGCCGTTTCAAACACTGGGAGCCACAAAACCCTGAAATAACACTGCATATAACGGCTTTTTTTTGCCTTTGTGCCATAGAATTACATTTTGAAAATGAATGAACTAAAATAAAATACATTTTAATTAAATACACTGGTCCCTCGCTGTATCGTGGTTCACTTTTCGTGGCCTCACTGTTTTGTGGATTTTTTTATTCAATTTTTTTTATAGTGTATCAACGCACATTTCTGCGTCCTGATTGGCTGAGGGACTGTAGACCTTTGCTGATTGGTCAGTCCTTCTCCTCCGTGTCTCCTGTACAGAATGTGTTCAGTTTGTCAGATTTATATAAATGTTGGATCACAGTGTGACTCTGAAGTGCTGTATGTTTGTTTCTCCCCGACAAAACCCGCCACAGCGAAGCGGCGCCAGGACGAAGAGGCTCGGTCAGAAGAACTGGGAAATACACTTTGGTTTCCTTCTCTAATACTGTGGCTTTTATGTTGAAAATCTATAAAAGTTTGAGTGTTTAAACAAGAGAGAAATGTGAGAAAACGTTCATTCCAGTGTGAGAAAAGTGTAGAATGTGTGTGGTGAGGCGTTTACAGCCTTAAAACATGGAGAAGAATTGTAAAATATAAAGCTGACGACTTCGCAGATTTCGCTTGTCGTGGCTTATTTTTAGAACGTAACCCCCGTGATAAACGAGGGACCGCTGAGCCACATCAGAGGGATCAAAGATTGCTATGGAGCCGCGGGTTGCCGAGCCCTGGTTTAGCCTAAGATCACTGCAGCTTCACTGTGGCATCTGTTCCCACTGGTCTCCCATCCGAGTCCGAACAGCCCGGCTCAGCCTCTGAGGTGTGAGGAGCTCAGGCTCTGACCAGGTTAAGGTTATTCCTCTCTTACCTCCTCTTCTCTGAGCATCCATAATATGGAATCACATTATTATTAAAACGTTTAATGAGTAACTTTAGGGTTTGGGGTTCTTAGTTTCCCCCTCCAGTTGTTCTCGGGGCTGTCACTCCCCTCCAGAATGAGCGTGCATCCTGCTAATGAACATTTGTTTATGATGAGGAAATGAGAACTCGGACTCAGTTTTGTACAGAAGGACCGTCACTGCGATGAAGAGAATATTGTACTTTTTTGTTTGTGAGCCATGATTCTTATTTCACTGCTCTCTGAGGAGAACAGCTGAAGTTTTGTTTACGTTCTACGAGTATCACCCTGGAGGCAAAAGTCAGAGGTCACACACAGTTAGCGGACTTAGCTGCTGTTGCCGCGTTACCCGGCGCAGACACAGGGTCGTTAACATAAGACGCATCAGGTTTGAGGAGCGGCTAATGAGCAGGTCAGGGAGCGCTAACGGCTAACGTCGCTAACAGCTAACGTCGCTAACAGAACAGCGCTACGTTTGCGCTAATGAGGCCGTGGAGGCTTCAGCGAGGAGGTATTTAAGGAGAAGATTTATGGTTTTATCAGGAACGTGTGAGAGGAGAGGAAATGCAAGAGGGAAATTAGGGATGTCGTTTTTTAAGTCGATTAATCAGTTGGTGGTTTCTTAGGCAACCGAAATGCGTACTCTTCCGATAATCATTTTATTTAGATTATAAAAAATTCTACAGGACAACAGCAGAAAGCAGAAGGGAGTGATGTGATATTTTTTGGTATTTCTATGTAAAATGTCAGATTAAACTCGCAATTCACATTTTCAATCTGTCTTTATACAAACACATAGTTTACTAGTACTTTTTTTCTGCATAAATTTAAAGTGAAGGTTTTTTTTGCTTTTTGTTTTTTGCATGAGCTCCCCCTGCAGGTGTACAGATTGAGGTTTCAGGTTTTTTTATTTGACCTCCTCAGTAGCATCAACATACAGACATGACATAAGAAAAAACAGGACTAAATCCGGACTGAACCTGAACGAAAACCAGGACTAAACCAAGACTGTAACCTGGACTAAATCTAGACTTTACAAAGACTAAGGGTGTTTTCACACTTGGCCCTTTCAGCGTTTAAAGTGAACTCAGATCGCTAACTGAGCATTATAGGTTTATATGTGAACACTGTAAGCGCACTCAGACCCCTTTAAAACGAACCAAACTGAGACCATCTCGGGAGGTGGTCTCAGTACGGTTCGCTGAAAGGTCCGTGGTACGGTTCGCCTAACCTGCGCAGTGTGTACACATAACGCTCCGGGTTCACTTCGCCTTTTGTGCACTTTTATGACCTTCTAAGCTTCCCGTAGACAGCGACACGGGGAGGTAGTGACGAAAAATAACAATACAGGACTGTTTGGAGGCCCTGTAATTGGAATGAGTACACTTTAAATCCTTTAACGAGGATCCATTGGAGGGCAAGTCTGGTGCCAGCAGCCGCGGTAATTCCAGCTCCAATAGCGTATATTAAAGTTGCTGCAGTTAAAAAGCTCGTAGTTGGATCTCGGGTCCGAGCTGACGGTCCGCCGCGAGGCGGGCCCCCGTCTGTCCCAGCCCCTGGCTCTTGGCGCCCCCTCGATGCTCTTGGCTGAGTGTCCCGCGGGGTCCGAAGCGTTTACTTTGAAAAAATTAGAGTGTTCAAGGCAGGCACGGTCACCTTGGCACCTTCTTGCTGTTGATGTTGTTGTTGTTTTATTATTATTATTATTTTATTATTGTCACCATTGTTATTATTGTTGTTATTTTAACTCTATCTGATTTTTATGTCACCTTTAATGTTGTTCAGCACTTTGGTAAGCTTTGGCTGTTTTAAATGTGCTATATAAATAAAATTGATTGATTGATTGATTGATACTGCAGCTAGGAATAATGGAATAGGACCCCGGTTCTATTTTGTGGGTTTTCTCTGAACTGGGGCCATGATTAAGAGCAGGGCTCTCAAGTCTCACGCTTTGAGAGTGTGACACACGCAATTCGACGGAAATTACGCAGTCTCACGCACAACCCCGCTCAAAACTTGAGAGCACAATACATACACAATATGAGACTCCTTGGCTGGTCGATGTGACGCTGCCATCCTGATCCCAAAAGTCCTGGTTTAGTCCTGGTTTAGTCCTGGTTTAGTTCTGGTTTAGTTCTGGTTTAGTCCTGGTTTAGTTCTGGTTTAGTCCTGGTTTAGTTCTGGTTTAGTCCTGGTTTAGTTCTGGTTTATGATAAAAGGAGAAATTCAATTTGTCATGGATCATGGATTCTACCTGGACGACTGAGGGATTCTTCACACAGTTCAGGTTTTGTCTTGGTTTAGTCCTTGTTATGTTCTGATTTAGTCCTGGTTTAGTTCAGGTTTAGTTCAGGTTTTGTCTTGGTTTAGTCCTTGTTATGTTCTGATTTAGTCCTGGTTTAGTTCAGGTTTAGTTCAGGTTTTGTCTTGGTTTAGTCCTTGTTATGTTCTGATTTAGTCCTGGTTTAGTTCAGGTTTAGTCAAAGTTTCTCCAGTTAAATCCTGGTTCAATTATAGTTAATCCCAGTTTAGTCCTGGTTTAGTTCTCGTTGTCCTGATCCCAAAACCTGCCTGAGCTTGAAGTCGTACCCCTTCATTTCAAGAGCTTACTTCGTTTCAAGGGGGATGTAGCCCGAGGTCGTGACCCGAGCCCTTGACCAAAATTAGAATGGGGACACCCCTTGCCCTCACATGAACGAGCAAAACCAAGGGGTAGGGGTAAGACGAAGGGGTAAGACAGAGAAATGGGACACAGCCTAAGCCAAGACTAAACCAGAACCAAACCAAGGCTAAACCAGGACTTTATCAGGACTAAACCAGGACTTAACCAGGTTTAACTTGGGCCTTTTGACGTGATTCAGACCAAGACTTTTCCCATCTCCATTAAACGCTCTCTCGTCTGTGATCATTGAAAAGACATCAATATTTCATCAGATCAGTAAGTTAGTTAAAGGTTATAAAGAGAAAGTCCGCTCTGTTTTATACGAATGAAGCCTGAAGACGCTCGTGTTCACGCTCAATATGTTTTATACGTTTGAACCTCGGCAAACTTTTGCCTTTGTGACTATTTTATGTTCACACTTTGATTAAGGTGATGTATATTTTGCATTTGAACAAGTAAGACCTGAACTTGTGGTTTCACGGAGCTAACTGTTTAAGCTACTCGTATTTTGTTCATCACATGTACGACGACATTAGTAATGTGTTGTTTCAGTTACTACATAAATATATGAGACCTCCATAAAACAGGAAAAGTACGCCTTGTGTACGGAGTTTTTCTTTCTTAGTTCTCTGGCTGTCGAGCCTCACACAGTCACATGTCGTGAGGACGGCACATGGTGATTTATCATCCTTATGTTTTTTTGTTTTTTTAAAATCCTTAATTTTAATCTTCTCACAGAGGTTTTGTGAATAAAATAAGTTAAGCTTTATGGAGTCAAAACACGTTTTGAAAAAAAAGAAGACATTCAAAAATTCATTTTGGGGTCATTCCAGAATTGGAGGACATTTTACGTCCCACCCATCAAATATTAAATAATCCACATACAAAATACTAAAACATACAGTTTCTGAGTGAATTTACTTGTCCTGAGACCAAATCTAAAAAAACTAAGAGAAAAGAATGTTTGAAAATAGTTTTTAAAATACCAAATAAGTCTGGAGTTCCCCCAAAATGCCATTTTCCTCTTATGGCCAAACTGAATCTCAAATAAAACAGTTAAACTTGAATTGAAATTTCTTGTTTTTTGTATTGTTTGTTTCATTTCCATCTCTTGTAACTGTGGAACATTTGTTTTAATAGAAATAATATTTGAAATAATAATTATTATTGATGGAACATGTGTCCCACAACCTGCACCAACCCTGTTACCAGAACATTTTTAGTCTGGTAGAAGAAGAAGAAAACAGAAAACCACATGATCAATCAATCAATCAATCAATCAATCAATCAATCAGCAGTGAACCACATGATCCCCTGGACTTGACATCATCAAACAGTTTTCCAAAAGAATGGGCAGAGCAAAGGTTTATCTTCTATTTTTCATATTTTTATAACATCGTTAGCCTTGATTGAATGTCTCACTCTGCCTCATGAACCCCGTTATGCAAATGATCAGAATAAGACAATTATTATTTTCCTTTACGTATTTGCATAAATAAGTTTTTCCTCTTGATTAGCAGTAACAGCTAAACAGCTTCTACTCCTGAGATAAAGTGAACATTAGTGCGGATCTGCAACCCTGTTACCTGCAACCCTGTTACTGTGATTAGAGGAAATACAGAAATAAACCAAATAAATCATGTAAGAAAAATTGTACCTTTGATCCATAAGCTGAGCTAATCAAGCATTTGATAGTTAATTACCTATTATTGATGAATATGTAGCAGAAAATCAGAAAAGTGAAGGTTTATTTTTCAAGAATTTTAAAGCCAAAATGTCCTCCAGTTCTGGAATGACCCTTTGCATGATTTTAAGTCTGTTTAAAATGTTATCTCAGATTTATTTTTTTTTAATTATCGGCTAAAATGTTCACATGGGTGCATCCCTAGTTGTTTTACCTGTTATTTTGCATAAAGGAACCCCGTATCTCCTCAGGCTGCATGTTGAGGACTTCAGAGGGACCTGTAATGATCTGGGCTTTGTCTCATTTCTCTTTCCTCGCTTCCTTCTCCTCGATTCCTCTCCTCGATCCTTCATTTTTCAGCTGTCAGTCGAATGTGTCGTATTAAGTACCCAAAAGAAAACCACGGAGCGAAGGAGTAAACACGACGGAGGCTTCAGGAGCAGACGTCAGATAAAAGAATCAAACCTCAGTCTCTCTGATCTGGCCTTTTTTTGGATTATAAAACTTATATCAGGTTATTCATCTTGTTTTCACTTTTATTATCTACTTAATAGACCAAAAACTGCTTATCTTGCTTCATGGAGAGATCATTTCACTACTTTTAAGTCATTTTCTGATAGATTTTAGATTTATATCTTCAATTTGCATCTGAAAATAAATTCCTAGGAGTAATTATCAGGCACATAAAAACAAAAATAGCCAAAAGCCTCTCAATTACTGTACTTTTCGTACCATAAGCCACACCTGACTATAAACCACAGGTGTCCACATTGTAACTTGAGGTATTTACACAGAAAGATGGTACACAAAAGGATTTTTTATTTTAAATTTTAATTAACGTAAATACCGTGCCATACATACATGCTTTTTTTGAACAACGCCTACAGCAGAAACACGGCAGAAACACGGCAGTAAAACAACAGTAAAATGTCCAGCCTGTCGCCTCTGGAAGCCTTAAAATAAAGTTTCAAGTTTAACTTTAAGGGTAAAGCCCCTGAACTCAACTGTTGATACCTGTAGCCAGGCCTGGACTGGTAATCTGGCACACCGGGCATTTTCCCGGTGGGCCGACAGTCCTAGGGGCTGATGCCGTTCTTTTTTCTTTTTTTTTTCTTAGAGACAGGCCCACAATTTAGAACTGAACCAGGACTAAACCAAGACTAAACCAGGATTAAACCAGGACTAAACCAGGACTAAATCAGGATTGAACCAGGACTAAACTAGGACTAAACCAGGACTAAACCAGGACTAAATCAAGGTTGAACCAGGACTAAACCAGGACTAAACTAGGACTAAACCAGGACTAAACCAGGACTAAATCAGGTCTGAACCAGGACTAAATCAGGATTGAACCAGGACTAAACTAGGACTAAACCAGGACTAAATCAGGATTGAACCAGGACTAAACCAGGACTAAATCAGGATTGAACCAGGACTAAATCAGGTCTGAACCAGGACTAAATCAGGCTTGAACCAGGACTAAACCAGGACTAAACTAGGACTAAACCAGGACTAAACTAGGACTAAACCAGGACTAAATCAGGATTGAACCAGGACTAAACCAGGACTAAATCAGGATTGAACCAGGACTAAACTAGGACTAAACCAGGACTAAACCAGGACTAAATCAGGATTGAACTAGGACTAAACCAGGACTAAACCAGGACTAAATCAGGATTGAACCAGGACTAAATCAGGATTGAACCAGGACTAAACCAGGACTGAACCAGGACTAAACCAGGACTAAACCAGGATTGAACCAGGACTAAACCAGGACTAAATCAGGGTTGAACCAGGACTAAACCAGGACTAAACTAGGACTAAACCAGGCTGGAACCAGGACTAAACCAGGACTAAATCACGATTGAACCAGGACTAAACCAGGACTAAATCACGATTGAACCAGGACTAAACCAGGACTAAACTAGGACTAAACCAGGACTAATCAGGTCTAAATCAGGACTAAATCAGGTCTGAACCAGGACTAAACCAGGATTGAAGCAGAATTCACCAAGCGTTGGATTGTTCACCCACTAATAGGGAACGTGAGCGGGGTTTAGACCGTCGTGAGACAGGTTAGTTTTACCCTACTGATGATGTGTTGTTGCGATAGTAATCCTAAACCAGGACTAATTATGAGGGGTCGGTCTAAGCCAAAAATGCCAGGGCATTTTTTTTGTCCCAGTCCAGCCCTGCCTGTAGGAGATTTTAAGTGGCTAAAACGAGGCTTCATTAATTCATGAACTCTCCTCACTTATTTCCCATAGGTATTTTCACCTACCAGAAAAGTCCCTGATCGCTATCTTCTTCTTCTTCTTCTTCTTCTTCTTCTTCTTCTTCTTCCTTGATAAAGAATTAATCCATACATAAGCCGCACCTGACTATAAGCCGCAGGGTGTGAAGTGTGAGAGAAAAGTAGCGGCTTATAGTCCGAAAAGTACGGTACAAATAAAGCTAAGCAAAACCTGGATCAGACTTTGTGTTCTATATTGTTCATTGATTCTGCCCTATTTTACATATTGTGTTGAAGTTTGGGGTAATCATTACCAATGTTCAATTAATCCACTATTTCTTCTGCCGTGCGGAACATTCACAAGGAGAACACACTCATGATCTTTTTACACCAAGTTATAAAATGTAATGACCTTGTAAAATATTATACAGTGATTATTCTTTTTAAAGGGACAGTGTGTAAGATTTTTACCCGTTAATTACAGAAATTGAAGATACCCATTCAAAAATACATTGTTTTCCAAGCCTTTTCACTTCCATCATGAAATCAAAGTATTCTTTTGGACTTAGATATAGTCACATAAAAGGGGGATCTTCCCCATGCAGAGGCAGCCATTTTGAATACGAGAGCCGCAGAAGGACATTTGGGCTCCGCCTTCGCCTTCGGCAAGGCTCGTGGTTTTGGGTAAACAACACAAGCATGCTGCCGGATCAGACGTCGTAATAGATCTAACACGTGTTTTGGACTAAATTGTTTTACTGGATTTTATTCGCTGGATCCTTACGGACAAATTGAGAGCAAGTTTATGGTGAAATACAGAGTTTGACCTGTGCAAAGCATTCTAAGGTAAGCTAACCTCGTTTTGTGCTTTTCCGTATAAAAGCCCCATGTGCTCGGGGAGTGATTGTTGTGCCGGGAAATGAATTGCATAGTCAAAAAGAGGAGACTGTAAGGTTTCATTTGATGTGTAGAATGTCATGGTACATGATCGGGAATGTGTGTTTTCATGAGGAAAGAAAAAAAAAAAAAAACGGGACCACGTTTTATTTATACAGTAGCGGCGCGCGGCTCATGCGCGGTTACGAGAGCTGTCCGCGTTACGGCGCGCCCGGGTGACACTCGAGGTCTGCCGTAGCTAAAACAGAAAGTGCAATAGCACCATCCACCTATGCACCATGAATCTTACACACTGGGGCTTTAAAGTAGGGATGCACCGATGTGAAAATTTTAGCAGATACGATATCCGATATTAATGTTGCTTGTATCAGCCGATACCGATATTAGCCGATACCGATATTTATTTATTTTTAATTCTGAGATAACATTTTATACAGACTGACTAAACTACAGATTAACCAGGTCTAGACCTGGACTAAACCAGGACTGGACCAGGACTAGACCAGGACTAGAGGGGCGTGCCTCCCCCTTAGGACCGCGGTGAGCGCACGTGTCCCCCCCCCCCCATGCTTCACTATTAATACATTTTATTGAAAATCTACTAAAGTTTGAGTGTTTAAACGAGAGAGAAATGTGAGAAAACGTTAATTGGCGGGATTACTGTACGGACAAATATCGGTCGTTAATATCGGCCCACTTTTACACACCGGACCGATACCGATATGTTAAAATCTGACAATATCGGCCGATACTGATGTTAATGCCGATATATCGTGCATCCCTATTTTAAAGCATTTAATAAACAATTGCCAAAAAAATAGCAAAAATGTTTTGGTCGTAAATCTGAGAGGTTATGGACACTTCATTTTGCCGAATGTTAGAATCACTCGTAAACGTTCCTGTGTGACTGTGTGTGGGGTAAAAATGTGGAATGTTCCGGATTTACAGCAAAAGCTCTGCTGAAATGTTCACAAATTTAAGTTTATACTTGTATAAAGACGTGGTCTGGTCTGAATACAGAGACGAGTTTGAATGAATCGTCAAATGGCACTTTTGTGTATCAGTTTTGTGCTGGTGTCTCACCATTGTTGGTGTTATGTGTGTGTGTTATTGGAGTTGTGTGTTTACTTGTTGTGGACTTTAAAGGAAAAGTAACGTTTTTTTATAATCTGAGCTTTATTTCGGTAATAAAACAAGTTGTTTTACTCACCCATATCACTTTGGTGTCATATGGAGCATTTCCAGAGATGTTTTAGATTAGCGTTAGCCTAGCGCGACTTCTAGCCATAGCTCGGGGCATATAATATATTCCCCGAGCATGTAATATGCCCCATGCGGGCTCCAAATAACACAAACTTTAGCACTTTTCAAATCATAGAAAGAAGAAAGAAAGAAAGCTATGCCTTTATTAGTCCCACAGTGGGGAAATTCCAGTTCTGCATTTAACCCGTCCTGTTATTAGGAGCAGTGAGCAGCACATTACTGCGCCCGGGGACCATCTCCATGATCTTCTTGCTTCGGTCTGGTCAGGACCTAAGCTGGAGGATTTTACCTGGTGCATGTTTTGGGTTGGTGGGGGAAACCGGAGTGCCCGGAGGAAACCCACCCAGACACGGGGAGAACATGCAAACTCCACACGGAAAGGCTCGGGCGACCCGGGGATCGAACCCAGAACCTTCTTGCTGTGAAGCATGAGCGCTACCCACTCAGCCACCGTGCCGCCTGTCTTAGCCTACGATTTCGTTTGAGTCAAAAGTGGCCTGTAATCCCAGATTTATCCATAGTTTACAGCTTTGCGTTCCATGTTTGGGTCCCGGGAGCTGAGAGCACAGTCCGCACATGCGCACTGGCGTCCTCATCTACTCGAAACTATGGCTAAATCTGGGATTACAGGCCACTTTTGACCACACGAAATCGCAGACGAAGACATCGAGCTTCTATGATTTGAAAAGTGCTAAAGTTTGTGTTATTTGGAGACCGCACGGGGCATATTACATGCTCGGGGAATATATTATATGCCCCGAGTACTCAGAAGTTAACGGATACGCTACAACTATAACTTCTACGAAACTGCTCCATATGACACCAAAGTGCTATGGGTGAGTAAAACAACTTGTTTTATTACCGAAATAAGGCTCAAATTGTAAAAAACTTTACTTTTCCTTTAAGAGGGGATGGAAATTTCAAATTGCCAAATGTTGGAACTTCCCGTAAACGTTTGCGTGCATCGACATGTGGTGTAAAACTCTGGAACATTCTGGATACACGTCTCAAGAAACGCCAAAATCTCCACAAATTCAAGTTGTTCTATAAACATGTACAGGCAGAAATCTGTGCCACCAGAAACTGAATTTGAATCACATAATTTGAAATTGTATTTTTTTTTTTTTTTTTGAATCATTGCATTGAAAAATTGAATCTGAATAGTATAATTTGAAATGGAATTTATTAGTTTGTAACAGGAATCTCCTAAAATGCAATTGTTTTATCACACTTACAGGACAGAAATGAAGCTTTCCTGAAGCTTTAGAAGGATTTCTAACTGAATCAGAACAAGTTTAAGAGCACGTAGACGAGTGTAAAAAGAAAATTCAATTTACTGTGGAAAATCACATTGTTTTATCTAAATGGAGTTTGAAACACGTCCTCTGCTCTGTGCTTCCTTCATTCTCCTGTTGTATTTTCTGTGATACTTGCAGGATTCAGCAGTTTTCCAACTCAGAAATCAGACTTGTTTCTCTTCTGAAGTAGTTATCTGTGGTTTTCGGTGGTTTTCGGTAGTTTTCGGTGGTTTTCCGTCAGAGTTTCGGTCAGTTCTGCGGTGGCTCCTCTGCTCCAAACTCTGGACGTCTGTGGAGTTTTCGAGGGAGGAGTTTTTCTGTTTTTCTCTTTTTCTGCAGATTCACAGCGGGCAGTAAAGACTGAGACTCGCTCACACTCATCTTCTGTTCTTCTCTCTCTTCTCTTCTCTCTCTTCTCTCTCTTCTCTCTCCTCTCTCTCTCGTCTCTTCTCTCTTTTCTCTCTCTCTGTCTCTTTCTCTCTCTCTCTCTCTCTCTTTCTCTCTTCTCTCTGTTCTGTTCTCTCTCTCTCTCTCTCTCTCTCTCTCTCTCTCTCTCTCTGTCTCTGTCTCTCTCTCTCTCTTTCTCTCTTTCTCTCTCTCTCTCTCTGTTCTGTTCTCTCTCTTCTCTCTCTTCTATTCTCTCTCTTTTCTCTCTCTCTTCTCTCTTTCGCTTCTCTCTCACACATGAGATTAAACTGTAATTAATTAGATTAATTAATTACAAATCCTCTAATTAATTAGATTTTTTAAATCCCCTGACAGCACTACATGAAACCTTTCTATCACCATGGAGACCAAACCAGAGGTCAGATCTGTGGACCCCGCTCAGTCACAATGTTTGTTTTTCAAGGTATTTTTGGGCGTTAAAACCAGCTTTGATTGAATAAATGTAGAGTAGAACTGTTTAATGTCACACTGCGGAACATTTCAGGCAGAGAAATGAAACAAGCAGGTGACGGACCCCAAACCAAAACATTCCATAGTAAAATGTAAATAAATGTATATTTTTTATTTCAAAAAAACTCCTGAAACAATGAATGTCCGTACTAAAAAAAATGAATTGTTGACTTTAAAGCTCCATGATGCGTGAAGAGTCCCTCAGTCGTCCAGGTAGAATCCAGGATAAAAGGAGAAATTCAATTTGTCAACTGGACAAAGTTTGTTTGGTCGAAAACGTTTCCCCGCTCATCCGAGAGGCTTCGTCAGTTCTGGTTCTAGTGCTGGTTAGACCCTGTTTATATCTCGCTGCAGGGAGGAGCTCCTACACTGAAATAGCTCTGAAACTATCTCAACTAATCTGTCTCTTTGTTTTTCGAATTTCTCTGGCGACTAGTTTAGCCTCCCTATTCAAGCCTAACGACCCTCTCCACCCCTCTGACCCTGGATCGTCTGCCCTGATGTTACTTTGTCTGTTTTTGACTTGGTTTGAGAATCGAATTATAAATGGGAGACAAGTTATGTCTAACTCCCCCATTTCTGTTTAACGAAGGATTCTCTCTTTTGGCAAAAATAGCCTCTTTAACTCCTCCTCTCAAACCAGTTCTTTTCCCTGGCTAAGATCTGAACCTCACTGTCCTCAAAAGAATGGCCCGTGGCTTCTAGGTGAAGATGTACGGCAGATGACGGTCCACTCTGGCACGCCCGCCTGTGTTGGTACATCCTCTTGTGAAGTGGCTGTTTGGTTTCTCACTGCAGTCTTCACTACACTGAATGGAGTAGACCACATTGCTTTGTTTGTGGCTCGGTGTTTTGTCCTTTGGGTGGATGAGTTTTTGTCTTAAAGTGTTTGTGGGTTTGAAATAAACTGGGATTTCATATTGTCTGAAAATCCTCTGTAGTTTTTCAGAAACACCGGCCAGATACGGAATATTTCCACCCTTTCCTCCTGGGTTTGGATTCTCTGTTGTCTTGTTTCTTGCCCTTGTCTCTCTTGGTTTTGTTAACAGCCCATTTAGGATCTCCACAAACAGAGAGGGCTTCCTGCACATGTTGTTCTTCTTTCTCCTGACCCTCTGTGCTTGTGGGAACCACTTGGGCCCTGTGTTGTAATGTCTGAATAACTCCCAGTTTGTGCTGCAGTGGGTGGTGTATTGGTCTGTGTGTGTGGGCTTCCTGAAGACTTCTACTTGGAGTCGCCGGTCTCCTCCTGTCGTTTAAAGCTTTCTAGAAATAGAAAGACGTACTTCGGAACATTCTCCACGGAGATAAAGGTTTTCACGCTGTTTTCTGATCTGTGTTATAATGTGTTTTGTTTCCTTCACATGCATATTTATGCTGAGTTCTTCTCTCAGACGCAAAACACTCTGTTCCACCGTGTGATGTCATCATGTGGTAATACAGGAAGTGCTCCACTGTGTTTTTAAACTCCACACACATTCACTAGAATCATTTGGATCATTTCACCTCTGGAAATGCTGATTTCAAGTGAAGTAAAAGTAAAACGGAGCTGTTAACTTGAAAACTACCACTTCATGACATCACAAGGTGGAACAGAGCGTTTTGAGGTTTGGAGATGTAAACAGACTGATCATAAACACGACTCCAGGTCAGTGTTTGATGAGGGAACAATATTATAACTAGGGCTGTCAACGTTAACGGGTTGACACATGTGATTAATCATACAAAATACCTTACAAGAAAAAGCGAACTGTACTGCGCGAGTAAGACCGCCAAGATGCAACTGCTGATGCCGAATTTATTTTGCTTTTGTTTTGTATTTGTGTACATCAGCCACTTGTTTTTTGCACAGTTGTGACGCACCACAGACTTTGAGCCCTCATGTCGGCATTACAGATTCCGAGAAAATGCGATTTTTGTATATATATATATATATTTTTTTCAAAATGTGTGATTTTCGTTTTTTTGCAGAATGTGCTCGTTGAGATCATGAAGAAGCCTCTCCATGTTTCAGATAACAGCATTAGTGACGTTAAAAACATTCATTTTTTATTTCAAATTCCAGACCCCCCAGGATTTCGCGGGCATTTTTTGTGATTGTTGCGGCTAAAATGCCTGAATTTGCGTGAACTTTTCCAAAAAGTTGCGATGAAAGTTGCGGTGCTTTTAAGGTTTTTGCTGCAATTTTGTTGCGGGAGGAAGTGAAAGTTGCGATAAATAGTTGCAATTTTCCCTTTTTGTAATTAAAATGGAGTAATATTTTGAATACTGAGTTATTACTGACAAAGAATAATACAAAGACACAGAGATCACAGATATGGTCCTAAAACAATCTTACCAACATCCAAAATAAATGACTACTAGGAGGGGAACTGTTTCGGTCTTTTGCTGTTATTTTTGTGGGCAAATGGCGCCGCAGACATGTTTCTTTGCCATTAGAAGCCGTGTCTCAGTTCCCAGAGTGCACAGTTCGGAGCGTGGCCCGAAGGGCATGTGCGTCACACATTTCGACAGTACACCGGCGCGACGACTGCTGTCCCACTTCTTTTTTGTCCCATGCACAGTTAACACGCGGTCTGAAGACCGCAGTCGTTAAGCAGTCCGCGGACTGCAGTCAGGGCTGAGCAAGTGTGCACCTCCTTGACTGCAGTCTGAGCCCCTTCGGGCCGCGCTCCGAGCTGTGCGCTCTGGGAACTGGGACACGGCCGCAGTTTTGTTTTGTCACACGGAAGTAAAGCAGAAGGAAGTTGGTCGGCGTTCAATACGTCGCCGATGATTGGTCAAAATTAGTAAAAATTGCGGAAAAGTGGTTCATAGTTTAACAGTCCCCTCTCTCCTTTCTCCCTCTTTCCCTCATTCCCCTCTCTCTCTCCTCTCTCTCCCTCCCTCTTTCCTCTCTTTCTCCTCCTCTTCTCCGTGCACATTCACAGGTTATCTGTCCTCTCTCCTTTATCCCTCTCTCCCTCTTTCCTCTCTTTCCTCTCTCCTCTCTCTGTCTCTCTCTCTTTCCCTCTTTCCTCTTTCCCTCTTTCCTCTCTCTCTTTCTCCTCCTCCTCTTCTCAGAGCATATTCACAGTTTAGCAGTCCTCTCTTTCCTCTTTCCCTTGTTCTTCTCTCCTTTCTCCGTCTTTCCTCTCTCTCTCTTTCCCTCTCTCCTCTCTCTCTCTCTCTCTCTCTCCCTCTCTCCTCTCCCTCTTTCCCTTGTTCCCCCCTCTCTCTCTCCCTCCCTCTCTCCTCTCTTTCCTCTCTCTCTCTTTCCCTCTTTCCTCTCCCCTCCCTCTCTCTCCCTCTCCTCTTTCCTCTCTTTCCTCTCTCTCTTTCTCCTCCTCCTCTTCTCAGTGCACATTCACAGTTTAGCAGTCCTCCTCCCCCTTTCCTCTCTCCCTCTTTCCTCTCTTCCCTCTCTCCTCTTTACTCCTCTTTCCTCTCTCTCCTCTCTCCTCTTTCCTCTCTCCTCTTTCCTCTCTCCTCTTTGCTCTCTCTCCTCTTTCCTCTTCCCTCTTCCCTCTCTCTTCTTTCCTCCCTCCTCTCTTTCCTCTTTCCTCTCTCCTCTTTCCTCTCTCCTCTTTCCTCTCTCTCCTCTTCCCTCTCTCCTCTTTCCTCCCTCCTCTCTCTCCTTCTTTCCTCTCTCCTCTCCCCTCTCTCCTCCTCTTCACACTTTCACAGGTTCATCTCTCCTCTTTCCTCTTCCCTCTCTTCCCTTTCCTCTCTCTCCTCTTTCCTCTTCCCTCTTTCCTCTTTCCTCTTCCCTCTCTCCTCTTTCCTCTTTCCTCTCTCCTCTTTCCTCCCTCCTCTTTCCTCTCTCCTCTTTCCTCTCTCTCCTCTCTCCTCTTTCCTCTCTCTCCTCTCTCCTCTTCCCTCTCTCCTCTCTCTCTCTCCCTCTCTCCCCTTTCCTCTTCCCTCTCTCCTCCCTCCTCTCTTCCCTCTCTCCTCTCTCCTCTTTTCTCTCTTTCCTCTCTCCTCTTTCCTCTCTCCTCTTTCCTCTCTGCTCTTTCCTCTTCCCTCTCTCCTCTTTTCTCTCTCTCCTCTTCCCTCTCTCCTCTCTCTCCCTCTCTCCTCCTCTTCACACTTTCACAGGTTCATCTCTCCGTCTCCTCTGGGTTTTGTCTGACACCGTTTTGAGCAGATTTCCGGTTTAAACTCGAGCGGCGTTAAACCGGAGACACGGATCCTCTGATCCTGGAACGCCGACGCGTCCGGATCAGGGAAACATACGCGCTTAAAGACGGGGAATTATGCAAAATCCACTTTTATTGGAGCTTTCTCCCTTTTATAACGTTGAGCTCATCGAAAACATGTCCCAACAGTCCATGCATGTTTGAGTAATTTAGTGATCTCTCCTGGGCCCTATTCAAACCCTCCTTAAGTTTAGCTGTAAGATTCTGTACAAGGCTCCGCCCACAACTTCCTGCATGACACTTCTCCATAATCCGGGGGCCGTGTCCAACCGACTGTGATCCCAAAGGGGCCGGATCAGAAAACTCATGACAAATATACTCCAAAAATATGAATAAGTCCAAATATTTGTGCAGAGAAACACAAATCTATTACAGACTGCAGTTTCTTCAGCTTCAGCAATAATTTGTTTATCTTCTGTCTTCCCAGTTCTCCTTTCAGGTTATTGTATTCCTCTAAATGCCGTGTCCCGTCGCGGCGTTTAAGATGATCCTCTTCGAGCACCGCCACTTACCTCCCTGAACAAATGGGAATTAGTCCATTTTTTCTTGGAAAATCCTGCACTCGGCGTCCACTTTTTTCATTTTTGACATGTTGCTGATGATGGCGTCACGGTCGCACGACGGTCCTTTAAAGGGATAGTGCGGGTTTTTTATGTTACTCTGTTCTGCTCGGGTTCTGGAGCTCGCGTAAGTAGGTCCGGTAAGTTCGCGGGGACAGTTAAAGGAAAAGGAAAGTTTTTTTTACAATTTGAGCCTTATTTCGGTAATAAAACAAGTTGTTTTACTCACCCATAGCACTTTGGTGTCATATGGAGCACTTCCGGAGATGTTTTAGATTAGCGATCTCCGTCATGTGAGTTCTCGGGGCACATGTTTGCGGTCTCCAAATAACACAAACTTTAGCACTTTTCAAATCATAGAAGCTCGATGTCTTAGTTTACGATTTCGTTTGGTCAAAAGTGGCCTGTAATCCGAGATTTAGCCATAGTTACGAGTAGATGAGGAGGCCAGTGCGCATGTGCGGACTGTGCTCTCAGCTCCCGGGACCCAAACATGGAACGCAAAGCTGTAAACTATGGATAAATCTGGGATTACAGGCCACTTTTGACTCAAACAAAATCATAGACTAAGACATCGGGCTTCTATGATTTGAAAAGTGCTAAAGTTTGTGTTATTTGGAGCCCGCACGGGGCATATTACAGCTCGGGGAATATATTATATGCCCCGAGCTATGGCTAGAAGTCGCGCTAGGCTAACGCTAATCTAAAACATCTCCAGAAGTGCTCCATATGACACCAAAGTGCTATGGGTGAGTAAAACAACTTGTTTTATTACCGAAATAAGGCTCAAATTGTAAAAAAAAACAACGTTATTTTTCCTTTAATAAAGCTTGTTTTTCTTCACAAAACAACATTAGTCCAAAAAAGTGATGTACAGTCATACCTCACCTTACGAAATTAATTTGTTCCAGAAGTGGTTTCGTAACGTGAATTTTTCGTAAGTTGATTAGCTATTTCAATGGAAAAAGCCTGATCTGTTCCAAGTTTTTTTTTTATTTTTATAGTGTAACATTTTTTTTATAGTGTAACTTTGTGTTCTGCGTAGAGACTGTAGACCCAGGACTAAACGTGGACTATACCAGGTCTAGACCAAGGTCTAAACCTGGACTAAACCAGGACTAAACCAGGACTAAACGTGGACTCTACCAGGTCTAGACCAGGTCTAAACCAGGACTGGACCAGGTGGATTAAAGCGCCGCGCGCGGGTCTATTTCCTGGTTTCGTTTTGAGTCACGGCTGAGGCGAGCAGCGAGGGGGACCGCACGCAGTCTGAGCGCATGAACGAACACATGCAAGAGCCGCGGTGGTTTAGTCCTGGCTTAGACCTGGTTTAGACCTGGTTTAGACCTGGTTCAGACCTGGTTCAGACCTGGTTCAGACCTGGTTTAGACCTGGTTTAGACCTGGTTCAGACCTGGTTCAGACCTGGTTCAGACCTGGTTCAGACCTGGTTTAGACCTGGTTTAGACCTGGCAGCCCCGCGCCGGGTCATGCTGCGCTATCACACGTGTCAGAGCGCAGTCTTCTCCCCCCTCCCCCTTCCCCCCACACTTCACTATTAATAATTTTGTTGAAAATCTATGAAAGTTTGAGTGTTTAAACGAGAGACAAATGTGAGAAAAGTTTAAATCCAGGCTGAGAAAAGCGTATAATGTGTGTGGCTGAGCGCGCATTATTTGAATTTTTGAGATTTCGCGTTTCGTAACTTGGAATTTTCGTTTGTTGGGTCATTCGTAAGGTGAGGTTCCACTGTAATACTATTTAGAGGGAGGGGGTGTGTGAAAATGTTTCTTCTTCTTAGGGGGGGCATCACAGAAAATAATAGAGAAGCAGTGTTTTAGGTGGAGGTGTACGGCAGACTGAGGTCCTTTTAGGTGGAGATGTACGGCAGACTGAGGTCCTTTTAGGAGGAGGTGTACGGCAGACTGAGGTCCTTTTAGGTGGAGATGTACAGCAGACTGAGGTCCTTTTAGGTGGAGATGTACGGCAGACTGAGGTCCTTTTAGGTGGAGATGTACAGCAGACTGAGGTCCTTTTAGGTGGAGGTGTACGGCAGACTGAGGTCCTTTTAGGTGGAGATGTACGGCAGACTGAGGTCCTTTTAGGTGGAGGTGTACGGCAGACTGAGGTCCTTTTAGGTGGAGATGTACAGCAGACTGAGGTCCTTTTAGGTGGAGATGTACGGCAGACTGAGGTCCTTTTAGGTGGAGATGTACAGCAGACTGAGGTCCTTTTAGGTGGAGGTGTACGGCAGACTGAGGTCCTTTTAGGTGGAGGTGTACGGCAGACTGAGGTCCTTTTAGGTGGAGATGTACAGCAGACTGAGGTCCTTTTAGGTGGAGGTGTACGGCAGACTGAAGTCCTTTTAGGTGGAGGTGTATGGCAGACTGAGGTCCTTTTAGGTGGAGATGTACGGCAGACTGAGGTCCTTTTAGGTGGAGATGTACGGCAGACTGAGGTCCTTTTAGGTGGAGGTGTATGGCAGACTGAGGTCCTTTTAGGTGGAGATGTACGGCAGACTGAGGTCCTTTTAGGTGGAGATGTACGGCAGACTGAGGTCCTTTTAGGTGGAGATGTACGGCAGACTGAGGTCCTTTTAGGTGGAGATGTACGGCAGACTGAGGTCCTTTTAGGTGGAGGTGTACGGCAGACTGAGGTCCTTTTAGGTGGAGGTGTACGGCAGACTGAGGCTACGTTTATACGGCGACGATCAAAACAGAAGACGCAAAAGTGGCGTCTCATCTTCAATTTTTTATCGGCGTTTAGACGAGCGTTCTCAACAGGAAATGTTTGTTTGTACGAAGACGCAAAAGTGGACGCAAAAAACAACAAAAAAACATCACAACAGCGTCAAGTTACATTTCTAACCACGACTGTAGCGGAAAAGAGAAAGGTAAAACTTCAAAATAAAATGTTCTAGTTGCGTTTTAAATGAGTTGTTAAGTTCCGCTCCAAACATTTCAGTGACTTGTATTTTTGTTGACATGTTTTTGAATATTGTAGTGAAAATAGTGACATTACAGGAGGATTACAGTGAATTAGAAAATATAAAATCACTTTTACATTTGAAGTGCCTCATGTGGAAGTGGCTTGTCTTGGCGTCTGTGTGGCAGAACGTTCATGAGTCTAAACACGACGGCCCTCCTCACGCTCCTGCTCCTCCTCCCTGAGCGAGTGACCTCTGAACTTCGACCCCGCGCTCCTCACGTCTCGATTGTCCGGGGTCAGGGGTCAGACGGGAAGCCCCGCCCCGACCTGTTGTCCAAACAAACGTGACCAGGAGAGAATAGAGATCTGCCACAACTGTTATTTTAGTCCATTTTAGGAGGGAGACTTTATTCTCCTCTGGATTTTTATGTCAATTCTGTCATTATTATTGTATATTTGTATTGATTTTAATTAGGGATGGCCGATAATATTTACAGACAGAGCAGTGCCTAGAGTTAGCGTCACACCACGAGGTGAGGAGGAGCTGGAGGTTCTGCTGTTGTCGTTTTCAGGAGACACAAACTCTGGGATGAACTTGTTTCTCGGCTCTTCATGTTCTGGCTTAAAGTTTGTTTGTGTTGTTCCTCCTCTTTATCGCAATCACTCCTTTCTCCTCCCTCTCTCTTTCTCTCTCTCCCTCCTCCCTCTCTCTTTTTCTCCTCGCTCTCTCTATCTCTCTCTCTCTCCTCCCTCTCTCTTTTTCTCCTCGCTCGCTCTATCTCTCTCCTCTCTCTCTCTCTCCTCTCTCTCTCTCTCTTTCTCTTCCTCTCCTCTCTCTTTCTCTCTCTCTCCTCCCTTTCTCTTTTTCTCTCTCTCTTTCTCTCGCTCTTTCTCCTGTCTCTCTTTTTCTCCTCTCTCTCTCTCCCTCTCTCTCTCCCTCTCTCTTTTTTCTCTTCTCTCTCTCCCTCTTTTCTCCTGCTCTCTTTCTCCCTCTCTCTTTTTCTCCTCTCTTTCTCTCTCTCTCTTTATCTTTCTCTCTGTCCCTCTGTCGTCTCTCTCCTCCCTCCTCTCCTCTCTTGCATCTATCTCTCCTCCTTGTTTTCTCATTTTCTCTTGCTCTCTTTTCTCTCCTTGCTCTCTCTCTCTACCCCCCTTCTGTCTCTCCTCTCCTTATCTTTCTTCACTCTCTCTCTCTCTCTCCTCCTTCCCTTCTCTCTCCTCTCTCTTTTTCATCCTCTCTGTCTTCTCCCTCCTCCCCCTCTCTGTCTCTCCCTCTTTCTCCCTCTGTCTCTCTCTCTCGTTCTCATCTCATCCTCTCTTTCTCTATCTCATCTCTCTTCCCTTCATCTTTCTCTCTCCCTCCTCCCCTTCTCTATCTCTCTGTCCCCCTTCTCCTCTCCTATCTCTCTCCCTCTCTCTCCTCTCTCGCCCCTCTCCCTCCCCTCTCTACCTCTCTCTCTCCCTCTCTCTCTCTCTCCCTCTTTCCTCTCTCTCTCTCTTCCTCTCTCTCTCCCTCTCTGTCCTCTCCCTCTCTCTCTCCCTCTCCCTTTTTCTCCCTCTCCTCTCTCTCTCTCCTCTCCTCCCTCCCTCTCTTCCTCCCTTTCTCCTCTCTCCCTCTCCCTCTCTTCCCCTCTCTCTCTCTCCTCTCTTCCTCTCTCTCCTCTCTCTCTTTCCTCTCCTCCCTCCCTCTTTCCTCTCTCTCTCTTCCTTTCTCTCTCCCTCTCTGTCCTCTCCTCCCTCTCCTCTCTCTCTCCTCTCCTCCCTCCCTCTCTTCCAGGACGTTCCTCGTCTTGTTTGTTTTGACCCTCTCGCCCCCGCCTCGCCTCAGCGCTGCCCCCTGCTGGTCGCCGTGGCTGTGGGCAGCTGTTGCCATGGCGCCCGTGGCTTTAGCTAATGAACCGCCGGCGGTACGAGGCACGCTCTGGACGGACGATCGTTTAACAGCGGTTTGGCTTTTCAGAATCGTGACCCGCTCCCCGTGTCGTCAGTGGAAAAACAGACACGAGTTTTGGAAATGACAAAGAAATTCCCGACGCCGAGTTACGATTCTAAACCCGACGTTTCCATGGCGACCCTCTCCCAAACAGGAAGTGAGCATCGGGGCTTTTCTGGATCCATCAATTCTGGCTCTGGTTGATTTTACACTGAGTGTTTTTACATGCCCTGGACTAAACCTGGACTAAACCAGGACTAAACCAGGACTAAACCAGGACTAAACCAGGACTAAACCAGGACTAAACCAGGACTAAAACAGGACTAAACCAGAACTAAACCAGAACTAAACCAGGACTAAACCAGAACTAAAACAGGACTAAACCAGGACTAAACCAGAACTAAACCAGGACTAAACCTGGACTAAAACAGGACTAAACCTGGACTAAAACAGGACTAAGCCAGGACTAAGCCAGGACTAAGCCAGGACTAAACCTGGACTAAACCTGGACTAAACCTGGACTAAACCTGGACTAAAACAGGACTAAACCTGGACTAAAACAGGACTAAAACAGGACTAAGCCAGGACTAAACCTGGACTAAACCTGGACTAAACCTGGACTAAGCCAGGACTAAACCTGGACTAAACCTGGACTAAACCTGGACTAAACCTGGATTAAACCAGGACTAAACCTGGACTAAACCTGGACTAAACCTGGACTAAACCTGGACTAAACCTGGACTAAACCTGGACTAAACCAGGACTAAACCAGGACTAAACCAGGACTAAAACAGGACTAAACCAGAACTAAACCAGAACTAAACCAGGACTAAACCAGAACTAAAACAGGACTAAACCAGGACTAAACCAGAACTAAACCAGGACTAAACCTGGACTAAAACAGGACTAAACCTGGACTAATTCTGGACTAAACCTGGACTAAACCTGGACTAAAACAGGACTAAACCAGGGCTAAACCAGGACTAAACCTGGACTAAACCTGGACTAAAACAGGACTAAACCAGGGCTAAACCAGGACTAAACCTGGACTAAACCAGGACTAAACCAGGACTAAACCAGGGCTAAACCTGGACTAAACCTGGACAAAAACAGGACTAAACCAGGACTGAACCAGGACTAAACTAAAACTAAACCAAGACTAAAGTAGGACTAAATCAAGACTAAACAAGAACTAAACGGGACTAAACCAGGACTAAA
Source organism: Paratrypauchen microcephalus (assembly GCA_036785185.1). Lineage (NCBI taxonomy): Eukaryota > Metazoa > Chordata > Actinopteri > Gobiiformes > Gobiidae > Paratrypauchen > Paratrypauchen microcephalus. Next base: position 342,034 of record JAVJIX010000284.1, on the reverse strand, counting down.
GTAGAACTGAACCAGGACTGAACCAGGACTAAACCAAGACTAAACCTGGACTAAACCAGGACTGAAGCAGGACTAAACTAAAACTAAACCAAGACTAAAGCAGGACTAAATCAAGACTAAACTAGAACTAAACCAGGACCAAACTAGAACTGAACCAGGACTAAACCAGGACTAAACCAGAACTTGACCAAGACTAAAGCAGGACTAAACCAGGACTAAACCTGGACTAAAGCAGGACTGAACCTGGACTAAACCTGGACAAAAACAGGACTAAAACATGACTAAACCAGGACTAAACCAGAACTTGACCAAGACTAAACCAGGACTAAACCAGGACTAAACCAGGACTAAACCAGGGCTAAACCTGGACTAAAGCAGGACTGAACCTGGACTAAACCTGGACAAAAACAGGACTAAAACAGGACTAAACCAGGACTAAACCTGGACAAAAACAGGACTAAAACAGGACTAAACCAGGACTGAACCAGGACTAAACTAAAACTAAACCAAGACTAAAGTAGGACTAAATCAAGACTAAACAAGAACTAAACAGGACTAAACCAGGACTAAAGTAGAACTGAACCAGGACTGAACCAGGACTAAACCAAGACTAAACCTGGACTAAACCAGGACTGAACCAGGACTAAACTAAAACTAAACCAAGACTAAAGCAGGACTAAATCAAGACTAAACTAGAACTAAACCAGGACCAAACTAGAACTGAACCAGGACTGAACCAGGACTAAACCAGGACTAAACCAGAACTTGACCAAGACTAAAGCAGGACTAAACCAAGACTAAACCAAGACTAAATCGGGACTAAACTAGAACTGAACCAGGACTAAAGCAGGACTAAACAAGGATTAAACCAGGACTTAACAAGGACTGAACTAGAACAAAACTAAGACTAAACTAAACCAGGACTAAATCAGGGCCAAACCAGGACTTAACAAGTACCATACCAGGACTAAACCAGGACTGATCCTGAACAAAACCAGGACTAAACCAGAACTCGACCAAGACCAAATCAGGACCAAACCAGGACTAAACCAGAACTGAACCCAAACACAACCAGGTCTAGACCAGAACTATGGGACTAAACCAGGATAAAACTAGAACTAAACCAGGACTTAAAGGATTAAAGCAGAACTATAATCAGGACTGGGAATTCAGCGTCAGGTCTCCACTGTGTTTTTAAACTCCACACATGTCCAGGTCTGTTTTTGAGGAACATTAGAACCTTTTCTTCTGCTCCTCGGGCTCTCCTCGGGCTCTGGTCTTTAGTTTATTCCAGGTGAACGTCTCTCCTGGATCTTTTGTCTGAGAATTAGACTTAAACGAGCTCTAATTGGGTGAAACGCTCGGACGAGGCCGGAGCGCAGACGCCGGAGCGCAGACGCCGGAGCGCAGACGCCGAAGCGCAGACGCCGAAGCGCAGACGCCGGAGCGCAGACGCCGGAGCGCAGACGCCGGAGCGCAGACGCCGGAGCGCAGACGCCGGAGCGCAGACGCCGGAGCGCAGACGCCGGAGCGCAGACGCCGGAGCGCAGACGCCGGAGCGCAGACGCCGGAGCGCAGACGCCGGAGCGCAGACGCCGGAGCGCAGACGGACAGAGTTCAGCTCCAGGTGAAAGAAAAGTCCGTGTGATCTGAGGTCGGCGTTCGTTGCTGCCAAATCCGACCGAGTCACGTGGAGAAGAGTTTCAGATTAGACCGTAACGAAGAGTTCAAATCTGCGACGCCCACGGATCATTCTGGTGTCACTTAAATCACGACATTCATCGAAAACGACAAAGAAGAGGATAAAAACCATAATATTCCACATGTTTCCTGTGAGGAAGAGCTCCAAGATCCAAACATTGTGTCTCCTTCTCCCTCTCTCCCTCCCTCTCTCTCTCTTTCTCTCTTTTCCTCTCTCTCTCTCTCCATCTCTCCACTGTCTCTTACTCTCTCCTTGTCTTTATCTCTCCCTCTGTCTCTTTCTGTCCTTCTCCCTCTCTCCCTCCCTCTCTCTGTCTTCCTCTCATTTCTCTC
>JAVJIX010000284.1:267500-332500 GCA_036785185.1 Paratrypauchen microcephalus | reverse complement strand
TAAACCAGGACTAAACCAGGTCTAGACCAGGGATGGTAGGGACAGAGTCTCAGATTTCCTTCACGAGAGCGCCTGGGTGACAGGGGGTGTGGCCTTTGTTTACTTGCACGAGCCATGGAAGAGAGTGCGAGCCGGACCATGGAAGAGCCAAGAATCAACATGGACTCTTCCAAGAATCAACATGGACGGGCCCGCTGCGGCGTCCGGGGGAGCCGCAGCGGGGAGAGGACACTCGCGCGCACTGTGGAGACAGTGGCTCTTCCCCGTGAGAGGAGGAGAGGATGAACCCGACCCCGTCCTAGAGAGCTGTGGAGTATTGGCGACGCATTGATAGCGGTCTGATTTTGGAGCCGGGGTGAAATGCAACCAACTCTTGTGAGCGCAGGTTAGTCTTACCTGGTCTTGTGGTGCTCAGAGGCGTCTGTTAGCGGTTCGGCACTGTTAGCAGTGGCTTGAGTCTTGCCCAAAATGATATCCAGGTCGCTTTCCACTCGACTTTCGCACATGGCATGGATATGTGGTACCAAAACAAACACACGTGTCCGCGCGCACGTGCCCGCGCGCACGTGCCCGCGTGTCACGTGCCCCCGCCCCACTATTAATATATTTTAATGAAAATCTACAAAAGTTTGAGTGTTTAAACAAGAGAAAAATGTGAGAAAATGTTAATACCAGTCTCAGAAAGGTGTATAATGTGTCTGGTGAAGCGTTTTCAGCCTTAAAACATGTAGAATAATTGTAAAATATAAAATTGTCCTACTTCGCGGATTTCACTTATTGCGGGCTATTTCTGGAACCTAACCCCCGCGATAAACGAGGGTTCACTGTATACATTTTTATTGATTTTATGTGCAGCACTTTGGAAACTGTTTCTGTTTATAAAATGTGCTATAGAAATAAAGTTGGATTGGATTGGAGTGGCCCGTGGCTTTTAGGTGGAGATGTACGGCAGACTGAGGTCCTTTTAGGTGGAGATGTACGGCAGACTGAGGTCCTTTTAGGTGGAGATGTACGGCAGACTGAGGTCCTTTTAGGTGGAGATGTCCGGCAGACTGAGGTCCTTTTAGGTGGAGATGTACGGCAGACTGAGGTCCTTTTAGGTGGAAATGTACGGCAGACTGAGGTCCTTTTAGGTGGAGATGTACGGCAGACTGAGGTCCTTTTAGGTGGAGATGTCCGGCAGACTGAGGTCCTTTTAGGTGGAGATGTACGGCAGACTGAGGTCCTTTTAGGTGGAGATGTACGGCAGACTGAGGTCCTTTTAGGTGGAGATGTACGGCAGACTGAGGTCCACTCCGGCTCTCTCGTCTGTGTTGGTACATCCAGTACTCGAGTTGAGGGGGGATGGGGGTGGCATCCCCCCTGTGGGAAAAAAAATAGTCAAAATCATCTCTCTTCTAAAACAGTAATCCCTTCTTCCATCCCTTGTGCCATTTTATCAATCAGGCATGAAAATCCCTCACCTTTTCGCCGTCTTTAAGTCAAAATAGCCAGTGCCAAGAGCCAATCATAGGCCGAACTGCACACCAATCGCGCTCCCGCTAATCATGACGATTACGGCAGTTGTGTTTGCGCCTGTTCGCCGATCAGCTATGAGCGAGCAGCGTGATATTTACGCGGCATTTCCAAGAGAATAAGAATCCTTAACTTGCTACCTTAATATGCGTGAAAAGTCCCTCAGTCGTCCAGGTAGAATCCATAATAAAAGGAGAAGTTCAATTTGTCAACTGGACAAAGTATGTTTGGTTGAAAACGTTTTGCCGCTCATCCGAGAGGCTTCGTCTGACGAAGGGTTAGGAACTTCTCCTTTTATCATGCTACCTTAATGCTATGCAAGAAGGAACTCTCGCCTCGGGACACGGGATAAGTTCGGGATATGTCCTTTTCTCCGGAGCGCCGGATTATTAAAGACCGTGACACGTGCATACATGGATACGCAAACTATCGGGAGTGACCGTGTTCTTATGGGTGAGTCATATTATCAGATTATTTCTGCATCTATTTCGGCACTAAACCAGTACTAAACCAAGACTAAACCAGGTCTAAACCAGATCTAAACCAGGTCTAAACCAGGACTAAGCCAAGACTAAACCAGGACTAAACCAGGACTAAACCTGGACTAAGCCAGGACTAAACCAGGACTAAACCAAGACTGTGTGTGATAACATATTATCCTGTGCATTATTGAATTATTGAATGATATTATGGACTTTTTGTTATAAAAGCATTTCCATTTTAACAAAGTACCTTCTAATTCTGCCCTGCCCCCCCCCCCAGAAAATATGTCACATAAATGAAAAATTTCACCATCCCCCCTGGTTTCATTTTACAACTCGACTACTGGGTACATCCTCTTGTGAAGTGTCTGTTTTGTTTCTCCAGTGTAGCGCTCACTGCAGTCTTCACTACACTGAATGGAGTAGACCACATTGTTTTGTTTGTGGCTCGGTGTTTTGTCCTTTGGGTGGACCAGTTTTTGTCTTAAAGTGTTTGTGGGTTTGAAATAAACTGGGACAATAAACACCAAGCCTACTACGGTTTTGGGTTTGTGTGTAAAGTGAGATAAACAGTTTTAGGCAGCTGATGCACCAAAAGTGGGATTCTGATTGTACACGTAAACAGGGCCTTATTTTGGAAAATTAACGGAGATAAATATTCGTTTCTCATCATACCTGACTATGTGTAAATGTAGCCTAAAGCTGCATCATGTAACTTTGCTTTTAGAGGGTCCATCACCTGCTTGTTTCTATGGATACATCATTACTCTGCCTGGAATGTTCCACAGTGTGACATTAAACAGATCTACTTTACATTTATTCAATTACAGTTGGTTTTATCGCTCAAAAATACCAAGAAAAAACTATGAGCGACGTCGCCTTTCCACAGATCTGACCTGCAACTTGGTCTGGTTTGGTCTTCATGACAATAAAAAGTTTTAATGCCATACTGTGAAACATTCCAGTCAAAGCAATAACATCTCCACCACAAAAGTTCCACAGTGAAGCTTTAAATGTTCAAGTTGAAAACACATTTCGTTATTTTAGACAATTCCTGCTTCAGTCGTTCAAGTATGTTTCAAAATACGAATATTCAAATTAAAGCTGCACTGTAGAACTTTTCTGGTGGAGGGTCCGTCAAATGCTTTTCTCCATGGAGATGTTACCAGACCAGACCAGGTTACTGGTCAGATCTATGGAGAGGTGACCCCCGATCATAGTTTTTCTGGGTATTTTTGAGCGATAAAACCTGTAATTGAATAAACTTTAGTCCAACTTCAATCCAGCTGTAGTCCAATTTAGGCCAACTGTAGTCCAACTTTAGTCCAACTGTAGTCCAACTTTAGTCCAACTGTAGTGTAACTTTAGTCCAATTTTAGTCCATCTTTAGTCCAACTGTAGTCCAGTTGTAGTCCAACTTTAGTCCATCTTTAGTCCAATTGTAGTCCAACTGTAGTCCAACTGTAGTCCAACTTTAGTCCAACTGTTGTCCAACTGTAATGCAATTGTCGTCTAACTTTAGTCCAATTTTAGTCCATCTTTAGTCCAACTGTAGTCCAGTTGTAGTCCAACTTTAGTCCATCTTTAGTCCAATTGTAGTCCAACTGTAGTCCAACTGTAGTCCAACTGTAGTCCAACTTTAGTCCAACTTTAGTGTAACTTTAGTCCAATTTTAGTCCATCTTTAGTCCAACTGTAGTCCAGTTGTAGTCCATCTTTAGTCCAACTGTAGTCCAACTGTAGTCCAACCGTAGTCCAACTGTAGTCCAACTTTAGTCCAACTGTAGTCCAACTGTAGTCCAACTTTAGTCCAACTGTAGTCCAATTGTAGTCCAACTGTAGTGCAACTGTAGTCTAACTTTAGTCCAATTTTAGTCCATCTTTAGTCCAACTGTTGTCCAACTGTAATGCAATTGTCGTCTAACTTTAGTCCAATTTTAGTCCATCTTTAGTCCAACTGTAGTCCAGTTGTAGTCCAACTTTAGTCCATCTTTAGTCCAATTGTAGTCCAACTGTAGTCCAACTGTAGTCCAACTTTAGTCCAACTTTAGTGTAACTTTAGTCCAATTTTAGTCCATCTTTAGTCCAACTGTAGTCCAGTTGTAGTCCAACTTTAGTCCATCTTTAGTCCAACTGTAGTCCAACTGTAGTCCAACTGTAGTCCAACTGTAGTCCAACTTTAGTCCAACTGTAGTCCAACTGTAGTCCAACTTTAGTCCAACTGTAGTCCAATTGTAGTCCAACTGTAGTCCAACTGTAGTCTAACTTTAGTCCAATTTTAGTCCATCTTTAGTCCAACTGTAGTCCAACTGTAATGCAATTGTAGTCTAACTTTAGTCCAATTTTAGTCCATCTTTAGTCCAACTGTAGTCTAACTTTAGTCCAATTTTAGTCCATCTTTAGTCCAACTGTAGTCCAGATGTAGTCCAACTTTAGTCCATCTTTAGTCCAATTGTAGTCCAACTGTAGTCCAACTGTAGTGCAATTGTTGTCTAACTTTAGTCCAACTTTAGTCCAATTTTAGTCCATCTTTAATCCAACTGTAGTCCAGTTGCAGTCCAACTGTAGTCCAACTGTAGTCCAATTATAGTTCGACTTAGGTCAACTGTAGTCTAAGAATCACTTTAACTGGAATTTCGATAAAAGTTTGATACAAGTTTTACGAAGACGTCGTTCAGGTGGTTGCTCACATGTGCATTGTGTCACCATGGTAACTGCTGATCATTTCACCGTAGAGGTGCATGTAGAACACCCCAGCACGATGCAAAGTATCAATTAACAGAAAATCAAATTCCAGAAATTATTTGTTAAATTCTGAAGCAGAAATTCTCTAAAATAACGAAATGTGTTTTTAACTTGAACATTTAAAGCTGCATTGTGTCACTTTTTCTGGTGGAGGGTCCTGCTTAAAATGTTCCACAATATGTCATTAAACAGATCTACTTTACATTTATTCAATTACAGTTGGTTTTATCGCTCAAAAATACCAAGAAAACCTATGAACGAGGTCGCCTTTCCACAGATCTGACCTGCAACTTGGTCTGGTTTGGTCTCCATGACAATAGAAAGTTTTAATGCCATACTGTGAAACATTCCAGTCAAAGCAATAACATCTCCACCAGAAAAGTTCCGCAGTGCTCTTTAAGTTAACATAAGGACAGTAAAATTCAGACTCGTTTTTTTTTTCACTCGTTTCCGTTTTTTCCTTCACACCTCCGCCGCTGTTTGTTCATTTTGACATTTTCTCGTGTGACAAAAACAACAAAAGAAGAGTCTGAAGCGTGTGACAGGGGGCGCTCTTTCTGTGAACAGAGGGTAAAAATAGACCGGGGCATACAGAAATAAACGGAAAAAAATACAAAATACAGAAATAAACGAGTATTTGAAGTGAAACAAAGACAGTGGCTTTGTTAATTACCGACAAACTGTAATTAAATAAATGTAAAGTAGAGCTGTTTAAAGTCACACTGTGGAACATTTTAATCAGGGCGAAGACATCTTCATAGAAACAAGCAGGCAGCGGACCCTCCACCAGAAAAGTGTCACAGTGCAGCTTTAAATGTTCAAGTGAAAAACACATTTCGTGACACACATTTCAATTCCTGCTTCAGTTGTTCAGGTACATTTCAAAATACGAATATTCAGATTAAAGCTGCACTGTGTAACTTTTCTGGTGGAGGGTCCGTCAAACGCTTTTCTCCATGGAGATGTTATCGCTTTGTCTGGAATGTTTCACAGTGTGGCATTAAACCTTTCTATCTTCACGGAGACCAAACCAGATCAGATCAGGTTACTGGTCAGATCTATGGAGAGGTGACCCCCGAGCATAGTTTTTCTGGGTATTTTTGAGCGATAAAACCTGTAATTGAATAAACTTTAGTCCAACTTCAATCCAGCTGTAGTCCAATTTAGGCCAACTATAGTCCAATTGTAGTCCAACTTTAGTCTTAACTTTAGTCCAATTGTAGTCCAACTTTAGTCCAATTTAGTCCAACTGTAGTCTAACTGTAGTCTAACTGTAGTCTTAACTTTAGTCCAATTGTAGTCCGGTTTAGTCCAACTGTAGTCCAACTGTAGTCCAACTGTAGTCCAACTTTAGTCCAATTTTAGTCCATCTTTAGTCCCACTGTAGTCCAGTTGTAGTCCAACTGTAGTCCAATTGTAGTCCAATTGTAGTCCAACTGTAGTCCTACTGTAGTCCAACTGTAGTCCAACTTTAGTCCAATTTTAATCCATCTTTAGTCCCACTGTAGCCCAATTTAGGCCAACTGTAGTCTAACTGTAGTCCAACTGAATTGTGCTTTACAAATAAACTTGCCGTGCCTAGTGACTAATCTAGTACCACAGACTGTATTCATATGAACACAGCTAACCAAACAAGAAGTGAGCATGGGCGTGCTACCGGCTTCATCCACTTTGGCTCCAGTTCACTTTGTATTGAAAAAAAAAAAAAAAAAATCTGTAACTGCTGCTCATAATTTTGGTCTTAAAATGTTTGTATTAACCCTCTCTCCATGATCCTGGAGTTTTTATTTTCGCTATTCTGTCTGTCAATAACTGCAAGCCTTGATGAACTTCATTTGACTGGAGCCGAATGCTGTGCTTGATGTCACTGCTCCCACTTCTTTACGCATTCTAATTCTGCAACCAGGGCCCATATTTGTCTGAACATGCGGAAACCAGCCGCATGTCGGCATTAGTGAAACCCAGATAATCGAGTTTTTAGTCTTTTAGCTTAAACTAGGACTAAACCAAGGCTAAAACCAGGGCTAAAACCAGAACTAAACCAGGACTAAACCAGGCCTAAACCAGGACTAAACCAGGGCTAAACCAGGGCTAAAACAAGGCTAAAACCAGAACTAAACCAGGGCTAAACCAGGACTAAACCAGGACTAAACCAGGGCTAAACCAGGGCTAAAACAAGGCTAAAACCAGAACTAAACCAGGGCTAAACCAGGACTAAACCAGGACTAAACCAGGCCTAAACCAGGACTAAACCAAGGCTAAAACCAGGGCAAAAACCAGAACTAAACCAGGGCTAAACCAGGACTAAACCAGGACTAAACCAGGCCTAAACCAGGACTAAACCAAGGCTAAAACCAGGGCTAAAACCAGAACTAAACCAGGGCTAAACCAGGACTAAACCAAGGTTAAAACCAAGGTTACAACCAGAACTAAAACCAGGACTAAACCAGGGCTAAACCAGGACTAAACCAAGGTTAAAACCAAGGTTACAACCAGAACTAAAACCAGGACTAAACCAGGCCTAAACCAGGACTAAACCAAGGCTAAAACCAGGGCTAAAACCAGAACTAAACCAGGACTAAACCAGGACTAAACCAGGACTAAATCAGGACTAAACCAGGCCTAAACCAGGACTAAACCAAGGCTAAAACCAGGGCTAAAACCAGAACTAAACCACGGCTAAACCAGGACTAAAACCAAGGCTATAACTATGACTAAACCAGGGCTAAAACCAGGGCTAAAACCCGGACTATACCAGGACTAAACCAGAACTAAACCATGACTAAACCAAGGCTAAAACCAGGGCTAAAACTATGACTAAACCAGGACTAAACCAGGGCTAAAACCAGGGCTAAAACCAGGACTAAACCAGGATTAAAACCATGACTAAACCAGGACTAAACCAGGGCTAAAACCGGGACTAAACCAGGACTAAAACAGGGCTAAAACTATGACTAAACCAGGACTAAACCAGGGCTAAAACCGGGACTAAACCAGGACTAAACCAGGGCTAAAACCAGGACTAAACCAGGACTAAACCAGGACTCAAACAGGACTAAGGTGTGTACGTGTGTGTATGTAATTCTGACCTTAGAATCTACACTTTCAGAATCTGTAAATAACTCAAACTTGTGTCTGGTTTTGCTGTGGTCGGTCATATACTGTATTTGGAATTCTGAATACGCAACCAACGAGCCAGTCAGGAGCGAGCGTGCTGAAGGTACACGCCCCTTCCCACACGCACCACTGGTTAGTAACGCCGTCAATCAGACCTGTTGCTAGGGATTTCAGGGAGGGAAAGCACCTGATTGGTCTGTTTTTCCTGTTCATATCTTGATTTAAGGACGGAATAGCGAAATAAAAACACCTGGATCACGTGGAAAAGGTTAAAACGAACATTTTAAGACCAGTTTTTCAGTAGAAATGTGTAAATATATTAATAATGAGTCAACTCTTGTGTGTTTTTAAGGTGGACTGGTGACGTTTGGAGCGTTTAAGGCGGAGTATCTGGGACTGTACGCTGAAAGCTGATTGGACGAGACGTTTGTGCCGTTTCCCGTTCGACTGGAGGTAAGAAGCTTCTTCGGAAAACCAAAGATGTCTTGTTGATGCTCGGTTTTGTTCTGCACTGTCTGTTAAAGGTGCGTTAGACCTGGTTCAGTTCTGATTTAGTCCTTGTTTTGAACTGATTCTGAGCTGGTTTAGTCCTGATTCAGTCCTGTTTTAGTTCTGATTTAGTTTTGGTTTAGTACAGGTTCAGTTCTGTTTTAGACCTAGTGTAGTCTTTGTGTAGTCCTGATTTAGTTTTGGTTTAGTTGTGGTGTAGTCATGGTTCAGTCCGGGTTTAGTCCTGGTTTAGTCCTTGTGTAGTCCTGGTTTAGTCCTGGTTTAGTCCTGGTTCAGTCCTGGTTTAATCCTGGTTTAGACCTGGTTTAGACCTGGTTTAGTCTTGGTGTGATCCTGGTTTAGTCCTTGTTTAGTCCTTGTGTAGTCGTGCTTTAGTCCTGGTTTAGTCCCGGTTCAGTCCTGCTTTAGTCCCGGTTTAGTCCTGCTTTAGTCCTGGTTTAGTTCTGGTTTAGTCCTGGTTTAGTCCTGGTGTAGTCCTGCTTTAGTCCTGGTCTAGTCCTGGTCTAGTCCTGGTGTAGTCCTGGTGTGGTCAAGTCCTAGTTTAGTCCTGGTGTAGTCCTGGTGTGGTGTAGCCCTGGTGTAGTCCTAGTTTAGTCCTGGTGTAATCCTGCTTTAGTCCTGGTGTTGTCCTGGTGTAGTCCTAGTGTAGTCCTGCTTTAGTCCTGGTCTAGTCCTGGTCTAGTCCTGGTCTAGTCCTGGTGTAGTCCTGGTGTGGTGTAGTCCTGGTGTGGTCTAGTCCTAGTTTAGTCCTGGTGTAGTCCTGGTGTGCTGTAGCCCTGGTGTAGTCCTAGTTTAGTCCTGGTGTAATCCTGCTTCAGTCCTGGTGTAGTCCTGGTGTACTCCCAGTTTAGTCCTGGTTTAGTCCTGGTGTGGTCCTGGTTTAGTCCCAGTTTAGTCTTGGTATAGTCCTGGTGTAGTCCTGGTGTAGTCCCGGTTTAGTCCTGGTTTAGTTCCGGTAGAGTCCGCCCCACTTTCTGACCTGCAGGAGTATAAATAGCCTTCCTTCTGCCTCTCTTCAGTCGATCTAAACTGTGTCAGTCTGACGTGAGGCTCTTTGGACTCGTCTTTTCAGGAACAAAGTCGTGTCCTCAGAATTCTACTCTGTGTTCTGCTTGGAAATATCACAGATCTTTAAAATGACTGTATTCCGAATGATGAATGCGCTCTGAAGGGAGAGCGACTTAGCACGGAGAGTAAGTATTGTATTGCTAAGATTGTTTTTTTTTCGGTATTTAATGTTTTTTCTCAAATTTCTGCTCATCTTACACTTCCGTGATTTTGATAAAAGATTAACATGGGTGGTGGTGTCTTGCCAAAGGACACATCAGTACCACTGAACCACATACTTGGACAGTGCGTGGGTTCTTGTCTTTGTCTTTTGTTTCGTGTCAATAAAATAAAACTGTTGTTTTAAGCTTGGTGCTGAAGTGTCTCTCGCTGTGAGATGTGACATCTGGAGTTTTACAGGGAAATAAAATCATTTGAGAGCAGAGCCTCTTAACTGGTTTTCACACGCTTCAACTTTAGTCCAACTTTAGTCCAACTTTAGTCCAACTTTAGTCCAACTGTAGTCCAGCTTTAGTCCAACTGTAGTCCAACTGTAGTCCAACTGTAGTCCATCTGTAGTCCAACTTTAGTCCAACTTTAATCCAACTTTAGTCCAACTTTAGTCCAACTGTAGTCCAACTGTAGTCCAACTGTAGTCCAACTATAGTCCAACTTTAGTCCAACTGTAATCCAACTGTAGTCCAACTTTAGTCCAACTGTAGTTCAACTTTAGTCCAACTGTAGTCCAGCTTTAGTCCAACTGTAGTCCAACTTTAGTCCAACTTTAATCCAACTTTAGTCAAACTATAGTCCAACTTTAATCCAACTGTAGTCCAACTGTAGTCCAACTTTATCCAACTACAGTCTAACTGTAATCCAACTTTAGTCCAATTTTAGTCCAACTGTAGTCCAACTGTAGTCCAACTGTAGTCCAACTGTAGTCTAACTGTAGTCTAACTGTAGTCCAGCTGTAGTCCAGCTGTAGTCCAACTGTAGTCCAACTTTATCCAACTACAGTCTAACTGTAATCCAACTTTAGTCCAATTTTAGTCCAACTGTAGTCCAACTTTAATCCAACTGTCGTCCTACTGTAGTCCAGCTGTAGTCCAACTGTAGTCCAACTGTAGTCTAACTGTAGTCCAACTGTAGTCCAACTGTAGTCCAACTGTAGTCCAGCTGTAGTCCAGCTGTAGTCCAACTGTAGTCCAACTGTAGTCTAACTGTAGTCTAACTGTAGTCTAAATGTAGTCCAACTGTAGTCCAACTGTAGTCCAACTGTAGTCTAACTGTAGTCTAACTGTAGTCTAACTGTAGTCCAGCTGTAGTCCAACTGTAGTCCAACTGTAGTCTAACTGTAGTCTAACTGTAGTCTAACTGTAGTCTAACTGTAGTCCAACTGTAGTCCAACTGTAGTCTAACTGTAGTCCAACTGTAGTCCAACTTTATCCAACTACAGTCTAACTGTAATCCAACTTTAGTCCAATTTTAGTCCAACTGTAGTCCAACTGTAGTCCAACTGTAGTCCAACTGTAGTCCAACTGTAGTCTAACTGTAGTCTAACTGTAGTCCAGCTGTAGTCCAGCTGTAGTCCAACTGTAGTCCAACTTTATCCAACTACAGTCTAACTGTAATCCAACTTTAGTCCAATTTTAGTCCAACTGTAGTCCAACTTTAATCCAACTGTCGTCCTACTGTAGTCCAGCTGTAGTCCAACTGTAGTCCAACTGTAGTCCAACTGTAGTCCAACTGTAGTCCAACTGTAGTCCAACTGTAGTCCAACTGTAGTCCAGCTGTAGTCCAACTGTAGTCCAACTGTAGTCTAACTGTAGTCTAACTGTAGTCTAAATGTAGTCCAACTGTAGTCCAACTGTAGTCTAACTGTAGTCTAACTGTAGTCTAACTGTAGTCCAGCTGTAGTCCAACTGTAGTCCAACTGTAGTCTAACTGTAGTCCAGCTGTAGTCCAACTGTAGTCCAACTGTAGTCTAACTGTAGTCCAACTGTAGTCTAACTGTAGTCTAACTGTAGTCCAGCTGTAGTCCAACTGTAGTCCAACTGTAGTCCAGCTGTAGTCTAACTGTAGTCTAACTGTAGTCCAACTGTAGTCTAACTGTAGTCCAACTGTAGTCTAACTGTAGTCCAACTGTAGTCTAACTGTAGTCTAACTGTAGTCCAGCTGTAGTCCAACTGTAGTCCAGCTGTAGTCCAACTGTCGTCCAACTTTAGGAGCAGATGAGCAGAAGAGAGGGTCAGAGGAGCAGAGGGTCAGAGGAGCAGAGGGTCAGAGGAGCAGAGGGTCAGAGGAGCAGAGGGTCAGAGGAAGAGGGCAGAGGAGGAGGAGGTCAGTGGAGGAGGAGGTCAGAGGAGGAAGAGGGCAGAGGAGGAGGAGGTGAGTCATGGTGAGATTTGCTTTTTGCCTTTCGTTCTGTGTTTGGTTTGGGGATCTCATTAGAAAGAGAGGAAGAAAGAGAGAGGGAGGAAGAGAGTGAGGAAGAGAAAAAGTGAGTGAGGAAGAGGAAGAGAGGTCTGGGGGATAGAGGGGGGGGGGGCTGATCCTGTGGGGAGCTGGTGGAGACAGACTGATGAAATATTAAAAGACTTCCTCTGCGACGAGAGAGAGAGAGAGAGAGAGAGAGAGAGAGAGAGAGAGAGAGAGAGAGAGGAAGGGATTTTGACTTTTAGGAATAAATTTATTATATGTCAAAAATTAATGTAAAAAATGAGGGAGAGAGAAGACAGAGAGAGAGATGATTAAAGAAAGAAAGAAGGGATGTCAAATTTGTGAAAAGGGGGGACAAGCGGAGGGAGGAGGAGAGATGGAAGAAAGAGTAGAGAAATGAAGAGACTGACTTTTAACAATAAACGTATTATATGTCAATTAAAATTCAAGTAAAAAGCAAGGGAGAGAGAAGAAAGAGAGAAAGAAAGAAAGAAAGAGGTGAGGGAAGAAGGGATGTCAAATGTGTGAAAAGGAGGGAAGGAGGAGGAGAGATGGAAGAAAGAGGAGAGAAAGAAAGAGAGAGAGAGAGAGAAAGGGACTTGGACTTTTAAGAATAAATTTATTATATGTCAATTAAAATTCAGGTAAAAAGCAAGGGAGAGAGAAGAGGAGAAGAAAGATGAGGAAAGAAGGAAAGGAGGGATGTCAAATTTGTGAAAAGGAGGGAAGGAGGAGGAGAGATGGAAAAATGAGGACAGAGAGAGAGAGAGAGGGAGATTTTGGCTTCTTTTTTAGTATCGATTCCTGCTCAAATGAGTATCTACTTTCAATATTAGTTTCAGTATCGATTCTTTTTTTTTTTTTTTTCTTTTTTTTTGAGTGTTGAAATTTTGGAAAAATTTCGAGATTTTGCACCGTCACATTTGGACAAAAACTCGAGAGAATTTTGAGAACTGACAAATTTCAGATTTTTTTTTAACAACAAATTCTACTTTCTCTCTCTCCTCCTTTTCTTCTTCTCCTTCCTGTCCTCCTGTCCTCCCTTTTCTTTTCACCATCTTCGCCTTTTTCCTTTACTTCTTTTCTCCCCCTCCTCTTTTTTCTGCTCTTTCTCTCTCCTCTTCACTCCCCCAATCTCTCCTCCTCCTCCTTCCCTCCTTCTTTCTTCCTGTCTTTCCTCCTTCTTTCTTCCTATCTTCCCTCCTTCCTATCTTCCCTCCTTCTTTCTTCCTATCTTCCCTCCTTCCTATCTTCCCTCCTTCCTATCTTCCCTCATTCTTTCTTCCTGTCTTCCCTCCTTCTTTCTTCCTATCTTCCTATCTTTCCTGCTTCTTTTTTCCTATCTTCCCTCCTTCCTATCTTCCCTCATTCTTTCTTCCTATCTTCCCTCCTTCTTTCTTCCTATCTTCCCTCCTTTCTTCCTGTCTTCCCTCCTTCTTTCTTCCTATCTTCCTATCTTTCCTGCTTCTTTCTTCCTATCTTCCCTCCTTCTTTCTTTCTGTCTTCCCTCCTCCTTTCTTTCTATCTTCCCTCCTTCTTTCTTTCTATCTTCCCTCCTTCTTTCTTCCTATCTTCCCTCCTTCTTCTTCCTATTTTCCCTCCTTCTTTCTTCCTATCTTCCCTCCTTCTTCTTCCTATTTTCCCTCCTTCTTTCTTCCTATCTTCCCTCCTTCTTCTTCCTATTTTCCCTCCTCCTTTCTTCCTATCTTCCCTCCTTCTTTCTTCCTATTTTCCCTCCTCCTTTCTTCCTATCTTCCCTCCTTCTCTCTCTCTCTTTGTTTAACTTTTTCTTTCTGTGTTTTATCCCTTCATTTTTCTCTAAAATGTCGTTCAGTGGCGGCTTTGACCTTTCCCGCCCTGATCAGATAAAGTTCCCCTGATGGTGTCGTGTTAAAGTCAGATGCCCTCCCTCCCTTCCTTCCTCCCTTCCTCTTGTGTCCCTGTGTGTCAGATGCCCTCCCGTCCTCGTTATTGATCACAGTCAGTCTCTGTATGTTCCAGTCTCCTCTGGTCAGTGCTCTCGTGTTCACTCGGTTAGTCGTTTTTTATTATAAAATCCATTAATGGTGGAGGAGCGAGTCCGTTTAAAACTGTAAAAATAAGTGTCCAGAAATCCCTGAGAACCTTCAAGATTTTTCAGTTCGTCGCTCTCACTTCCTCTCCTTTTTATTGAAAATCTTCTTCTTATTATTATTATTATTATATTGAAACTCCTAAACTCCTGAACGCTGGTTTTATTCCTGGTTTAGTCCTGTTTTAGCCCTGGTTTAGTCCTGCTTTAGTCGTGGTTTAGCCCTGGTTTAGTCCTGTTTTAGCCCTGGTTTAGTCCTGTTTGAGTCCTGGTTTAGTCCTTCGTTAGTCCTGTTTTACTCCTGGTTTTAGTCCTGTTTTAGTCGTGCTTTATTCCTGTTTTAGCCCTGGTTTAGCCCTGGTTTAGTCCTGGTTTAGCCCTGGTTTAGCCCTGTTTTAGTCCTGGTTTAGTCCTGTTTTAGCCCTGGTTTAGCCCTGCTTTAGTCCTGGTTTAGCCCTGGTTTAGTCCTGTTTTAGCCCTGGTTTAGTCCTGGTTTAGTCCTGTTTTAGCCCTGGTTTAGTCCTGCTTTAGTTCTGGTTTTAGTCCTGCTTTAGTCCTGGTTTAGCCCTGGTTTATTCCTGTTTTAGCCCTGGTTTAGTCCTGGTTTAGTCCTGGTTTAGTCCTGGTTTAGCCCTGGTTTAGCCCTGGTTTAGTCCTGTTTTAGTCCTGCTTTATTCCTGTTTTAGCCCTGGTTTAGTCCTGGTTTAGTCCTGTTTTAGCCCTGGTTTAGTCCTGCTTTAGTTCTGGTTTTAGTCCTGCTTTAGTCCTGGTTTAGCCCTGGTTTATTCCTGTTTTAGCCCTGGTTTAGTCCTGGTTTAGTCCTGTTTTAGCCCTGGTTTAGTCCTGCTTTAGTTCTGGTTTTAGTCCTGCTTTATTCCTGTTTTAGTCCTGGTTTGTCCTGGTTTAGTCCTGGTTTAGTCCTGTTTTAGCCCTGTTTTAGTCCTGCTTTATTCCTGTTTTAGTCCTGCTTTATTCCTGTTTTAGTCCTGGTTTAGCCCTGGTTTAGTCCTGTTTTAGCCCTGGTTTAGTCCTGTTTTAGTC
The DNA here is from genome assembly GCA_036785185.1 of Paratrypauchen microcephalus. Classification (NCBI taxonomy): domain Eukaryota; kingdom Metazoa; phylum Chordata; class Actinopteri; order Gobiiformes; family Gobiidae; genus Paratrypauchen; species Paratrypauchen microcephalus. The sequence goes on along the minus strand of JAVJIX010000284.1, from coordinate 317,534 downwards.
CTGCTTTAGTCCTGTTTTAGTCCTGGTTTTAGTCCTGGTTTAGTCCTTTTTTAGTCCTAGTTTAGCCCAGTTTTAGTCCTGGTTTAGTCCTGTTTTAGCCCTGGTTTAGTCCTGGCTTAGCCCTGGTTTAGTCCTTCTTTAGTCCTGTTTTAGTCCTGGTTTAGTCCTGGTTTAGCCCTGGTTTAGTCCTGGTTTAGTCCTGCTTTAGTCCTGTTTTAGTTCTGGTTTTAGTCCTGGTTTAGCCCTGTTTTAGTCCTGCTTTATTCCTGTTTTAGCCCTGGTTTAGTCCTGGTTTAGCCCTGGTTTAGCCCTGGTTTAGCCCTGGTTTAGTCCTGGTTTAGTCCTGATTTAGCCCTGGTTTAGTCCTGTTTTAGCCCTGGTTTAGTCCTGCTTTAGTCCTGTTTTAGTTCTGGTTTTAGTCCTGGTTTAGCCCTGGTTTATTCCTGTTTTAGCCCTGGTTTAGCCCTGGTTTAGTCCTGGTTTAGTCCTGGTTTAGTCCTGGTTTAGTCCTGGTTTAGCCCTGGTTTAGCCCTGGTTTAGCCCTGGTTTAGTCCTGTTTTAGTCCTGCTTTATTCCTGTTTTAGCCCTGGTTTAGTCCTGGTTAAGCCCTGGTTTAGCCCTGGTTTAGCCCTGGTTTAGTCCTGGTTTAGTCCTGATTTAGCCCTGGTTTAGTCCTGTTTTAGCCCTGTTTTAGTTCTGGTTTTAGTCCTGGTTTAGCCCTGTTTTAGTCCTGCTTTATTCCTGTTTTAGTCCTGGTTTAGCCCTGGTTTAGCCCTGGTTTAGCCCTGGTTTAGTCCTGTTTTAGCCCTGGTTTAGTCCTGTTTGAGTCCTGGTTTAGTCCTTCGTTAGTCCTGTTTTACTCCTGGTTTTAGTCCTGTTTTAGTCGTGCTTTATTCCTGTTTTAGCCCTGGTTTAGCCCTGGTTTAGTCCTGGTTTAGCCCTGGTTTAGCCCTGTTTTAGTCCTGGTTTAGTCCTGTTTTAGCCCTGGTTTAGCCCTGCTTTAGTCCTGGTTTAGCCCTGGTTTAGTCCTGTTTTAGCCCTGGTTTAGTCCTGCTTTAGTCCTGTTTTAGTTCTGGTTTTAGTCCTGGTTTAGCCCTGTTTTAGTCCTGCTTTATTCCTGTTTTAGCCCTGGTTTAGTCCTGGTTTAGCCCTGGTTTAGCGCTGGTTTAGCCCTGGTTTAGTCCTGGTTTAGTCCTGATTTAGCCCTGGTTTAGTCCTGTTTTAGCCCTGGTTTAGTCCTGCTTTAGTCTTGTTTTAGTTCTGGTTTTAGTCCTGGTTTAGCCCTGGTTTATTCCTGTTTTAGCCCTGGTTTAGTCCTGGTTTAGTCCTGGTTTAGTCCTGGTTTAGTCCTGGTTTAGCCCTGGTTTAGTCCTGGTTTAGTCCTGGTTTAGTCCTTCTTTAGTCCTGGTTTAGTCCTGGTTTAGTCCTTCTTTAGTCCTGGTTTAGTCCCGGTTTAGTCCTGGTTTAGTCCTTCTTTAGTCCTGGTTTAGTCCTGGTTTAGTCCTGGTTTAGTCCTTCTTTAGTCCTGGTTTAGTCCTGGTTTAGCCCTGGTTTAGCCCTGGTTTAGCCCTGGTTTAGTCCTGGTTTAGTCCCGGTTTAGTCCTGGTTTAGTCCTTCTTTAGTCCTGGTTTAGTCCTGGTTTAGTCCCGGTTTAGTCCTGGTTTAGTCCTTCTTTAGTCCTGGTTTAGTCCTGGTTTAGCCCTGGTTCAGTCCTGGTTTAGTCCTGGTTTAGTCCTGGTTTAGTCCTGGTTTAGTCCTGGTTTAGTCCTGGTTTAGTCCTGGTTTAGTCCTGGTTTAGCCCTGGTTTAGCCCTGGTTTAGTCCTGGTTTAGTCCTGGTTTAGTCCTGGTTTAGCCCTGGTTTAGCCCTGGTTTAGTCCTGGTTTAGTCCTGGTTTAGTCCTTCTTTAGTCCTGGTTTAGTCCTGGTTTAGTCCTGGTTTAGTCCTGTGTCCATAAATACCTGAGAACTTTCAAGGTTTTTCAGTTCATTTCTCTGACCTTTTTATTGAAAATCAAACTCCTAAACTCCTGATCGCTCATATTGATCACAGGCTCCTGAAAATGTGCTGTTTACAACAATTTAGATGTTTTCTTGAGTTTTCAGGCCATCCGAAAATGTATTCGGCACTGATGTGATGTGTGCATTGTGTCACCACGGTAACGGCTGAACATCCCACCAGACACATACTGGTAGAACATCCCCAGCTCGATGTCACTGCGAAATATCCGTAGAAATCCCCAAAAAAACAAACAAAAAATGACAGATTTGAAAATAAATATTTCAAATCTGTCATGTTTCGGGTGTTTTCTTTCACAAAGAGACTCGCAGCAGCCAAAAACCCTCGTGTGCCAGGCTAACGCCAACGCTAAAACTAATATGAGGTTTAAATGAAATCAGGTCGGGATCTGCACCTGCGCTCTCCAGATGGAGCTAAGTCAAGTCTGAGTGTGGAGTTTACTTCCAGAGCAGATGGGCCGTTTACTTACACTTAATCATTCAAGTTTGGAATTACAAAGCCGGATCAGGGAAAATCATCGTGCAAATGTTATTAAAATATTACTGGAACATTTACTGAGTAACACCAAAAGCTCACGGCAACGAAGTCAGCTGCAATTTGGCGAGAAATTAAGCGGAACTAAATGAAACTCTGTGGATATTTGAAGCAGCTTGTGCGGCTTTTGCTGGAGGATCTGAATCCTGCTATGGAAAATAATGTGTTCCATCAGATTTTGAATTGAATTTCTCACTTCGATTGGACAAATTTGGACCAAACTTGGACCAAACCTAGACTAAACCTGGACCAAACCTGGACTAAACCTGGACTAAACCTGGACCAAACCTGGACTAAACCTGGACTAAACCTGGACTAAACCTGGACCAAACCTGGACCAAACCTGGACCAAACCTGGACTAGACCTGGACTAGACCTGGACCAAATTTGGACCAAACCTTGACCAAACCTGGACTAAACCTGGACCAAACCTGGACTAAACCTGGACTAAACCTGGACCAAACCTGGACCAAACGTGGACTAAACCTGGACTAAACCTGGACTAAACCTGGACCAAACCTGGAACAAACCTTGACCAAACCTGGACTAAACCTGGACCAAACCTGGAACAAACCTTGACCAAACCTGGACTAAACCTGGACCAAACCTGGACCAAACCTGGACCAAACCTGGACTAGACCTGGACTAGACCTGGACCAAATTTGGACCAAACCTTGACCAAACCTGGACTAAACCTGGACTAAACCTGGACTAAACCTGGACTAAACCTGGACCAAACCTGGGCCAAACCTGGACCAAACCTGGACCAAATTTGGTCCAAGTTTGGTATTTTTTAATCTCTAAATAAAGATGTTTGAACTGTTTTTATTCTGAATTTTATTTGCTGAAATTTTAAGTATACTTTTTCAATTTAATATGTTTGAAAAAAATAAATAAAAAAATAAATTGTATTTATATAGCGCTTTTCATGACACTCAAAGATGCTTCTCAGAGCAATACAATAAAATAAGTCCATAAAACAGTCAAAAATAAAACTAAATGAATAAAAATAGCAAATAAATCAGCATAAATCATTTGTTCTGTCAGATTTTAAATTTTAAATCTCGCTGAATTTCTCACTTTAATTTTTTTACTCTAAATAAAGATGTTTGAATTATTTTTACTCTGAATTTTAGTTGCTGAAATTGTAAGTGTACTTTTTCAACTTAATATGTTTGAAGAAATAATTTGTTCCATGAGATTTTGAATTTTAAATCCCGCTGAATTTCTCACTTTAATTTTTAATTAATTAATTTTTTTTTTGGTTACTAATTAAAGATGATTGAATTATTTTTACTCTGAATTTTAGTTGCTGAAATTGTAAGTGCACTTTTTCAACTTAATATGTTTGAAATTCAAAATAAAAATGTCACCTTTTAAATATTCAGCACATACATTTTCAAGCCCTTGAATTCAACAAAATTCAGAGTGAAAAATCCACAGTGAAAAAATTGACAGCAATTTTTATTTCAGATTGTTTAACTCTGAAAAAAAAACAGGTTTGAATGATTTTTTATTCTTAATGCCAGTTGATGAAATTTTAATTGTAAATTTTCAGTGTTCAGTATTAAAAATTAAAAATTCACCTTTAAATATTCAGCACAATATTTCCAAACCCTCAAATTCAAGAGTCAAAGTTCAGAGTGAAAAATTCTTAGTGTGAAATTTCACAGCAAAGATCTAAGACGCCAAGGCAGAAGCAATCGATCCAAAGAGATCCGATCAAACTTAGTAACAAACAGGAAATTGTGAACAAATTAAATCTGATTGGACAGAATTAGCTTAATCAAAACCTAATTTTGTGTTTTATTTTCAACCCACCGATGAGAAGGACCTGGACGATCATTTGTTCCATCAGATTTAGAATTTTAAATACTGCTGAATTTCTTGCTTTAAATCTTAGACTTTTTTAGACAAATTTATTGATCCACAAGGGAAATTATTTGGGTACAGTAGCTCACTCATCAAATATAATATATAACAGAGAAAATATTACGTGTATATTTAAATGTAAATAAATCTTTTTAACTGAAAAAAGATGTTTGGACTATTTTTATTCTGCATTTTAGTTGCTGAAATTTTAAGTGTACTTTTTTCCAATATGTTTCAAGTTTAAAATTTAAAAAAAAATTGTATTTTAAATATTCAGCACAGATTTTTTCAATTCTCAATTTCAAAAGTCAAAATTCAGAGCATAAAAGGCAAGACACCGAGGCAGAAGCAATCGATCCTGTGTGAGTGCCGAGGACAGAGGCTGTTTCCTATTGGCCGTTCTCTGGAAGATCATTTGTTCCGTCAGATTTTAAATTTTAAATATTGCTGAATTTCTCACATTGAATTTTTCAACTCTAAAAACAGAATTAGCCTCATCAAAATCTCATTTTTTCTTTTAATTTTTTAGTAAAACCCTAACCCACAGACGAGAAGGGTCTGGAAGATCATTTGTTCCATCAGATTTAAAAAAAATTTAACCTGGACTAAACCTGGACCACGTGGCGGTAGACATTTCAGTTGTTTTCTCAAGATCACGGAATAATTGTTTCGTTTTCTCGAGATCTCGAATTAATGATCTCGTTATCACAGGATAATGAGGAAGAAAACATGATGCTTATGAACATGTCCTCTGTTCGGACTCTTGAATTTGAGGGTTTGGAAATATTGTGCTGAATATTTAAAGGGCACTGAACACTTTGAAAATGTACAATTAAAATTTCATCAGCTGACATTAAGAATAAAAATAATTCAGACCTGGGTTTTTTTTTTCAGAGTTAAAAAATTCAAAATGAGAAATTCAGTGTTTGAAATTCAAAATCTGATGAAACAAATGCAAAGGCGGATACGTTTAATGCCACTCCGGAACATTCCAGATGAAAAAACAATGATCTCTCCATCTCTCTGATCATTCTATCATCTGTACTTCTTCTCCTTTCATTATGTCCACCCTTTTTTCTCTCCTCCCTCCCTCTCTGATCTATCGCTCAATCAGCCTTTGTCCATTTAACACCCTCTCGCTCTCTCTCTCTCTTCACCTCCTGACTCCTCCCTCCCTCGCTTCTCTCCCTCCTTTTCTCTGATCTATCGCTCGATTAGCCTTTGTCTGTTTATCCGTTTATTTCCTCCTCTCTCCTTCTGTCACTTTTCATTTGGTGCACAAACACCAGGATGACCCTCTCTCTCTCTCTCTGCCTTTCTGTCACTCCCTCCTCTCCTTCCTCCCTCTCTCTACCTTGCTCCCTCCTTCCCTCCCTCCCTCTCTTTATCTCCCTCATTCTGCCTCTATCTTCCTCCCTCCTTTCTTCTCTCCCTCTCTCTCTCTCTCTCTCTCTCTTTATCCCCCCCTCTCTCCCTCGCTCTGTCTCTGCCTCCTTCCCTCTCCCCTCTGTCTCATCCTCTCTCTCCCTGTCCCCCTTTCTCTCATTCTCTCTCTGTCTCTCCTCCTTCCCTCTCTCGCTTTGTCTCTCTCTCCCTCTCTTCTCACGTCGCTCCTCCCTCTCTCTCTTTCTCTCTCTCTTTGTTTCCCTCTCTCTCCCTCCTCCTCTCCTCTGTCCCCTCTCATTACACTCCTCCTGATCTCTCTCTCTCCTGCACAGACATGTCCAGTGTCTCCCTCTCCTGTGTCTCTCCCTCCCTTCCTCCTTCTCTCCCTCTCTTCTCACGACGCTCCTCCCTCTCTCTCTTTCTCTCTCTTTGTTTCTCTCTCTCTCCCTCCTCCTCTCCTCTGTCTCCTCTCATTACGCTCCTCCTGATCTCTCTCTCCTGCACAGACATGTCCAGTGTCTCCCTCTCCTGTGTCTCTCCCTCCCTTCCTCCTTCTCTCCCTCTCTTCTCATTACACTCCTCCCTCTCTCTCTCTCCTCCTCCTCATGTCCAGCGTCTTCCTCTCTCTTTTTCTCCCTCGCTCTCTCTCTCTCTCTCTCTCTCTCTCTCTTTCTCTCCCTCCTTCTCTTCTCATGATGCCCCTCCCTCTCTCTCTCTCTCCTCCTCATGTTCCTCCTCTCTCTCTCCTCCTCATGTTCCTCCTCTCTCTCTCCTCCTCTCATGTTCCTCCTCTCTCTCTCTCCCTCTCCTCCTCATGTTCCTCCTCTCCCTCTCCTCCTCTCTTTCTCTCTCTCTCCCTCTCCTCTTCCTGTTCCTCCTCTCTTTCTCTCTCTCTCCTCCTCATGTTCCTCCTCATGTTCCTCCTCTCTCTCCTCCTCATGTTCCTCCTCTCCCTCTCCTCCTCTCTTTCTCTCTCTCTCCCTCTCCTCTTCCTGTTCCTCCTCTCTTTCTCTCTCTCTCTCCCTCTCCTCCTCATGTTCCTCTCTCTCTCTCTCCTCCTCCTGTTCCTCCTCGCTCTCTCTCTCTCTCTCTCTCTCTCTCTCTCTCTCTCTCTCTCTCTCCTCCTCATGTCCCTCCTCTGTCTCTCTCCTCCTCATGTTCCTCCTCTCTCTCTCTCCTCCTCATGTGCCTCTCTCTCTCTCTCCCTCTCCCTCCTCATGTTCCTCCTCTCTCTCTCTCTCTCTCTCCTCCTCCTGTTCCTCCTCTCTCTCTCTCCCTCTCCTCCCTCATGTCCCTCCTCTGTCTCTCTCCTCCTCATGTTCCTCCTCTCTCTCTCCCTCTCCTCCTCATGTTCCTCCTCTCTCTCTCCCTCTCCTCCTCATGTTCCTCCTCTCTCTCTCTCTCTCTCCTCCTCATGTTCCTCCTCTCTCTCTCCCTCTCCTCCTCATGTTCCTCCTCTCTCTCGCTCCTCCTCCTGTTCCTCCTCTCTCTCTCTCCTCCTCATGTTCCTCCTCTCCCTCTCCTCCTCTCTCTCTCTCTCTCCCTCTCTCTCTCCTCCTCATGTTCCTCCTCTCTCTCTCTCTCTCTCCTCCTCATGTTCCTCCTCTCTCTCTCTCCTCCTCCTGTTCCTCCTCTCTTTCTCTCTCTCTCCCTCTCCTCCTCATGTTCCTCTCTCTCTCTCCTCCTCCTGTTCCTCCTCTCTCTCTCCTCCTCATGTTCCTCCTCATGTTCCTCCTCTGTCTCTCTCCTCATGTTCCTCCACGTCGAGAGGAGCAGCTGGAGGGACGATGTCTATGTTCACACTGCAGCCTGAAGTGACACAAATCTGATTTTTTCACCTCTGTGCGACCTGTATCTGATCTTCTAATGACAGTTTGAACGACACAGATCCGATTTTTTCAAATGTGACCCAGGCCACTTGGATATGTGCTCCTAAAACCGATACATATCCGATCTTTGGACATGAGACTTCATGACAGTGGGACAAGTAGACGCTCACAAATGTACATAAATGTTCTTCTTGTCATAGGAACATTTAGTATGAACTCCGTGTCAGTGAAGCGGTGAAGCACATAGTAATGCCATCACTCTTGTCTGCGACTCCCACATGTTCCTCTGGATGGAGGTCGCTGCCACTGCCCCACAAAACGCCGTGGCCAAAAACCTCGCTCTTCTCCTTCTGTGGTCGTTTTCACACCTTGTTTGGTTCGTTTAAAACAAACCAGAGTTCGTTTGCTCCTTTGATTCGGACCTTTTGTTCTGGTGTGAATAAAAAACAAAAATCTCAATCCGGAGCAAACAGAACCGAGACCACCTAAAAAGCTCGAACTCTGGTGCGGTTCGTTTGAGGTGAGAATACAGACTGGACTCGTTGGCTTTTTGTACTTAACGAGCTCCCGTCGTATGTCGAGCATTATGGGAAACCGAGGCTGACGAAACTAAACAATACTAAACTTATGAGGCTTACTTACATTTTGTGTGAAGAGCAAGACTCAGAACTTGATGCGCACATGAGTTCTGTCCTCCGTAATCGTCTCGTCCTGCGTCTTCGTCGTTTGTAAATTGATTGTAAAATAGTGTAAACCTCACGATGAAAACAAACGTCTTGTCCATGTGCTGCTCCAGTGGTACAGACACTTAAATAAAGCCAGACGCTCACTCAGAGCGTCCATGTTTACGTCCGTAAACACTGAGCACGCTCGCTGCACGTGACGTCATCGTGTCCTCCAAGGCGCATGTGGGACACTTTTAAGGTGTTTAAAGGAAAAGTAATGTTTTTTTTAACAATTTGAGCCTTATTTCAGTAATAAAACAAGTTGTTTTACTCACCCATAGCACTTTGGTGTCATATGGAGCACTTCCAGAGATGTTTTAGATTAGCGTTAGGCTAACGCCGTTAGCCTAGCGTGACTTATAGCCATAGCTCGGGGCATTCCCCGAGCATGTAATATGCCCCGTGCAGGCTCCAAATAACACAAACTTTAGCACTTTTCAAATCATAGAAGCTCGATGTCTTTAGTCTACGATTTCATTTGAATCAAAAGTGGCCTGTAATCCGAGATTTAGCCATAGTTTCGAGTAGATGAGGACACCAGTGCGCATGTGCGGACTGTGCTCTCAGCTCCCGGGACCCAAACATGAAACGCAAAGCTGTAAATTATGGATAAATCTCGGATTACAGGCCACTTTTGACTCAAACGAAATCGTAGACTAAGACATAGTTAAAAGTTGTGAAATGTCTAAACTGAGCATTTGCGATCCTTTTCTGCGTTAGAAAAAATCAGAGCTCAAACGGGCGATTTTGAACAAGGAAACTTATTGACGTCAGATCGAAAAAAGAAATGCAAATGCAGTTCCACCCCCGTCTGTCTGTACTCAGCGTCTCTGTAAATCACGCCCAGAGAGTTTGGACTGCGAATGCGCTAGGCAATGCGAAATACGTTTTTTTATTTGCCTGGAGGCACGTCCGAGTGTTTCTAGGCTCGGAAGTCCTTTATCTGAGCCTCTGGACCTTTGAACAGCAGTGGTTTAATTTTATTTTCTGTGGAAATGTGTTTATTTTTCAATGGAAGGCTTCAAATCTCTTCTCCACGCAAAAACGCAGAAATGGGTCAGAGCGCACAGCTGAGAGCGGAGAGTTTGGCCACGCCCCCACCCTCTACTATAGGCCATCTCTTTTCTCCTCATTTGCATTCAAGCAACAAGGCCCATAATGGCCTGTTCAGAGAGAGAAAAATGACTCTTTCTCATCTTATCTCTGTTTCTCATGCACTGAGTGTTGATTTTGAAGAAGGATTCATTTACTGTATTAGGGAACCATTAAGGAGCCATATAAAAGCACCAAGACGTACCATGTCATGGGACCTTTAACAACAGCAGCTGCAAAGTACCAGCCCAGTGTTTTATTCTGTATAAACCTGATAACGCCTTAGATCTCTTCAAACATGTTCTGAAACGGGATTCTTGCCAAATCGTCTAGATGAAAATGACGAACCCCCGGCTGAAGTTCAAACTGGGCCGCGCACTTTAAACTTATTACCGTTTTCAATTAGAATTATGTCGTAATTAAATTTGCCCTTAATTACTCTGTGTTCATAAATGTGTCCTTCCAAAGCCACTCGTTTTTTTTAATGCCAGAATACATTTTTACTGAACCACATCTGAAGGAGCGCTGCACGAAACACTCGTCGTTTCATAGTGTCGTAAAATAAAACTTTTGTCACTTTTAGATTTACTCACAGCAGGAAAAGGAAGCGCAACTTTTACTGAACTAAGAGTACGGTTACTTCAACACAAATATGACCCAAGTAGGAGTCAAAATATGCTGCGAGAAACCCTCGGTCTAAACCAGGTCTAAACCTGGTCTAAACCAGGTCTAAACCTGGTCTAAACCAGGTCTAAACTTGGTCTAACCCAGGTCTAAACTCGGTCTAAACTCGGTCTAAACTCGGTCTAACCCAGGTCTAAATTTGGTCTAAAGCAGGTCTACACTCGGTCTAACCCAGGTCTAAACTCGGTCTAACCCAGGTCTAAATTTGGTCTAACCCAGGTCTAAACTCGGTCTAAACTCTGTCTAACCCAGGTCTAAATTTGGTCTAACCCAGGTCTAAACTCGGTCTACACTCGGTCTAAACTCGGTCTAACCCAGGTCTACACTCGGTCTACACTCGTTCTAAACTCGGTCTAAACTCGTTCTAAACTCGGTCTAACCCAGGTCTAAATTTGGTCTAACCCAGGTCTAAACTCGGTCTAAACTCTGTCTAACCCAGGTCTAAATTTGGTCTAACCCAGGTCTAAACTCGGTCTACACTCGGTCTAAACTCGGTCTAACCCAGGTCTACACTCGGTCTACACTCGGTCTAAACTCGGTCTAAACTCGGTCTAACCCAGGTCTAAACTCGGTCTAAACTCGGTCTAACCCAGGTCTAAACTCGGTCTAACCCAGGTCTAAACTCGGTCTAACCCAGGTCTAAATTTGGTCTAACCCAGGTCTAAACTCGGTCTACACTCGGTCTAAACTCGGTCTAAACTTGGTCTAACCCAGGTCTAAACTCGGTCTAAACTCGGTCTAACCCAGGTCTAAACTCGGTCTAACCCAGGTCTAAACTCGGTCTAACCCAGGTCTAAACTCGGTCTAAAGCAGGTCTAAACTCGGTCTAACCCAGGTCTAAATTTGGTCTAACCCAGGTCTAAACTCGGTCTAAACTCGGTCTAAACTCGTTCTAAACTCGGTCTAACCCAGGTCTAAACTTGGTCTAAACTCGGTCTAACCCAGGTCTAAATTTGGTCTAACCCAGGTCTAAACTCGGTCTACACTCGGTCTAAACTCGGTCTAACCCAGGTCTAAATTTGGTCTAACCCAGGTCTAAACTCGGTCTAAAGCAGGTCTAAACTCGGTCTAACCCAGGTCTAAATTTGGTCTAACCCAGGTCTAAACTCGGTCTAAAGCAGGTCTACACTTGGTCTAACCCAGGTCTAAATTTGGTCTAACCCAGGTCTAAACTCGGTCTAACCCAGGTCTAAATTTGGTCTAACCCAGGTCTAAACTCGGTCTACACTCGGTCTAAACTCGGTCTAACCCAGGTCTAAACTCGGTCTAACCCAGGTCTAAACTCGGTCTAAAGCAGGTCTAAACTCGGTCTAACCCAGGTCTAAATTTGGTCTAACCCAGGTCTACACTCGGTCTAAAGCAGGTCTACACTCAGTCTAAACTTGGTTTAACCCAGGTCTAAACTTCAACACAAATATGACCCAAGTAGGAGTAAAAATATGCTGTGAGAAAAGTACAATTTCTTCTAAAAACTGAGTACTGCATTTAGTATCAATCAATCAATCAAACAATATTTATAAGGCTCGATAGTACTCGATACTCAGGTTGTTTTGGTGTTTTATTGGAGTTTTCTGTATCTGTTTCTTCTGTTTTTCTTGACTTTTATGTGAAGCACTCTGGTCAGCTGAAGTGCTTTTAAATGCGCTCTCTAAATAAACCTGAATTAAATTAAATTGCTGCGAAATGGACTTTCCAAGAGCGTCGGTCAGAGGTCGGACGATTTGAGTCGCTGACATTTAACGGTAACACCAAACACTGACGCAAAGAAGACGCACAAACTGTGTCACAAAAATCATATTCAAGTGTTTATTTGCTTTCATTTCCATTTTGCGTAGCAGATTTGCATGTTTTTATTTTCTCCACTGTACCGCGCCATCATATCACCACCTTTAAAAATAAATTAGTGTAATTTTCTCCCTCGGATGAAACGCCAAAGCTCAAAAAGCTCAGTGTCTTCTCACGTTCACATCAGCCGTTACTCGTGTCCAACAGCGGGTCAAGAACTCATGTTTACAGCTCAGTACAAAGAAAACTGTTTGCATCAAGTTCAGTAAAAAAACAACAGTTACAGCGGTCCAACATTTTTTCTGGACCAGATGGAACTCAGTGTCGTTAAAGAGTTTAAAACCTGGACTGACGCTGGACCCACTTCGACGTTTAAGAAACACATCAACACAAAAACTGTTCATTTTAACTTAGAGAATTTTAGACAAGATTCTTTATGACTCTAAATGTGACACAAACATTTTTACATTCCATGACTCTGTCTCATATAGAGATCTGCAGAACCACAACACTCGAGCTGAATCACGTCTTGAAAAAGATGGAGAAATATTAGACAAGAAACAATTCTCAGTTCACCAAAGTACAACTTCCATCCATCCATGTTCTTCCTCTTATCCGGGGCCGGGTCGCGGGGGCAACAGTCTAAACAGGGACTCCCAGACTTCCTTCACCCCGGACACTTCCTCCAGCTCCTCCGGTGGGACCCCAAGGTGTTCCCAGGCCAGCTGGGAGACATAGTCCCTCCAGAGTGTCCTGGGTCTTCCCCGGGGCCTCCTCCCGGTGGAACATGCCCGTAACACCTCACGAGGGAGGCGTCCGGAACAGATGTCTGAGCCACCTCAGCTGCTCCTCTCCACGTGGAGGAGCAGCAGCTCTACTCTGAGCTCCTCCTGTGTGACAAGTACAACTTGATTAATTTAAATTATTTTGTTCATTTTAAATCTGGATGTTTTATATATAAAGTTTTGCTCCTCCTCCACCACAGGATTTTATTAAAACAAAGACTGTCAGGGGGAACTAGGGCCACAGCCCGGGGGAACTGTGAGGTCCACACACACCCCGGGGGAACTGCGAGGTCCCACACAGACCCCGGGGGAACTGTGAGGTCCACACAGACCCCGGGGGAACTGCGAGGTCCGCACACACCCCGGGGGAACTGCGAGGTCCACACAGACCCCGGGGGAACTGCGAGGTCCGCACACACCCCGGGGGAACTGCGAGGTCCACACAGACCCCGGGGGAACTGTGAGGTCCGCACACACCCCGGGGGAACTGTGAGGTCCACTCAGACCCCGGGGGAACTGTGAGGTCCACACAGACCCCGGGGGAACTGTGAGGTCCACACACACCCCGGGGGAACTGTGAGGTCCACACAGACCCCGGGGGAACTGTGAGGTCCACACAGACCCCGGGGGAACTGTGAGGTCCACACAGACCCCGGGGGAACTGCGAGGTCCACACAGACCCCGGGGGAACTGCGAGGTCCACACAGACCCCGGGGGAACTGCGAGGTCCACACAGACCCCGGGGGAACTGCGAGGTCCACACACACCCCAGGGACGACAGAGGGAAATGAACATTTTTGTAATAATCTGGAGTATTTACACTGAAGTGTTGTAGATGTTCATTAATATGCACTGTCCCTATTAAATAAAAGAATAAATAAAAATAAAACTGAGCGCAGAAACGGCTTTAGAGCGAGGTGCGTCATGTGGAACTGTTTACACATTTGCACGTTCTCCCTGTGTCTGCTGCTGTCGTCTTTCTGCAGAACACGGCAGCGACAGGAGCTGATTTTATTCCTTAAAAGGGCGTGGAAAATTTACTCTCATGTTCCCTCATGATTAACATCCAGCTGATTCATGCATGTTTGAGTAATCCTGATTTTTCCTGCATTTTATATATCAAAATTTTCAACAATAACAATAAAAGATAAAAATTTGCCGCTTCCTACAGAAAGTTTATAATCCAGTTTCTATTATTAAGCCTTTTTATGTTGAACAACTGCAAAATAATGATGAGAATAAAACTGTTCGTCTTCTTTACCAGGACAATTTTACATGATTTTCTGATCTTGTTTCCTCGTCAAACACACTTTTGTTTTGTTTCATTCACACGTTTAACACATAAATCCCCGTATTAGGGCAGAAAACGCTCTGTTCCACCTTGTTGGAAGAGTGTTACTTGTGTGTGAAGGTATACGGAGTTTAAAAACACAGTGGAGTTTTTTAACCTTTTAAACACAAAGCGGAACTGAGCATCTGATTTCTGGACATTTAAGATTATTTAAAGGTCTGTTGTGTTTCCGATCTGCTCTATAATCTATAATCTATAATCTATAATCTATAATCTATGATCTGCAAAATGTCGTCAGGAAAATAAGCGGTTAAAGATTCCTCCTTAAAACAATCTCTCCAAATACAAGTTGGAGAAAGTAAACGAGAAAGTGAAACAACTCAGTCTAACCCAGGTCTAAACATGGTCTAAACTAGGTCTAAACCTGGTCTAAACCAGGTCTAAACCAGGTCTAAACCAGGTCTAAACTCAGTCTAAACCAGGTCTAAACCTGGTCTAAACCTGGTCTAAACTCGGTCTAACCCAGGTCTAAACATGGTCTAACTAGGGTCTAAACCAGGTCTAAACCAGGTCTAAACCAGGTCTAAACCAGGTCTAAACCAGGTCTAAACCTGGTCTGAACCAGGTCTAAACCAGGTCTAAACCAGGTCTAAACCTGGTCTGAACCAGGTCTAAACCAGGTCTAAACCAGGTCTAAACCAGGTCTAAACCAGGTCTAAACCAGGTCTAAACCAGGTCTAAACCAGGTCTAAACCAGGTCTAAACTCAGTCTAAACCAGGTCTAAACCTGGTCTGAACCAGGTCTAAACCAGGTCTAAACCAGGTCTAAACCTGGTCTAAACCAGGTCTAAACCAGGTCTAAACCAGGTCTAAACCAGGTCTAAACCAGGTCTAAACCAGGTCTAAACTTGCTCTAACCCAAGTCTAAACTCGGTCTAACCCAGATCTAAATTCGGTCTAACCCGAGTCTAAACTCGGTCTAAACTCGGTCTAATCCAGATCTAAATTTGGTCTAACCCAGGTCTAAATTTGGTCTAACCCAGGTATAAACTCGGTCTAAAGCAGGTCTAAACTTGGTCTAACCCAGGTCTAAACTCGGTCTAAAGCAGGTCTACACTCGGTCTAACCCAGGTCTAAATTTGGTCTAACCCAGGTCTACACTCGGTCTAAACTCGGTCTAACCCAGGTCTAAATTTGTTCTAACCCAGGTCTAAACTTGCTCTAACCCAGGTCTAAACTCAATCTAACCCAGATCTAAATTCGGTCTAACCCGAGTCTAAACTCGGTCTAAACTCGGTCTAAACTCGGTCTAAACACGGACTAATCCAGGTCTAAACATGGTCTAACCCAGGTCTAAACTCAATCTAGCCCAGGTCTAAACTCGGTCTAACCCAGATCTAAACTTGCTCTAACCCAGGTCTAAACTTGGTCTAAACTCGGTCTAAACTCGGTCTAAACTCGGTCTAACCTAGGTCTAAATTTGGTCTAACCCTGGTCTAAACTCGGTCTAAACTTGGTCTAACCCAGGTCTTTTTAAACCTTTTAAACACAAGCTGGAACTGAGCATTTTGAGCTTTGGAGATGTCGACAGAATTACTCAAAAACCAGGTCTGTTTTTGAGGAGGAACAACATTAGAATCCGGATTAAAGTCCACACGAGTCAGTTTGGTGTAATTTAGGACTTTAAACTGTCTGGTTCTTCGTCTGATCAGTGCATGGTTTGGTGCCCGGCTCCTCTGGCTCAGACTTGACTAACTCGGGCTTACAGACGGGAGCGAGGATCAAGGGGGCGGAGTTTCTGCCCCTGTCGTTGTTGCAGGGGCTGAAGAAGGGCACCAGGCTCTCCTCGAAGCTGCAGTCAGTGAAGGCGTACAGGAGATCTGCCGAGTCTGCGTCATAGAAGGAGACCACGCGTCCTCTGTAGTCCACAAACACGCCCACTTTTCGAGGAGGTCGCCGCGGAGACAGAACGACGGGGCGTCCGGCCAGAGCCTGGTACTGCCCGCTCCTCAGCCACACCACCCACTGGCCGTTCTTTGGCTTCAGGGCGATCTTTCCCTGAGTGTTGATGGACTCTCTGACCACACCCAGGTCCCACTCACTTTTGCCCTCCACCTGGACCTCAAAGTAGAACCTGCCCGAGGAGAACTTCTGCCGCCCCAGCACACAGCAGCACTGAGAGAACCTCCGCCCACTCTCCGGGAGCGCCCTCTTCTGGTCACTGTGATGAACCTGCTTTAAGTCCTTGGACAGAACCAGTTTAGGATGAGCCGTGTCTGGATCCAAAGTCACCTCCACCGCACTCTGCTGCGCTCTCCTGAGCTCCGCCTCAAACTGAACTTTAAACTCCTCAGAGAGACTCTTCTCCAGCTCGGACAGAGCCCGGGCCACACTGCCCTCACACGTCTCCGGCTCAAAGCTCACGCTGCTCCACTCCTTAAGCCCAGCAGGGGGCGTGAGTTCACTGCAGCGCTGTAGAAAGTGGAGGGGGTCATGAGAGCGTGAGAGACATTCAGCGCCGCTCTGCTCCAGATCACAGATCTCCTGCTCCAGCCGCTGCAGCAGATCCTGGGCTCGTCTGTGGTTTCTGCTCTCCTTCTCCTGGAGCTCCTCTAAGAAGAGGTCCAGACGCCTCTGAACAGACTGCATGAGAGCAGTGAAGACCTGCAGCCCCACAGCCCTCTCTCTGTCTGTCTCGGTCTCACTCAGCTCCAGGAGGCTCTGGATCTCCTGGATCTTCTGCCTCCTCTGCTCCACCATGTGCTGGCTCTGAGCCTGAGTCTGCAGCAGAGAGGACCTCCTGCGCTCACACGCCTCCTCCAGAGACAACAACTCATGGTTCTGGTGCTCGAGGACACACACGGTACAGACGCAGCTCTGGTCAGTGCCGCAGAAGAGCTCCAAGGGGCGCTGGTGTGTGGGACACATCCTGTCCTCCAGGTTCTCCACAGGCTCCATCAGCTGGTGTCCTTTCAGCCCAGAGACTGTGAGATGAGGCTGGAGGTGGCTCTCACAGAAGGAGGACAGACACACCAGGCAGGACTTGAGGGCCTTCAGCCTGGGCTCAGAGCAGAAGTCACATGACACATCTCCAGGTTTGGCCTGTTGTGAGCTGGGGCCCGGCTCACGCTTCCTCTTGTGTGGAGGCATGATCTGGAGCTTCAGAGGCCCTCAGGAACCTGAAACACCAACATCAGCTTTAGGAACGAACTACGAAGACAAAACCAGCGCAAACCAAGCAGTTCTTCATTTCTGTTCTTTGAACTGAAGCTTCTTATTTAAAAACGTTTAAATCGTCAGCCAACCGCAAGAGCAGCCAACCCCGACCATGACAACCAGGAAGTCCCCAAAAATAACCGACTCAGATCAAACTACAACAGGTGATCTGATAAACAAATCTCACACAGTCTTTACAGTCACATGTAGCATTAGCCGACCGTTTTTCAGTTCAACTAAAACTAAAACGTGTTGTTCAAATCCATGTCTTATTTTTTCTTAAAAAGATGATTTAAAGGTCCGTTGTGTTTCTGATCTGCTCTATAATCTATAATCTATAATCTATAATCTATAATCTGCAATATGCTGTCTGGAAAATAAGCGGTTAAAGATTCCTCCTTAAACACGCACAAATCTCTCCAAATACAAGTTGGAGAAGGTAAACGAGAAGGTGAAACAACTCAATCTAAACCAGGTCTAAACTCGGTCTAACCCAGGTCTAAACTCGGTCTAACCCAGGTCTAAACTCGGTCTAACCCAGGTCTAAACTCGGTCTAACCCAGGTCTAAACTCGGTCTAACCCAGGTCTAAACTCGGTCTAACCCAGGTCTAAACTCGGTCTAACCCAGGTCTAAACTCGGTCTAACCCAGGTCTAAACTCGGTCTAACCCAGGTCTAAACTCGGTCTAACCCAGGTCTAAACTCGGTCTAACCCAGGTCTAAACTCGGTCTAACCCAGGTCTAAACTCGGTCTAACCCAGGTCTAAACTCGGTCTAACCCAGGTCTAAACTCGGACTAACCCAGGTCTAAACTCGGTCTAACCCAGGTCTAAACTCGGTCTAACCCAGGTCTAAACTCGGTCTAACCCAGGTCTAAACTCGGTCTAACCCAGGTCTAAACTCGGTCTAACCCAGGTCTAAACTCGGACTAACCCAGGTCTAAACTCGGTCTAACCCAGGTCTAAACTCGGTCTAACCCAGGTCTAAACTCGGTCTAACCCAGGTCTAAACTCGGTCTAACCCAGGTCTAAACTCGGTCTAACCCAGGTCTAAACTCGGTCTAACCCAGGTCTAAACTCGGTCTAACCCAGGTCTAAACTCGGTCTAACCCAGGTCTAAACTCGGTCTAACCCAGGTCTAAACTCGGTCTAACCCAGGTCTAAACTCGGTCTAACCCAGGTCTAAACTCGGACTAACCCAGGTCTAAACTCGGTCTAAACTCGGTCTAACCCAGGTCTAAACTCGGTCTAACCCAGGTCTAAACTCGGTCTAACCCAGGTCTAAACTCGGTCTAACCCAGGTCTAAACTCGGTCTAACCCAGGTCTAAACTCGGACTAACCCAGGTCTAAACTCGGTCTAAACTCGGTCTAACCCAGGTCTAAACTCGGACTAACCCAGGTCTAAACTAAGTCTAACCCAGGTCTAAACTCGGTCTAACCCAGGTCTAAACTCGGTCTAACCCAGGTCTAAACTCGGTCTAACCCAGGTCTAAACTCGGTCTAACCCAGGTCTAAACTCGGTCTAACCCAGGTCTAAACTCGGTCTAACCCAGGTCTAAACTCGGACTAACCCAGGTCTAAACTCGGTCTAAACTCGGTCTAACCCAGGTCTAAACTCGGTCTAACCCAGGTCTAAACTCGGTCTAACCCAGGTCTAAACTCGGTCTAACCCAGGTCTAAACTCGGTCTAACCCAGGTCTAAACTCGGTCTAACCCAGGTCTAAACTCGGTCTAACCCAGGTCTAAACTCGGTCTAAACCAGGTCTAAACTCGGTCTAACCCAGGTCTAAACTCGGTCTAACCCAGGTCTAAACTCGGTCTAACCCAGGTCTAAACTCGGTCTAACCCAGGTCTAAACTCGGACTAACCCAGGTCTAAACTCGGTCTAAACTCGGTCTAACCCAGGTCTAAACTCGGTCTAACCCAGGTCTAAACTCGGTCTAACCCAGGTCTAAACTCGGTCTAACCCAGGTCTAAACTCGGTCTAAACTCGGTCTAACCCAGGTCTAAACTCGGACTAACCCAGGTCTAAACTCGGTCTAACCCAGGTCTAAACTCGGTCTAACCCAGGTCTAAACTCGGTCTAACCCAGGTCTAAACTCGGTCTAACCCAGGTCTAAACTCGGACTAACCCAGGTCTAAACTCGGACTAACCCAGGTCTAAACTCGGTCTAACCCAGGTCTAAACTCGGTCTAACCCAGGTCTAAACTCGGTCTAACCCAGGTCTAAACTCGGTCTAACCCAGGTCTAAACTCGGTCTAACCCAGGTCTAAACTCGGACTAACCCAGGTCTAAACTCGGTCTAAACCAGGTCTAAACTCGGTCTAACCCAGGTCTAAACTCGGTCTAACCCAGGTCTAAACTCGGTCTAACCCAGGTCTAAACTCGGTCTAACCCAGGTCTAAACTCGGTCTAACCCAGGTCTAAACTCGGTCTAACCCAGGTCTAAACTCAGTCTAACCCAGGTCTAAACTCGGTCTAACCCAGGTCTAAACTCGGTCTAACCCAGGTCTAAACTCGGTCTAACCCAGGTCTAAACTCGGTCTAACCCAGGTCTAAACTCGGTCTAACCCAGGTCTAAACTCGGTCTAACCCAGGTCTAAACTCGGTCTAACCCAGGTCTAAACTCGGTCTAACCCAGGTCTAAACTCGGTCTAACCCAGGTCTAAACTCGGTCTAACCCAGGTCTAAACTCGGTCTAACCCAGGTCTAAACTCGGTCTAACCCAGGTCTAACCCAGGTCTAAACTCGGTCTAACCCAGGTCTAAACTCGGTCTAAACCAGGTCTAAACTCGGTCTAAACCAGGTCTAAACTCGGTCTAACCCAGGTCTAAACTCGGTCTAAACCAGGTCTAAACTCGGTCTAAACCAGGTCTAAACTCGGTCTAACCCAGGTCTAAACTCGGTCTAACCCAGGTCTAAACTCGGTCTAACCCAGGTCTACACTCGGTCTAACCCAGGTCTACACTCGGTCTAACCCAGGTCTACACTCGGTCTAACCCAGGTCTACACTCGGTCTAAACTCGGTCTAAACTCGGTCTAAACCAGGTCTAAACTTGGTCTAAACCAGGTCTAAACTTGGTCTAAACCAGGTCTAAACCAGGTCTAAACCAGGTCTAAACCAGGTCTAAACCAGGTCTAAACCTGGTCTAAACTCGGTCTAAACTCGGTCTAAACCAGGTCTAAACTCGGTCTAAACTCGGTCTAAACTCGGTCTAAACTCGGTCTAAACTCGGTCTAAACTCGGTCTAACCCAGGTCTAAACTCAGTCTAACCCAGGTCTAAACTCGGTCTAACCCAGGTCTAAACCCGGTCTAAACCAGGTCTAAACTCGGTCTAACCCAGGTCTAAACTCGGTCTAACCCAGGTCTAAACTCGGTCTAACCCAGGTCTAAACTCGGACTAACCCAGGTCTAAACTCGGTCTAAACTCGGTCTAACCCAGGTCTAAACTCAGTCTAACCCAGGTCTAAACTCGGTCTAAACCAGGTCTAAACTCGGTCTAAACTCGGTCTAAACTCGGTCTAAACCAGGTCTAAACTCGGTCTAACCCAGGTCTAAACTCGGTCTAACCCAGGTCTAAACTCGGTCTAACCCAGGTCTAAACTCGGTCTAACCCAGGTCTAAACTCGGTCTAACCCAGGTCTAAACTCGGACTAACCCAGGTCTAAACTCGGTCTAACCCAGGTCTAAACTCGGTCTAACCCAGGTCTAAACTCGGTCTAAACCAGGTCTAAACTCGGTCTAAACCAGGTCTAAACTCGGTCTAAACCCGGTCTAAACCAGGTCTAAACTCGGTCTAACCCAGGTCTAAACTCGGTCTAACCCAGGTCTAAACCCGGTCTAAACCAGGTCTAAACTCGGTCTAACCCAGGTCTAAACTCGGTCTAAACTCGGTCTAACCCAGGTCTAAACTCGGTCTAAACCAGGTCTAAACTCGGTCTAACCCAGGTCTAAACTCGCTGTAAACTCGGTCTAAACCCGGTCTAAACCAGGTCTAAACTCGGTCTAACCCAGGTCTAAACTCGGTCTAAACTCGGTCTAAACTCGGTCTAAACTCGGTCTAAACTCGGTCTAAACCACATCTAAACTCGGTCTAACCCAGGTCTAAACTCGGTCTAAACCAGGTCTAAACTCAGTCTAAACTCGGTCCAAACCCGGTCTAAACCAGGTCTAAACTCGGTCTAAACTCGGTCTAACCCAGGTCTAAACCAGGTCTAAACCAGGTCTAAACTCGGTCTAAACTCGGTCTAAACTCGGTCTAAACCAGGTCTAAACTTGGTCTAACCCAGGTCTAAACCAGGTCTAACCCAGGTCTAACTTAAACTTAAGCTCCAGTTGTCAGGAGAGGATGTAAATAAAGTGTGGAGCAGGTTTGGTTAGGTTTGGTTAGGTCTGGTCAGGTCTGGTTAGGTTTGTCGTTTCTTCTGTGGTTGTTTCTTTAGTTTGCAGCACAGATTTAAAGTGACGTTCACACTCTAGTTTAGTGACGTTCACACTCTAGTTTAGTATTCCGGCTCTACTCACAGATGTCAGGCTCGGATTTGGGTTTGACTCGGGTTTCTCGTGTAAATCCTGCACAGATCCGGCTCCTCGGCTCCTTCCTGCTGCAGGGAGAGTGGAGAGCGTCACGTGACCCAACCCCCGACCACTTCCTGGTTCAGATTACAGGCCACGCCCCCTCTGGGAAATGTAGTCCCAGCAGAGCTCACAGCTGTAGTCCACAGTTAGACCAAGTTTAGACCAAGTTTAGACCAAGTTTAGACCAATTTTAGACCCGAGTGAGTTTAGACCTGGGTTTAGACCCAAATTTCTCCTATGTGAGATCAATAAAGTCTTGTCTTATCTTATCTTAGACCAAGTTTAGACCAAGTTTAGACCAAGTTTAGACCAAGTTTAGACCAAGTTTAGATCGGGTTTAGACTGAGTTTAGACCGAATTTAGACCGGGTTTAGACCGAGTTTAGACCAAGTTTAGACCAAGTTTAGACCGAATTTAGACTGAGTTTAGACCAAGTTTAGACCGAGTTTAGACCGAGTTTAGACCGAGTTTAGACCGAGTTTAGACCGAGTTTAGACCGAGTTTAGACCGAGTTTAGACCGAGTTTAGACCGAGTTTAGACTGAATTTAGACTGAGTTTAGACCGAGTTTAGACCGAGTTTAGACCGAGTTTAGACTGAGTTTAGACCAAGTTTAGACCGAGTTTAGACCGAGTTTAGACTGAATTTAGACCGAGTTTAGACCGAGTTTAGACCGAGTTTAGACCGAGTTTAGACCGAGTTTAGACCGAGTTTAGACTGAGTTTAGACTGAGTTTAGACCAAGTTTAGACCGAGTTTAGACCGAGTTTAGACCGAATTTAGACCGAGTTTAGACTGAGTTTAGACCGAGTTTAGACTGAATTTAGACCGAGTTTAGACTGAGTTTAGACTGAGTTTAGACCAAGTTTAGACCGAGTTTAGACCAGGTTTAGACCCGAGTGAGTTTAGACCTGGATTTAGACTCAAATTTCTCCTTTGTGAGATCAATAAAGTCTTATCTTATCTTATCTTATCTTAGACCGAGTTTAGACCTGGGTTAGATCGAGTTTAGACTGAGTTTAGACCCGAGTTAGACCAAGTTTAAACCTGAAGTTTAGATCAGAACTTTCTTTTCAACTTTGTATTTAAAAACTATTTGTGTTTGTGATGGTTTTGTATTTGAACAGAACAGAAATAATCAATCGCTCTGGAACTTTGAGCCTTGTAAAAAGCTTCATTTAACATTTCTGTAAGAACTGCACCTTCTCCTCTCCTTTCCTCTCTCGACCCCTCTTTCCCTCCTCTCTCCTACCCTCTTCTCCTCTCCTTTCCTCCTCCCTTCTCTTCTCTTCTCTCTCACTTCCCCTCTCCTCCTCTCTTTTCTCTCTTTTCTCTCTGCTGTAAAATCTTTTCTAAACTGCTTTAAGTGTCTGCATCTCTCCTCTTCCCTCTCCTCTCTCTCTCCTCCTCTTCTCCCTCTCTCCTCCTCTCTTTTCTCTCCCTGAAAGAAACAGGTGCAGAAGAAGAAAAGTGCAAACAAACAGGAGGAGAGGAGTAGAAGGGAGAGGAGGGGGGAGAGAGGAGGGAGAGGCAGATGAGAAGGGGGAGGAGAAGGAAGAAAGAAGGAAGAGGAGGAAAAGAATGAGGAGAGGAATAGGACAGTGATGTATGATGGACAGATCAGTGAGTTTCATTGAACCAAACGTAAATCACATTAAAACCAAGAGTTTTACAGTGATTCACCTGAGGAACACGAGCTTCTCCTCCTCTCCTCTCCTTCTCTCCTCTCCTCCTCTCCTCTCCTTCTCTCCTCCTCTTCTCTCCTCTCCTCCTCTCCTCCTCTCCTCTCCTCCTCTCCTCCTCTTCTCTCCTCCTCTTCTCTCCTCTCCTCCTCTCCTCCTCTTCTCTCCTCCTCTCCTCTTCTTCTCTCCTCTCCTTCTCTCCTCTCCTTCTCTCCTCCTCTCCTCCTCTTCTCTCCTCTCCTCTTCTCTCCTCCTCTCCTCTTCTTCTCTCCTCTCCTCCTCTTCTCTCCTCCTCTTCTCTCCTCCTCTTCTCTCCTCTCCTCTCCTTCTCTCCTCTCCTTCTCTCCTCCTCTTCTCTCCTTCTCTTCTCTCCTTCTCTCCTCCTCTCCTTCTCTCCTCCTCCTCTTCTCTCCTCCTCTCCTCCTCTTCTCTCCTCTCCTCTTCTCTCCTCCTCTCCTCTTCTTCTCTCCTCTCCTCCTCTTCTCTCCTCCTCTTCTCTCCTCCTCTTCTCTCCTCCTCTCCTCCTCTCCTCTCCTTCTCTCCTCTCCTTCTCTCCTCCTCTTCTCTCCTCCTCTCCTCTCCTCCTCCTCTTCTCTCCTCCTCTCCTCCTCTTCTCTCCTCTCCTTCTCTCCTCTCCTTCTCTCCTCTTCTCTCCTCTTCTTCTCTCCTCCTCTCCTCCTCTTCTCTCCTCTCTTCCTCTCCTCTTCTCCTCTCCTCTCTTCCTCTCCTCTTCTCCTCTCCTCCTCTTCTCTCCTCTCCTCTCCTCCTCTTCTCCTCTCCTCCTCTTCTCTCCTCTCCTCCTCTTCTCTCATCCTCCTCTCCTCTCCTTCTCTCCTCCCCTCCTCTTCTCTCCTCTTCCCTTCTCTCCTCTCCTCCTCTCCTCCTCTTCTCTCATCCTCCTCTCCTCCTCTCCTCCTCTTCTCTCCTCTCCTCCTCTTCTCTCATCCTCCTCTCCTCTCCTTCTCTCCTCCCCTCCTCTTCCCTTCTCTCCTCTCCTCCTCTTCTCTCATCCTCCTCTCCTCTCCTTCTCTCCTCCCCTCCTCTTCTCTCCTCTTCCCTTCTCTCCTCTCCTCCTCTCCTCCTCTTCTCTCATCCTCCTCTCCTCCTCTCCTCCTCTTCTCTCCTCTCCTCCTCTTCTCTCATCCTCCTCTCCTCTCCTTCTCTCCTCCCCTCCTCTTCCCTTCTCTCCTCTCCTCCTGTCCTCCTCTTCTCTCCTCTCCTCTTCTCCTCTTCTTCTGTCCTCCTCTCCTCCACTCCTTTCCTCTTTTTCTCTCTTTCTGTCCTCTTCTTCTCTCCTCTCCTCTTCTTCTCTCCTCTTCTCTCCTCCTCTTCTCTCTTTTCCTCTCCTCTTCTCTTCTCTTCTCTCCTCCTCTTCTCCTCTTCTCTTCTCCTCTTCTCTCCTTTTCTTCTCTCCTCCTCTTCTCTCCTCCTCTTCTCTCCTTTTCTTCTCTCCTCTTCTCCTCTCCTCCTCTCCTCTCCTCCTCTCCTCTCCTCTCCTCCTCTTCTCTCCTCCTCTCCTCTCCTCCTCTCCTCTCCTCTCCTCCTCTTCTCTCCTCCTCTCCTCTCCTCTCCTCCTCTTCTCTCCTCCTCTCCTCTCCTCCTCTCCTCCTCTCCTCTCCTCTTCTCTTCTCTTCTCTCCTCCTCTCCTCTCCTCCTCTTCTCTCCTCCTCTCCTCTCCTCCTCTCCTCTCCTCCTCTCCTCTCCTCTTCTCTTCTCTCCTCCTCTCCTCTCCTCTCCTCCTCTTCTTTTCTCCTCCTCTTCTCTCCTCTTCTTCTCTCCTCTCCTCCTCTCCTCTCCTCTCCTCCTCCTCCTCTCCTCCTCTCCTCTCTTCCTCTCCTCTCCTCTCTTCCTCTCCTCTTCTCCTCTCCTCCTCTCCTCCTCTCCTCCTCTCCTCCTCTCCTCCTCTCCTCCTCTCCTCCTCTCCTCTCCTCTCCTCCTCCTCCTCTCCTCCTCTCCTCTCCTCTCCTCCTCTCCTCCTCTCCTCTCCTCTCCTCCTCTCCTCCTCTCCTCACATGACATCACGAGGTGGGACTCTGGATGTGCATATCCCTTTAAGTGCCCCTCACACCTGCTGTCGCTCCTTTATATCTGAGGACTTGGATTTGTGTGATTTCCTTCAGTTTTTCCGTTCATTGTGCTTATTTTTTTGTGTTGAAGTTGACATTTGCGGCGGGTATTGTTTAGTGGAAGTGGGAGCGCGTCACTCACCCGGATCCCGACGCCTCAGAACAAAAGACGTTCAGAGAAAATGTCGCTGTGGGAAGAACGTTCTTTTATTCCACATGACGGATCTGACACTTTAAAGGAGTTTTTCACAGGCTTTTAAAGAGACTAACACTTTATTTACATCAGGTTACACTTTATTATTATTACTGTTATAATCACTAAAAACTACAGATTTTTAAAGTTTCATTTTTGAGTCTTCTCTTCCTTTGCTCTCCGCTCTGACTTTCCCCCGTTCAGAGCGTTCTAAAAATTACACTTTCATGAGGTTTTATTCTCTGGACACGGAACATATTTAGATCACAATTTCACTTGGACACTTTTAGAGCTCTGTTTAGACCGAGTTTAGACCGAGTTTAGACCTGGGTTAGACTGAGTTTAGACCCGGCCTAGACCGAGTTTAGACCGAGTTTAGACCGAGTTTAGACCGAGTTTAGACCGAGTTTAGACCGAGTTTAGACCGAGTTTAGACTGAGTTTAGACCTGGGTTAGACCGAGTTTAGACCTGGGTTAGACCGAGTTTAGACTGAGTTTAGACTGAGTTTAGACCGAGTTTAGACTGAGTTTAGACTGAGTTTAGACTGAGTTTAGACCGAGTTTAGACCGAGTTTAGACCGAGTTTAGACCGAGTTTAGACCGAGTTTAGACCGAGTTTAGACCGAGTTTAGACCGAGTTTAGACCGAGTTTAGACCGAGTTTAGACCTGGGTTAGACCGAGTTTAGACCGAGTTTAGACCAAGTTTAGACCGAGTTTAGACCTGGGTTAGAACGAGTTTAGACCTGGGTTAGACCGAGTTTAGACCGAGTTTAGACTGAGTTTAGACTGAGTTTAGACTGAGTTTAGACCTGGGTTAGACCGAGTTTAGACCGAGTTTAGACCGAGTTTAGACTGAGTTTAGACTGAGTTTAGACCGAGTTTAGACTGAGTTTAGACCGAGTTTAGACCGAGTTTACACTGAGTTTAGACCAAGTTTAGACTGAGTTTAGACCTGTGTTAGAGCGAGTTTAGACCTGGGTTAGACCGAGTTTAGACCGAGTTTAGACCGAGTTTAGACCGAGTTTAGACCGAGTTTAGACCGAGTTTAGACCGAGTTTAGACCTGGGTTAGACCGAGTTTAGACCTGGGTTAGACCGAGTTTAGACCGAGTTTAGACCGAGTTTAGACCGAGTTTAGACCTGGGTTAGACCGAGTTTAGACCAAGTTTAGACCGAGTTTAGACCTGGGTTAGACCGAGTTTAGACCTGGGTTAGACCGAGTTTAGACTGAGTTTAGACTGAGTTTAGACCGAGTTTAGACTGAGTTTAGACCTGGGTTAGACCGAGTTTAGACCTTGGTTAGACCTTGGTTAGACCGAGTTTAGACCGAGTTTAGACCGAGTTTAGACCGAGTTTAGACCGAGTTTAGACCGAGTTTAGACCGAGTTTAGACTGAGTTTAGACCTGGGTTAGACCGAGTTTAGACCTGGGTTAGACCGAGTTTAGACTGAGTTTAGACTGAGTTTAGACCGAGTTTAGACTGAGTTTAGACCGAGTTTAGACCGAGTTTAGACCGAGTTTAGACCGAGTTTAGACCGAGTTTAGACTGAGTTTAGACCGAGTTTAGACCGAGTTTAGACTGAGTTTAGACCTGGGTTAGACCGAGTTTAGACCTGGGTTAGACCGAGTTTAGACTGAGTTTAGACTGAGTTTAGACCGAGTTTAGACTGAGTTTAGACTGAGTTTAGACTGAGTTTAGACCGAGTTTAGACCGAGTTTAGACCGAGTTTAGACCGAGTTTAGACCGAGTTTAGACCGAGTTTAGACCGAGTTTAGACCTGGGTTAGAACGAGTTTAGACCTGGGTTAGACCGAGTTTAGACCGAGTTTAGACTGAGTTTAGACTGAGTTTAGACTGAGTTTAGACCTGGGTTAGACCGAGTTTAGACCGAGTTTAGACCGAGTTTAGACTGAGTTTAGACCGAGTTTAGACTGAGTTTAGACCGAGTTTAGACCGAGTTTACACTGAGTTTAGACCAAGTTTAGACTGAGTTTAGACCTGTGTTAGAGCGAGTTTAGACCTGGGTTAGACCGAGTTTAGACCGAGTTTAGACCGAGTTTAGACCGAGTTTAGACCGAGTTTAGACCGAGTTTAGACCGAGTTTAGACCTGGGTTAGACCGAGTTTAGACCTGGGTTAGACCGAGTTTAGACCGAGTTTAGACCGAGTTTAGACCGAGTTTAGACCTGGGTTAGACCGAGTTTAGACCAAGTTTAGACCGAGTTTAGACCTGGGTTAGACCGAGTTTAGACCTGGGTTAGACCGAGTTTAGACTGAGTTTAGACTGAGTTTAGACCGAGTTTAGACTGAGTTTAGACCTGGGTTAGACCGAGTTTAGACCTTGGTTAGACCTTGGTTAGACCGAGTTTAGACCGAGTTTAGACCGAGTTTAGACCGAGTTTAGACCGAGTTTAGACCGAGTTTAGACCGAGTTTAGACTGAGTTTAGACCTGGGTTAGACCGAGTTTAGACCTGGGTTAGACCGAGTTTAGACTGAGTTTAGACTGAGTTTAGACCGAGTTTAGACTGAGTTTAGACCGAGTTTAGACCGAGTTTAGACCGAGTTTAGACCGAGTTTAGACCGAGTTTAGACTGAGTTTAGACCTGGGTTAGACCGAGTTTAGACCTGGGTTAGACCGAGTTTGACCGAGTTTAGACCGAGTTTAGACCGAGTTTAGACCGAGTTTAGACCGAGTTTAGACCGAGTTTAGACCGAGTTTAGACTGAGTTTAGACCTGGGTTAGACCGAGTTTAGACCTGGGTTAGACCGAGTTTAGACTGAGTTTAGACTGAGTTTAGACCGAGTTTAGACTGAGTTTAGACTGAGTTTAGACCGAGTTTAGACCGAGTTTAGACCGAGTTTAGACCGAGTTTAGACCGAGTTTAGACCGAGTTTAGACCGAGTTTAGACCGAGTTTAGACCTGGGTTAGACCGAGTTTAGACCGAGTTTAGACCTGGGTTAGACCGAGTTTAGACCTGGGTTAGACCGAGTTTAGACCTGGGTTAGACCGAGTTTAGACTGAGTTTAGACTGAGTTTAGACCGAGTTTAGACTGAGTTTAGACCTGGGTTAGACCGAGTTTAGACCTTGGTTAGACCGAGTTTAGACCGAGTTTAGACCGAGTTTAGACCGAGTTTAGACCGAGTTTAGACCGAGTTTAGACCGAGTTTAGACTGAGTTTAGACCTGGGTTAGACCGAGTTTAGACCTGGGTTAGACCGAGTTTAGACTGAGTTTAGACTGAGTTTAGACCGAGTTTAGACTGAGTTTAGACTGAGTTTAGACTGAGTTTAGACCGAGTTTAGACCGAGTTTAGACCGAGTTTAGACCGAGTTTAGACCGAGTTTAGACCGAGTTTAGACCGAGTTTAGACCGAGTTTAGACCTGGGTTAGACCGAGTTTAGACCGAGTTTAGACCTGGGTTAGACCGAGTTTAGACCTGGGTTAGACCGAGTTTAGACCGAGTTTAGACTGAGTTTAGACTGAGTTTAGACTGAGTTTAGACCTGGGTTAGACCGAGTTTAGACCGAGTTTAGACCGAGTTTAGACTGAGTTTAGACCGAGTTTAGACTGAGTTTAGACCGAGTTTAGACCGAGTTTACACTGAGTTTAGACCAAGTTTAGACTGAGTTTAGACCTGGGTTAGACCGAGTTTAGAC
This sequence comes from Paratrypauchen microcephalus, assembly GCA_036785185.1. Taxonomy (NCBI): domain Eukaryota; kingdom Metazoa; phylum Chordata; class Actinopteri; order Gobiiformes; family Gobiidae; genus Paratrypauchen; species Paratrypauchen microcephalus. The sequence goes on along the minus strand of JAVJIX010000284.1, from coordinate 288,140 downwards.
CGAGTTTAGACCGAGTTTAGACCGAGTTTAGACCTGGGTTAGACCGAGTTTAGACCGAGTTTAGACCGAGTTTAGACCGAGTTTAGACCGAGTTTAGACCTGGGTTAGACCGAGTTTAGACCGAGTTTAGACCGAGTTCAGACCGAGTTTAGACTGAGTTTAGACCTGGGTTAGAACGAGTTTAGACTTAGGTTAGACCGAGTTTAGACTTGGGTTAGAACGAGTTTAGACTTGGGTTAGACCGAGTTTAGACCTGGGTTAGACCGAGTTTAGACCTGGGTTAGACCGAGTTTAGACCTGGGTTAGACCGAGTTTAGACCTGGGTTAGACCGAGTTTAGACTTGGATTAGAACGAGTTTAGACCCAGTTTAGACCTCTCTTGGACCGAGTTTGCTCCTTTAAGACATCGGAATAAGATAAGATCAGATCTGCCTTTATTAGTCCCACAGTGGGGAAATTCCAGTGTTGCAACGCACAGATCAAGAACAGCAGGAAAATGTAGCAGGCAATAAAACAAGATAATAAATCATGGCTTAAAATAATTTAAAAATAGGCTCCAGTATAACGTTTGAATCAACAATATAAGAGCTAAATAAAATACTTAGCAGTCGGTTTTATTGCTCCTAAATCGCCGTTAACCAGAAGATCCCCGGTTTCACTCCCTGATCAGATCTTTGCTTTTTCTAATTAGCGCTGTGGTCCCCGGTCTAATCACGTATTCTCTCTCAGCTCCCTCCTCGCTGCATAAATCACCGTCCTCTCTTCACACACGTTCATTTTATTCTTTCTTAATCAGTGATATGATTAAGATTCTGCGGCAGATGTGCAGCTGTCCACAGGGGGCGCTAACGGCTTCACGGTGCTTTGTTGTTGTTGCTCCTGATGCGCCGTTGGACTCTTTAATTTTCCAAACCCAGGAGACACTGGACTTGTTTTCTTTATGAAACGTCTGCTGCTTTTCTCGTGGCCGGTACCCGTCTCCATGGAGATGTGAAGACTTTGCCGGGAATGTTCCACGGTGTGGCATTAAACATTTCCTTCTAACGTTTATTCATTACGCATGTTTGTGTTGCTGTAAAATACAAATGCAGTTGATTCCTCTCCACAGATCTGAGCTGTAATGTAGCGTCGTGCTGTGATCTGCTTTTCTTCCTTCATGATAAATCTGTACTGTGGAACATTCTAGATAAAGCAACATCGTTTCCATAGAGACAAGCGAGTCTCCATGAGAAATGTGACGCAGTGCATCTTTATTAAGTCCCATAGTTTAGACCTGGGTTAAACCGGGTTTAGACCTAGGTTAGACCTCACTTAGACCTGGGTTAGACCGAGTTTAGACCTGGGTTAGACCGAGTTTAGACCTGGGTTAGACCGAGTTTAGACCTGGGTTAGACCGAGTTTAGACCTGGGTTAGACCGAGTTTAGACCTGGGTTAGACTGAGTTTAGACCTGGGTTAGACTGAGTTTAGACCTGGGTTAGACCGAGTTTAGACCTGGATTAAACCGAGTTTAGACCTGGGTTAGACCGAGTTTAGACCTGGGTTAGACCGAGTTTAGACCTGGGTTAGACCGAGTTTAGACCTGGGTTAGACCGAGTTTAGACCTGGGTTAGAACAAGTTTAGACCTGGGTTAGAACGAGTTTAGAACTGGGTTAGACCGAGTTTAGACCTGGGTTAGAACAAGTTTAGACCTGGGTTAGAACGAGTTTAGAACTGGGTTAAACCGGGTTTAGACCTGGGTTAGACCTCACTTAGACCTGGGTTAGACCGAGTTTAGACCTGGGTTACACCTGGGTTAGACCGAGTTTAGACTTGGATTAGACCGAGTTTAGAACTGGGTTAGAACGAGTTTAGACCTGAGTTAGACCTCACTTAGACCTGGGTTAGACCAAGTTTAGACCTGTGTTAAACCGAGTTTAGACCTGGGTTAGACCGAGTTTAGACCTGGGTTAGACCGAGTTTAGACTTGGGTTAGACCGAGTTTAGACCTGGGTTAGACCGAGTTTAGACCTGGGTTAGACCGAGTTTAGACTTGGATTAGACCGAGTTTAGAACTGGGTTAGACCGAGTTTAGACCGAGTTTAGACCTGGGTTAGACCGACTTTAGACATGAGTAAGACTGAGTTTAGACCTGGGTTAGTCCGAGTTTAGACCTGGGTTAGACTGAGTTTAGACTTGGGTTAGTCCGAGTTTAGAACTGGGTTAGAACAAGTTTAGACCTGGATTAAACCAGGTTTAGACCTCACTTAGACCGAGTATAGACCTGGGTTAGACCTCACTTAGACCTGGGTTAGACTGAGTTTAGACCTGGGTTAGACCTGTTCCACCTTGTGATGTCATGGGGTAGTACAGGAAGTGCTCCACAGCGTTTTAAACTCCACACACCTTCACTACCCCTCCTGGAACCGTCACTTTAAAGTTTGAGAGAAGAACTAAATGTGCAGGTTTGTGTGTTAAACGTGTGAATGAAACAAAAACACAACTCCAGGTGTGTTTGTGATGAGGAAACATTAGAACACAGATCAGAAAATGACATAACGTGGGCCCTTTAAGTCGTTTTCGATGAATATTGTGATGTAAAACGTCCAAGTGACCACATAATGATGTCATAAAGTGTCATAGATTATAACTCCAGCAGACAGTAGGTGTTCAGGCTTCAGTGGGTTCAGATGGAGAGTCAGAGGTTCTTTCACAGGAGAAGCAGAGTGTGAAGGCCGGGCTGGTCAGCGAGAGCGTGTAATGACTTATGTATGACGCCCCCCTGATGACGAAACCTCATAAAGACTGAGCTCCCAGAAGCACACGGCGTTCTTAATCTACTGCCGTTTCAGTGGAGACCTGAACGTCGCCTCCTCTGGTCGGACATGGCTCGGCGGACTGTCCATAAACGCAGATAAAGAAACCGTGCGTAACATTCTGGACGTGGAAAGTCGAGTGTTTGATTTTATGAAAAGAAAGTTAACCCTTTCTTGCATAGAAAAAAACTTTTTTGTGCCAGAGCTCCCAAATTCCAATCAGACATGTGTTTTTTTACATTATTAGACATATCCCATACCAGGGCTCTCGAGTCTCACGCTTTGAGAGTGACACACGCAATTCACACGCCGCACATGGGATTTCTCACGCTGAAATTTTGGTAAGTAATTCAAAACTCTAGCCACTGTTCACAGCACTTCTGTGCCTAGAAAATCGGTCTGTGTGGCTCAGTTATGCAGGCACCGCGCCGTTTCCCCCTCCCCCCCAGAAACCAGAAAAGTTACACGGAGAAGCTTTAACTCGAGCAATAGCTCATGTAAAGCCAAGACAAAAAGTGTGTGTTTTTGTTCATTACAAAGTTTAGACCTGGGTTAGACCGAGTTTAGACGTGGATTAAACTGAGTTTAGACCTGGGTTAGACCGAGTTTAGACCTGGGTTAGACCGAGTTTCGACCTGGGCTAGACCGAGTTTAGACCTGGGCTAGACCGAGTTTAGACCTGGGTTAGACTGAGTTTAGACCTGGGTTAGACTGAGTTTAGACCTGGGTTAGACTGAGTTTAGACCTGGTTTAGACTGAGTTTAGACCTGGGTTAGACTGAGTTTAGACCTGGTTTAGACTGAGTTTAGACCTGGGTTAGACCGAGTTTAGACCTGGGTTAGACTGAGTTTAGACCTGGGCTAGACTGAGTTTAGACCTGGTTTAGACTGAGTTTAGACCTGGTTTAGACTGAGTTTAGACCTGGGTTAGACTGAGTTTAGACCTGGTTTAGACTGAGTTTAGACCTGGTTTAGACTGAGTTTAGACCTGGTTTAGACTGAGTTTAGACCTGGTTTAGACTGAGTTTAGACCTCACTTAGACCGAGTTTAGACCTGGGTTAGACTGAGTTTAGACTTGGGTTAGACTGAGTTTAGACCTGGGTTAGACTGAGTTTAGACCTGGGTTAGACTGAGTTTAGACTTGGGTTAGATTGAGTTTAGACCTGGGTTAGACTGAGTTTAGACTTGGGTTAGACTGAGTTTAGACCTGGGTTAGACTGAGTTTAGACCTGGGTTAGACTGAGTTTAGACCTGGCTTAGACTGAGTTTAGACCTGGCTTAGACTGAGCTTAGACCTGGGTTAGACTGAGCTTAGACCTGGGTTAGACTGAGTTTAGACCTGGGTTAGACTGAGTTTAGACTTGGGTTAGACTGAGTTTAGACCTGGCTTTGACTGAGTTTAGACCTGGGTTAGACTGAGTTTAGACCTGGGTTAGACTGAGTTTAGACTTGGGTTAGACTGAGTTTAGACCTGGGTTAGACTGAGTTTAGACCTGGCTTAGACTGAGTTTAGACCTGGCTTAGACTGAGCTTAGACCTGGGTTAGACTGAGTTTAGACCTGGGTTAGACTGAGTTTAGACCTGGGTTAGACTGAGTTTAGACCTGGGTTGGACTGAGTTTAGACCTGGGTTGGACTGAGTTTAGACCTGGGTTAGACTGAGTTTAGACCTGGGTTAGACTGAGTTTAGACCTGGGTTAGACTGAGTTTAGACTTGGATTAAACCGAGTTTAGACCTGGGTTAGACCAAGTTTATACCTGGGTTAGACAGAACTTAGACCTGGTTTAGACTGAGTTTAGACCTGGGTTAGACTGAGTTTAGACCTGGGTTAGACAGAACTTAGACCTGGTTTAGACTGAGTTTAGACCTGGGTTAGACTGAGTTTAGACCTGGGTTAGACAGAACTTAGACCTGGTTTAGACTGAGTTTAGACCTGGGTTAGACTGAGTTTAGACCTGGGTTAGACTGAGTTTAGACCTGGGTTAGACTGAGTTTAGACCTGGGTTAGACTGAGTTTAGACCTGGCTTTGACTGAGTTTAGACCTGGGTTAGACTGAGTTCAGACCTGGGTTAGACTGAGTTTAGACTTGGGTTAGACTGAGTTTAGACCTGGGTTGGACTGAGTTTAGACCTGGCTTAGACTGAGTTTAGACCTGGCTTAGACTGAGCTTAGACCTGGGTTAGACTGAGTTTAGACCTGGGTTAGACTGAGTTTAGACCTGGGTTAGACTGAGTTTAGACTTGGGTTAGACTGAGTTTAGACCTGGGTTAGACTGAGTTTAGACCTGGCTTAGACTGAGTTTAGACCTGGGTTAGACTGAGTTTAGACCTGGGTTAGACTGAGTTTAGACCTGGCTTTGACTGAGTTTAGGCCTGGGTTAGACTGAGTTTAGACCTGGGTTAGACTGAGTTTAGACTTGGGTTAGACTGAGTTTAGACCTGGGTTAGACTGAGTTTAGACCTGGCTTAGACTGAGTTTAGACCTGGGTTAGACTGAGTTTAGACCTGGGTTAGACTGAGTTTAGACCTGGGTTAGACTGAGTTTAGACCTGGGTTAGACTGAGTTTAGACCTGGCTTTGACTGAGTTTAGACCTGGGTTAGACTGAGTTTAGACCTGGGTTAGACTGAGTTTAGACCTGGCTTAGACTGAGTTTAGACCTGGGTTAGACTGAGTTTAGACCTGGGTTAGACCGAGTTTAGACCTAGGTTAGACTGAGTTTAGACCTGGGTTAGACTGAGTTTAGACCTGGGTTAGACTGAGTTTAGACCTGGCTTAGACTGAGTTTAGACCTGGGTTAGACTGAGTTTAGACCTGGTTTAGACTGAGTTTAGACCTCACTTAGACCGAGTTTGCGCCTTTAAGACATGGTAATACAGTAAAACGTTTGAATCTCATGTAAAGATAAAAAGTGTGTGTTTTTGTTCTTTATAATCTAAATAAAGTGGAGCAGCTGTAACTCAGCTGACCAGACAAACTTTCAGTCTTTTATTTTCCTGTGACGACATAAATCTCACAGCGAGGACGAGGAGCTCTCACACGGGCAAACTGAACTCACAATGCAACACAAAGAAAACAAACACACACGAGTGTCAGTTCAGTTTAACAGGAAGTGTCACTATGGCAATCAGAGAGAGAGAGAGAGAGAGAGAGAGGTTTGGCGGTTTGTTAATTTGGTGGTTTGTCGGTTTGTTGGTTTGTCGGTTTGGTGGTTTGTCGGTTTGGTGGTTTGTGGGTTTGTTGGTTTCTTGGTTTGGTGGTTTGTTGGTTTGGTGGTTTGGTGGTTTGAGGGTTTGGTGGTTTGGTGAAGTGCGCTATCACCGGTAACGATGGAACTTGTCCGGACGTGTTTGTCGTTCAATTGATCCGTCAGGCTGGAGCAGCTTGACAAAAATTCTTTTTGACAAAAGCTCCAAATCACGGCGTTCTTTCCGATCGTCCCGTCTTCGTTCTTTTTATAAATAAAGTCGCCGTTCTTCGGCGCTGGCGGTGATTCGCTCCTCGCCCCCTGAGTCGAGTCCAGGTCACTTTCCTCCAGGATTTATTTGTTTGAGCGACGCAGGTGGAAGTGACGCCACTGCCGAGTCGCCTACAGCTCCTTCAACGGGACAAATTTAAAACGCGCATTGAATTGCGGCTCATAATTAATTGTGTTAATTTTTATAACGCGTTAATTTGTGGTGTAATTCATCTAATTAACGCATGACACTGACACTGCTGATTAAATGACACAATTTGAGCTTTATTCCACTCCACATTGTGTGTTTTATCTATTTGTATTATATAAAAGTTTACTGTACTGTACTCGTCATGGTGTTTATCGTATCAGATGTTTTATGTTCACTGTGGGCCTAGGGGGCGCTGCAATTTGAAATACATATGGTTTTTGACAATAAAGCTGACTTTGAACCTAAGCGGGATATAAACACAGGAACGGGCTCGGGGATAGAGGGTGAGGATGTGGAACGCAGAGCGGGAACGATGGACTCGAGCAGATACAGAGTCTGAGCGTCTCTGGCCAAAAATCTACAAAAGACTGAATGAGCTGAGTGTATAGACGACTCCTGGGATTATTCGGGAATGAGCGGCAGCTGTAGGAAAAACAGTAGCAAAAGAAGGACTGAAGCAGGCTGGGAAATTGAGCTGGGACGGGTCTTTTTCTTCCGAGCACTGGTTCCTCCCATGGACTTAAAACACAAAAGTTTCTGGTAATAACGGCTGCAGGTTTTGGCTGAGTTTTGCAGTAAACCGACTCTCGCTTCACTTAAGCACAGGGGAAATACAGGTATGAAAAAGAACTGAAGCACAACTGTTAAAGCAAATATACACGTCATAATCTAATGTACAGCTTTTATCATTTCTGCAATTAAAATGATGATTTAAAAAGTGAATAATTTTAAAATATGTAGTCTAAATGATGATTCCCTTATAAACAAACTCTTCCCGCAGTGTCCATGGCCTCTCATAAGTTTCCTCTGATGTGTAAAGTTCTGACTCCTGCTTCTGTTCTGCAGGGAAAAAGGAAACTCACAAACTTTTTTTTATTTTTTATCTCTTTCACATATTTTTACTTCACAGTCCTCGAGCGTGTGCCTCTGGAGACCGTATATTGCACTTATTTACTGTTTTGGAGAAGATACATGTATTAAAAATGCCACCTCCGCAGTTACTTTGACACATTATAGAAATAAACAAATAAGCAAGTGAATAAAAAAGATAAAAAATCAGTAAATATACTAAAATAAGATCATTAAAAGACAGTCAGAGGACCACATGTGCGAAATACGGAAGTCGACAGACGCCATATTCATAAGCAATATATTTTCTTCCTTGTTATCCCGAGATAACGAGATAATTAATTCGAGATCTCGAGAAAACGAAACAATTATTCCGTGATCTCGAGAAAACAACTGAAACGTCTACCTCCACGGTGTGACTTCGGGGCTATTTCTCATTCTGAAGTGGTCATTAGAATGTCTGGAATAATAATCGATCAGCTGATAAGGCAATATATTGATCATATTTTGCTTTACGTCTTTTAATTCGGGATCATTTCAAGATTAGTCCGCGGCACCTCCGCAGAAGACTGGCCCGGCTTCGTCTTTACCGACGGAGATACAGAGTTTTCTCCAGATCACGGAATAACAGTTTTGTTTTCTCGAGATCACAAATTAATTGTGTCGTTTTCTCGAGATCCGAGTTAAAGGAAAAGTAACGTTTTTACAATCTGAACCTTATTTCGGTAATAAAACAACGTGATTTACGCCCCCATTGTACTTTTGTAGTTCAGCGATATCCGTAACGTGAGTGCTCGGGGCATACGGTTGCTGTCACCAAATGACGCAAACTTTAGCACTTTTCAGATGACAAAAGTTCAATGTTAGTCTACAGTTTTGCTGGAGTCCAAAGTGGCCTGTAATCCAATCGAATCCATCTTTATTTCTATAGCACATTTTATAAACAGAAACAGTTTCCAAATTGCTGCACATAAAACAATAAAACTTAATAAAAACATTACTAAAATAGTGTTCCATAACTTAGGGCCAACCACAGAGAAAGCCCTGGGCCCCCGAGTTTTAAGTCTAGTCTTAGGGCCCACGAGCTGGAGCTCCCCTCTGTCTGTAGATTTGGATGAGGTCAGAGATGTATTTTGGGGCCAGTCCATTAAAGCTTTAAAAACAAACAATAAAATCTTAAAATCAATCCTAAAACGAACAGGAAGCCAGTGCAAAGACGCAAGAACAGGGGAGATGTGCTCATATTTCTTCCATCCTGTTAAAAGACGTGCAGCAGCGTTCTGGACTAACTGCAGTCGATAAAGTGCGTTTTGATTCATTCCAGAATAAAGTGCGTTGCAGTAGTCCAGACGAGAAGAAATAAAAGCATGCGTGACACACTCAAAATCTGAAAAGGATCAAAAAAAGATTTAATTTTGGCCAAAAGACGAAGATGATAAAAACTGGATTTCACGACCGCTTTAACTTGTTTATCAAGTTTAAAATCAGAGTCCATAATGACGCCAAGGTTGGAGGCTGTTGGTTTTGTGTGCTGGCACTGCCACCGGCCCCGCACACTATCACCTCAGTCTTGGTCTCATTGAGGCTCAAGAAATTTTGAGCCAATACGATGTCCATCCATGTTTTCGTGTTTGGGTCCATTCTCAAAGCAACTAGCCACAGCTTCAACAACTCCAGATTGTGACGAGGAAGTCTGTGAAAACTCAACGTCGTCCAAGCTGTCTTTTGGTTTTCACAACCGGGATAAAGGCATGTTCGCAACATTTCGGGTTTTCTCAAGCGGAGATGTTTATGACTGTAACCGAGAGCTGAGAGCGTCGTGTTATCTGCAAATCAGCTGTGAATTTGCGCATGCACACTGTCGTCGTCATCCAATCGAAACCACAGATCTAAACCAGGTCTAAACCAGGTTTAAACCAGGTCTAAACCAAGTCAAAACCACATCTAAACCAGGTCAAAACTAAGTCTAAACCAGGTCAAAACCAGGTCTAAACCAGGTCTAAACCAGGACTAAACCAGGACTAAACCAGGTCAAAACCAGGTCAAAACCAGGTCTAAACCAGGTCTAAACCAGGTCTAAACCAGGACTAAACCAGGACTAAACCAGGTCAAAACCAGGTCAAAACCAGGTCAAAACCAGGATTAAACCAGGTCTAAACCAAGTCTAAACCAGGTCTAAACCAGGACTAAACCAGGTTTAAACCAGGTCTAAACCAGGTCTAAACCAGGTCAAAACCAGGATTAAACCAGGTCTAAACCAGGTCAAAACCAAGTCAAAACCAGGTCTAAACCAGGTCAAAACCAGGTCAAAACCAGGATTAAACCAGGTCAAAACCAGGACTAACCCAGGTCTAACCCAGGTCTAAACTAGGTCTAAACCAGGTCTAAACCAGGTCTAAACCAGGTCTAAACCAAGTCTAAACCAGGTCTAAACCAGGTCTAAACCAGGTCTAAACCAGGTCTAAACCAAGTCTAAACCAAGTCTAAACCAAGTCTAAACCAAGTCTAAACCAGGTCTAAACCAGGTCTAAACCAGGTCTAAACCAGGTCTAACCCAGGTCTAAACCAAGTCTAAACCAGGTCTAAACCAAGTCTAAACCAGGTCTAAACCAGGTCTAACCCAGGTCTAAACCAGGTCTAAACCAGGTCTAAACCAGGTCTAAACCAAGTCTAAACCAAGTCTAAACCAAGTCTAAACCAGGTCTAAACCAAGTCTAAACCAGGTCTAACCCAGGTCTAACCCAGGTCTAAACCAGGTCTAAACCAAGTCTAAACCAGGTCTAAACCAAGTCTAAACCAGGTCTAAACCAGGTCTAACCCAGGTCTAAACCAGGTCTAAACCAGGTCTAAACCAGGTCTAAACCAAGTCTAAACCAGGTCTAAACCAAGTCTAAACCAGGTCTAAACCAGGTCTAACCCAGGTCTAAACCAGGTCTAAACCAGGTCTAAACCAGGTCTAAACCAAGTCTAAACCAAGTCTAAACCAAGTCTAAACCAGGTCTAAACCAAGTCTAAACCAGGTCTAACCCAGGTCTAACCCAGGTCTAAACCAGGTCTAAACCAAGTCTAAACCAGGTCTAAACCAAGTCTAAACCAGGTCTAAACCAGGTCTAACCCAGGTCTAAACCAGGTCTAAACCAGGTCTAAACCAGGTCTAAACCAAGTCTAAACCAAGTCTAAACCAAGTCTAAACCAGGTCTAAACCAGGTCTAACCCAGGTCTAAACCAGGTCTAAACCAGGTCTAAACCAAGTCTAAGCCAAGTCTAAACCAGGTCTAAACCAGGTCTAACCCAGGTCTAAACCAGGTCTAAACCAAGTCTAAACCAAGTCTAAACCAGGACTAACCCAGGTCTAACCCAGGTCTAACCCAGGTCTAACCCAGGTCTAAACCAGGTCTAACCCAGGTCTAAACCAGGTCTAACCCAGGTCTAACCCAGGTCTAACCCAGGTCTAAACCAGGTCTAAACCAGGTCAAAACTAAGTCTAAACCAGGTCTAAACCAGGTCTAAACCAGGTCTAAACCAGGTCTAAACCAGGTCTAAACCAGGTCTAAACCAGGTCTAACCCAGGTCTAAACCAGGTCTAACCCAGGTCTAACCCAGGTCTAACCCAGGTCTAAACCAGGTCTAACCCAGGTCTAACCCAGGTCTAAACCAGGTCTAAACCAGGTCTAAACCAGGTCTAAACCAGGTCCATGGGTGTATACTCATCTCTGTGCTCTCATACCACGGATGGATATCGTACAGGCCACTTTGGACTCCAGCGAAACTGTAGGCTAATATTGAGCTTGTGTCATCTGAAAAGTGCTAAAGTTTGTGTTATTTGGTGACCGCAAACATATGCCCCGAGCACTCACGTTACGGATATCGCTAAACTACAAAATCTCCGGAAGTGCTCCAAATGACACCAAAGTACAATGGGTGAGTAAATCACGTTGTTTTATTACCGAAATAAGGTTCAGATTGTAAAAACATTAATATTCCTCGTTATTAAGGTGGAAAATAATCATTACGGACATGGCCTCTGTCGGCTTCCGTAGCTAAACACCTGTGAGTAAAAGTGTATTTTTAAAAGAATCGACTGAATAATACTTGTCAATAATAGAAATAAAAAATACTCATCAATAATTATACTTTTACAAAAAATAACTGGAGCTGTGGTTTGAGTAGCACTTTATTATTACGAACTATTCTAACGAAATTTTGATTCACTATGTGTCATGTACATAATGGGTTTTCGACAATAAAGCTAAATATTAACTATGAACTATGAATTATTCGTCTGTCCACATCTCCAAAGCTCAAAATGCTCTGTTCCACCTTGTGATGTCATGAAATTGAACTCCTTTTTACCTTTAGTTCTGTAGAAATTGGCAATTCCAGGGCAGAAATGATCAAAATTGTTCTAGTGAAGCATTTCCTTTGTTTCCGCATGGCATCACAAGGTGGAGCAGAGTGTTTTCTGTTTTAAAATAAAATAAAAACAATAAGATCTGGCCTCGTAGTCCTGTTCTCCGGCTGCAGATCCGCGGCACTGTTGGTGAAGAGCATCACCGCTCCCGTATCCTCTGGAGACGAGCCGGCCATTTTCTGCTGGTTACCATGGATACGAGCGGGAAAGTAATAAACTAAATAAACAGAGAGGAAGGAGCTGTGGACCGTGCAGCTGTTCAGATCTAATACAGAAGAAGAAGAAGACCAGGCAGCCGTCGTGTCACCAATTTCAAACTGAATTTTGATACGAAGGAATACGCTCCATACTCAATACCGATTCTTTTATTTTAGACAATAGACTGTGATTTTCAACATTAAATCCTAGTATTTTCTTTTATTTTCCCATATCTGTGTAATCCCACAGTGGTCCAGGCCTAAACCAGGTCTAAACCAGGTCTAAACCAGGTCTAAACCAGGTTTAAACCAGGTCTAAACCAGGTCTAAACCAGGTCTAAACCAGGTTTAAACCAGGGCTAAACCAGAACTAAACTAGGACTAAACCAGGGCTAAACCAGGACTAAACCAGGTCTAAACCAGGTCTAAACCAGGTCTAAACCAGGTCTAAACCAGGGCTAAACCAGAACTAAACTAGGACTAAACCAGGACTAAACCAGAACTAAACTAGGACTAAACCAGGAGTAAACCAGGTCTAAACCAGGACTAAACCAGGGCTAAACCAGAACTAAACTAGGACTAAACCAGGACTAAACCAGGTCTAAACCAGGACTAAACCAGGTCTAAACCAGGTCAAAACCACATCTAAACCAGGTCTAAACCAGGACTAAACCAGAAGTAGACCAGGGCTAAACCAGGTCTAAACCAGGACTAAACCAGGGCTAAACCAGAACTAAACTAGGACTAAACCAGGGCTTAACCAGGACTAAACCAGAAGTAGACCAGGGCTAAACCAGGTCTAAACCAGGACTAAACCAGGGCTAAACCAGAACTAAACTAGGACTAAACCAGGACTAAACCAGAACTAAACTAGGACTAAACCAGGAGTAAACCAGGTCTAAACCAGGACTAAACCAGGGCTAAACCAGAACTAAACTAGGACTAAACCAGGACTAAACCAGAACTAAACTAGGACTAAACCAGGAGTAAACCAGGTCTAAACCAGGACTAAACCAGGGCTAAACCAGAACTAAACTAGGACTAAACCAGGACTAAACCAGGTCTAAACCAGGTCTAAACCAGGTCTAAACCAGGTCAAAACCACATCTAAACCAGGTCTAAACCAGGTCTAAACCAGGACTAAACCAGGACTAAACCAGGGCTAAACCAGAACTAAACTAGGACTAAACCAGGGCTAAACCAGGACTAAACCAGAAGTAGACCAGGGCTAAACCAGGTCTAAACCAGGTCTAAACCAGGACTAAACCAGGGCTAAACCAGGTCTAAACCAGGTCTAAACCAGGGCTAAACCAGGTCTAAACCAGGACTAAACCAGGACTATAACAGAACTAAACCAGGTCTAAACCAGGTCTAAACCAGGTCTAAACCAGGACTAAACCAGGCCTAAACCAGGGCTAAACCAGAACTAAACTAGGACTAAACCAGGGCTAAACCAGGTCTAAACCAGGACTAAACCAGGGCTAAACCAGAACTAAACTAGGACTAAACTAGGACTAAACCAGGGCTAAACCAGGAATAAACCAGGTCTAAACCAGGTCTAAACCAGGTCTAAACCAGGACTAAACCAGGGCTAAACCAGGACTAAACCAGAAGTAGAACAGGGCTAAACCAGGTCTAAACCAGGTCTAAACCAGGGCTAAACCAGGTCTAAACCAGGTCTAAACCAGGTCTAAAACCAGGACTAAACCAGGACTAAACCAGGACTATAACAGAACTAAACCAGGTCTAAACCAGGTCTAAACCAGGTCTAAACCAGGACTAAACCAGGCCTAAACCAGGGCTAAACCAGAACTAAACTAGGACTAAACCAGGGCTAAACCAGGTCTAAACCAGGACTAAACCAGGGCTAAACCAGAACTAAACTAGGACTAAACTAGGACTAAACCAGGGCTAAACCAGGAATAAACCAGGTCTAAACCAGGTCTAAACCAGGTCTAAACCAGGACTAAACCAGGACTAAACCAGGGCTAAACCAGAACTAAACTAGGACTAAACCAGGGCTAAACCAGGACTAAACCAGAAGTAGAACAGGGCTAAACCAGGTCTAAACCAGGTCTAAACCAGGGCTAAACCAGGTCTAAACCAGGTCTAAACCAGGTCTAAACCAGGACTAAACCAGGACTAAACCAGGACTATAACAGAACTAAACCAGGTCTAAACCAGGTCTAAACCAGGTCTAAACCAGGACTAAACCAGGACTAAACCAGGACTATAACAGAACTAAACCAGGTCTAAACCAGGTCTAAACCAGGACTAAACCAGGACTAAACCAGGACTATAACAGAACTAAACCAGGACTAAACCAGGACTAAACCAGGACTATAACAGAACTAAACCAGGTCTAAACCAGGACTAAACCAGGACTATAACAGAACTAAACCAGGTCTAAACCAGGACTAAACCAGGACTAAACCAGGTCTAAACCAGGACTAAACCAGGACTAAACCAGGACTAAACCAGGACTATAACAGAACTAAACCAGGACTAAACCAGGGATTACACAGACATAAGGACACATGGGAATAGAAAAAAAAGTTCTCCCATTTAATGTGGAAAATCACAGGATTTTGTCTAAAAGTGTATTTGTTGCGCATAAAAGTGAAGCTTTCTGTTTGCAATCGATCAACAATTGTGATTGAAATGGAACGTATTGATGAACTGTGTTATCGTCACTATCGAGGGCAGATAACACAAGATCACTCTTCTTTCTGCTCCTTTCATTCATTTCTTGTAATATCATGACACTGCTGATGTCTTTTTATACTTTATGAAATAAACAAAAATAAAAATAAAAAAATACCTTTCGATATTAGTTTAAGTATCTTTAGGATCTGATTTTGGATATTTTTGTTTGATAAAGTGGCTGTAGATTTGTGTGTGTGGACAAAAACAAAGAACTTCAGCCCTGTGAGGAAATGTCCATCTGTTACCACGGGGAACCCAAAAAGTTTTAAGATTGTCTGAAAACGCAAGAGAAAATACAAATGGATGTAAAGAGCACATTTTCAGGAGTCTGTGATCAGGCCGAGCGTTTGTCTTTCTGTTCAGGAGTTTGATTTTCAACTAAAAGGTGAGAGCGACCAAGTGAAAAGCTGCTGTTATTTGAGAGACTTAAATCCGTTCTTTCTGGTCAGATTGTGTCCTCAGACAGAGCAGTGCCTCCTGTTAGCGTCACGCCCCCGGGGGACGTTGACGGCGTCGGCGGCGTCGGCCCTCGTGGCCCTGAACGCCGTAAAAACGATGATGCACGAAAAGCGTTAAATGTCAAACATGAGTTCTGTTTATTAAAGGTGAGATCGACGCTCCGGGATTCACCTCAACAAGGAAAAGAATGATTGGAACGTGTTCGGAGCGGGAATAAGGGAATATTGATCTGCGCGAATGAAGAGAGAGAATGGAGAAAATGTTCAATAAAAGAGTGAGGTGCGAAGGTCTTATATTCTACAGGATGGATTCTTATGAGCTTTGTGTTTTGTTTCATTCATGCGGAAGTCGACAGAGGACATAGTCATAAGCAATATTTTTACTTCCTTATTATCCTGAGATAATTAATTCGAGATCTCGAGAAAACAACACAATTCATTTGTAATCTCGAGAAAACAAAACAGTTATTCCGTGATCTCGAGAAAACAACTGAAACGTCTACCTCCACGGTGTGACTTTTTTTTTGGTCATTGGTCGTTTTTGGTATTTAGAATGTCTGGAATAATAATCGATCAGCTGATAAGGCAATATATTGATCAGGGGTTGACACAGGGGGAGATTGCATTACGTCTTTTAATTCGGGAAAATTTCAAGATTAGTCCGCGGCGCCTCCGCAGAAGACTGGCCCGGCTTCATCTTTACCGACGGAGACACTAGGGACGGGCAAAGTGAGGCTTCATGAAACACCGAAGCAGCTGAAGCGATTGTGCCGGAGCTGAAACACAGTTTGAAACTCTCCACAGTGACATCTGTCTGATATTAAATAAACATAAAATGCTCAACTTTGATAATACAATCAGTGTGGGGAAAGTTCATTTTCTACATGAACTAGTTCAAAGTTCAGTTCACACATTTCAAAATGAACTAGTTCATTCATAGTTCATAATTGTTTATAGTTAGTAGTTCGTTCATAGTTCCAAAAAATGAACTAGTTCATAGTTCTTTTTTTTTTCTAATAAATTGCTGCGAGCTTTTATTTTTCAATATCATTTCCAAAGCCCATATAGAACCATAGACAGCAATTATTATATCAGTTTTAAAGGGATATGCCACCCCCAGGGCAAATTTGGGCATCTCCCCACAGTCCAGAGACTAAAATAAGTGGTGGAAAGCGTTTTCCTGCTCACCCAGCCATTGTCCGAGTCTGTCGCCACTGACCGCCGCGGTATCTGCAGCTCCTCCGCCTTAGACTGGAGTCTAACGTCGCCAGAGAAAGATTTCGGCCAAAAGGAATTAATTTGCTCGATGCGTTTCCCAATTACTTTGTGTGTAGTGCGCATTCATATCGAGTGCAAATAAATGTGCAAATCAACACGGAGAGCTTGACTTGGTCATTTTGGGTGGGAACTATTTTCCAGTGCGGAAGAATAAAGCCGTATCACGCACCACGTTGTGCAACAGGGGAACTCCCTTCCCGGTGCGTAACTGGGATTCCCCTGGTAGCGTACTGCGTGATACGGCTGTATTCTTCCGCACTGGAAAATAGTTCCCACCCAAAATGACCAAGTCAAGCTCTCCGTGTTGATTTGCACATTTATTTGCACTCGATATGAATGCGCACTACACACAAAGTAATTGGGAAACGCATCGAGCAAATTAATTCCTTTTGGCCGAAATCTTTCTCTGGCGACGTTAGACTCCAGTCTAAGGCGGAGGAGCTGCAGATACCGCGGCGGTCAGTGCTGACAGACTCGGACAATGGCTGGGTGAGCAGGAAAACGCTTTCCACCACTTATTTTAGTCTCTGGACTGTGGGGAGATGCCCAAATTTGACCTGGGGGTGGCATATCCCTTTAACAATCAAACCATGTGTTAGATTCCATCTTCATATCCAATTTCACATCCTTATCCAACTATAAATAACAGTCCCCATAATGATAAAACACCTGCAATTCAACAGAATAAAGAAAATACTTAAATAACCCCCATATGGTATGACTTAATTAACTAAGAGACTTAAGAAAACAAAATAAACCCACAAATTAACATTAGTGATTCCCCCTTTAATGTGGCCCCCTTTAGCGCACCACTATGAGCTATTTCTCGCAAGACCAGGAAGTGCCGCAGTTTGGCCCCTGAACCAGAGCGCAGGAGGAGGAGAAGGTCAGGAGAGCATGAGGGGAACAGAGTCCAGAGAGCAGGAAACAGTTTGTAAGCGCTCCTGCAGTAGCAGAGAAAGGTTTGAGGCAAACCACCGCGAGGGGGAGAGAGGGAGAGAGGGAGAGAGGGAGAGAGGGAGAGAGGGAGAGAGGGAGAGAGGGAGAGAGGGAGAGAGGGAGAGAGGGAGAGGGGGGGGGATTTCAGATGGATGGATCAGAAATCTGAGACCCTATTGAATGAAGTTAAAGAGATAGCGCGTGTCGTTCACAGACACCAGAATGAACTCGTTCACAGTTCTTTCATCAGGCAGTAATACAGAGCGTTCAGTTCATGTTCACCCAAAATATGAACACGTTCATGAACAAGTGAATAATTTTTGTGAGTGAACAATTTTTCCCGAGGACCGGGGGGGGGGGGGGGCGTGTGAGCGTGTGAACACATCGAATTGCGTGTTGAGAGCCCTGCTGTAAATGTTTGTCTAAAGAGCAAACTTAAACTACAAAGCAACTAATGAGAGAAATATAGAAATGAAGTTATTACCTGATGGTTCTCAGTTTGTTTTCTCATCACTGCACTTTGTCAGTGCGCTGAGAGGGGCGGGGAGGAGGGACCGGGGCGGGGGGGAGCGGGACATTTTTAACGGATTCATGTAAGAGTCTGGTTAATGCACCGGGCCCGCGTCTCACCACGTCTCACCGTGGCTGACCGCGGGCAGTTCGGCTCTGGGCCGCGCGTATTCCGCGCGTAAGCCGTCGGGGGGGGGGGACACGTTACGCACAGACGGAGACACCGGGACCGGAGTCGGTGCGTCTCAGAGGAGACGTGGCACCGGGATTGAGGCTCAGGACGTGCCCGGGGGACGGCGCGTCTGCTCCGGCCTCCGCTCGGACCGGGAGCAGACGCGCCGTCACCCCCTCCCTCTGCTCCCCCGGAGCTCCCCCGGAGCAGGGGGAGGGGGCGGCGCTGAAAACGCGCGGAGCCTGCATAAACTAAGCCACACAGACCGATTTTCTGGGCAAAAAAATAAAAAATAAAAAAAATAACACAAATCAGCGTGAGAAATGCCATGTGTGGCGTGTGCGCGTGTGAATACGTCGAATTGCGTGTGTCACACTCTCAATGTGTGAGACGTGAGATCCCTGTATTTAACATCTGCTCAAATGCTCAGAACCAGGTCAACGGTCAGTGGCCAATGTGCAATACCAAAATGGAAAACATCACTACAACAATCAATTTAAAACACAAAACACGTTTTGAAAATAAAAGAAGACATTCAAAAAATAATTTTGCGTGATTTTCAGTCTGTATAAAATGTTATCTCAGATTTTTTTAAAATATCGGTATCGGTTAATATCGGCATCGGCCGATAACAGCAACATTAATATCGGATATTGGTATCGGCTAAAATGTTCACATCGGTGCATCCCTAGTTTGTAGTTAATGTTTTTTTCTTTTAGTGTGTTTATGTGGGCAGGGTTTGGGGTTTGGGGTTTGGGGTTTGGGGCTGGGGGGCCTGGCACGGGGGGCTTCAAGGAAAAAAGGTTGAAAATGTTCAGGGTTTGTCTGTTAAAAGTGCAAATGGAACAAAACCAAACAGCTCCAGGTGTGTTTGTGATGAGGAACCATCAGAACGTCTGTCAGAAGACGGCGTAATATAATATGGGCCTTTTATCAACTCTGACGCTTCGAACTTCTGATCTACAAATGTTTCTCCTTCTCGTTATTTGTTTGGGATCAGATATTTCTCTTACGGTTTAAAGTCCTTTCAGCCGACGGCGCTCGCATCTTCAGGGTTGAATAATGGCGACACTTTCTGAAGCCGTCGTGAACAAATAACTTCACGTTTGTTTATTTCTCCCGACAGAGAAGACGCTGAACTTTGTGACAGTTTTGGTTTCCTGTGGATAGGCCCAGGAATTCCAGAGAGCGCCCCCTACAGAACGTTCTTACTGTATTTTATTACTCTTTCTGTCTCCGTCCTTCCTCTTTATCTCTTCTGCCCTCTCTTTCTCTCTTTCTGGTTCTCTTCCCTCTCCTCTTTCTCTCTCTGTTTCTGTCTCTCTCTCTCTCTCTGCCCCCATCTCTTTCTGTATGTGGGCCTCTCTCTCTTCCTCTCTCTGCCTCTCTGTCTCTCTCGCTCTCTTTCTCTCTCTCTCTCTCCTACCCTCTGTCTCTCTCTTTTCTCTCTCTCCCCTCTTTCTCTCTCCCTCTTTCGGTCTCTCTCTGCCCCCATCTCTTTCTGTCTCTCTCTCTCTCTCTCTCTCTTTCTGTCTCTCTCTCTATATATATACCTCTGTCTCTCTCTCTCTTTCTCTCCCTCTCTCCCTGCCCTCTGTCTCTCTCTCTCCCTTCCCTTTCTCTCTCCCTCTCCTCTTTCTCCCTCTTTCGGTCTCTCTCTGCCCCCATCTCTCTCTCTCTCTGCCTCTCTGTCTCTCTCTCTCTCTTTCTCTCTCTCCTGCCCTCTGTCTCTCTCTCTTCTCTCTCTCTCCTCTTTCTCTCTCCCTCTTTCGGTCTCTCTCTGCCCCCATCTCTTTCTGTGTCTCTCTCTTTCTTTCTCTCTCTTTCACTCTCTCTCTCTCTCTCTATGCCTCTCTGTCTCTCTCTCCCCCCTGCCCTTTCTCTCTCCCTCTCCTCTTTCTCTCTTTCTGTCTCTCTCTGCCCCATCTGTTTCTCTGTGTGTCTCTTTCTCTCTTCCTCACTCACTCTCCCTTTCTTTCTCTCTGTCTCTCTGTCTCTCTCTCTCTTTCTCTTCCTCTCTCCTGCCCTCTGTCTCTCTCTCTCTCTCCCTCCCCTGCCCTTTCTCTCTCCCTCTCCTCTTTGTCTCTTTCTATCTCTCTCTCCTCTTTCTCTCTCCCTCTTTCGGTCTCTCTCTCTCTGTCTCTCTTTCTCTCTCTCTCCTGCCCTCTGTCTCTCTCTTCTCTCTCTCTTCTCTTTCTCTCTCCCTCTTTCAGTCTCTCTCTGTCCCCATCTCTTTCTGTGTCTCTCTTTCTTTCTCTCTCTTTCACTCTCTCTCTCTCTCTATGCCTCTCTGTCTCTCCCCCCTGCCCTTTCTCTCTCCCTCTCCTCTTTCTCTCTTTCTGTCTTTCTCTGCCCCCATCTCTTTCTGTGTGTCTCTTTCTCTCTCTCTCCCTCACTCACTCACTCTCCCTCTCTCTCTCTCTCTCTCTCTCTCTCTCTCTCTCTCTTCTGTTTTTTTTTTTTTTATCTTTTATTATTTAAGTTACAAACCCTCAAAACCACAATAACATTCGTAAACTACCCAGAAGACACAGCGGGGGATGTGGGCACGGGAACAAACATGTCAAACTTTCTGTCCTGTGTCGTCATGGTAACACTGTCACTGTGATGTGTTGCTGTGGATTACACCAGATGCCCCCCCACCATCACCCCCCCCCC